>LR749509.1:4187031-4388136 GCA_902729485.2 Mus minutoides
ATATTTCCTTACTCTGTACCATCAGCATTTATGGTCCTAAGCACGACAACTTCTAGACTATTATTTGTTTAGTTTTCTTCTGTAGGTGGTAAATACTCAACGTTTTTCATCAAGATTTCTGTTCTAGGGACACCATAAGGGCCAGCGCCATAGGACCCAGGCTGGAGACAAAAGATTTCCACAGACGGTTATTCCCACTGTCATAAGTAAAAGAGACGGAGGTAAGAAAAGATGGATGGAGGAAAGGAGGGAAGTAAAAGATATAACCAAGCATATTTGGGAGGAAAGCCAACAATGACTTGGCAACCAAGGCAACCAAGTAACAGGCACAGGATAGGGGGCAAGAGATCGAGATGGCAGTCTGTCTTTGGGATGAATACTCATCAACCTGGTATCACCTCTACCCTGGGAACAAGACAGTGAGTTATGTCTACATTCAAAGAACAAAGTAAAAGAGGAACAGACCATAAAAGCCATGTAAATGAAAGATGCTCATGGTGGTTCTAATTCCCTTGTTAAACTTGAGGTAAACATACACACATGCATGAACACGCACAGTTAGCAAGTAAAAAAAACTACAGTCTTAAACACTGTCCTACCACAACAGAACTTCAGAGAACTCCTTGCTACTGGTAAAAACCCAGGTCTGGGAACCAACCACACTAAGGCAGTATGCACTGGAATGCCCTCAAGCTAAAGCGTCCCTTTATGAGAGCCTATTAGGACTCATCTGCAAAACAGACTCAGAGGAAACGGAGGGAAGGCTGAGGTCAGGAAACGTGTTTCTAAGTGAACACTCCCCTTTTTTATGCAGTGGTCCTGACAATGGTCAGCATGAGCCTGTGTACTCACTGTGGTCTACGCTCTGCTCCTTGGAGCTCTGCTCACCCAGTTTCACTCCATACCCCATTTCCACAAGCACACGGTCCAGCTGCTTTCCTAAAAGGTGATTCAGAAAATATATCTCTCCTGAGACACTACTTAAAGCATTACAGGCAAAGAAAATGTAAGCAACAAGCCAACCATGTGTCTCGGACACTACAGCTCCTTGCACAGGCTTTGCTCAGCAGGTCAATTGTTACAGGCAAAATAACACCCAGAAAAGCATACTTTTTAAAATTTAAACAAAATTTCCAGTCATTTGACCAAAAAGCTCACTAAAAGATTCATCTTCAAAATTCCAAATAATAGAAAAGTCAGTTGTCATTTCCAAAGCACATTTAAATTAACCAGTTTATCCAAAGAAATCCGTTAAAGGCATAGGATTACATGCCCAAAACAGAGCAGCCATCGCTGGCATAAGCTCACATCCCAAAGCTGAAGTTGCAACATGAAACACACATGTCAAAGAAACAAAATAGATTCCATACTACATTTCCACATATAAGCTCCTGCTCTACCACGTCCCCCATGATATCCCTTCTATAAGAGAGAAGGTGTAGTGTCTGGGATACCGAGGCAGTGAGTAATTCAGTATGAGTCACTTTTCCAACAGATAGTAAACAACAGAGGGAGGGAGGACAGACCCCCCACTGTGCCTGTTCCTCACCTGAACACCAATGCTAACACTATGCATGTCCATGAGGCTGCTGCAGGAAATGCACGGGGTCAACAGGTCACAGACACTCCTTAGTCTCCTCTTGTAAAGCTGCAGAACTCACAGCAGCCATTACGAGGACAGTAAGAGGATAATAATGTAGATGCCTCTTACTGGCCTGCATCTGGCCTGCTAAACCATCTCATTCCACAGTGTGGACGAACAGCTAATTCAAGACCCCATTTCTGCACCATGGAAATGACTCTACACAGGGTACTTGGTCTCACTCTATGGTTCCTCTGAGAAACAGATGGGAACTAAGAAAGGTGAAAAGGAAGACTCACATCTTACCTGAATTCTGAAGTACAATGTCAACAGCACAGGTGAGTACCTCCTCCTCTAAGATGTCCATGACCTTGATGGAGCAGAACTGCTCAAACAGAAGGGCCTTGACAGCCGCCACACAGTCTTCACTCCACTCACCCGCAGCTGGGATGACGCCTGACACACAGCACTTTATGGCCTGAAAGATTTTGTACATTACTTACAGGAATGAAAAAAAAAATGAAAATTTTAATCAACTATTTAAAGAGAGTTTTTAAAAGAATGTATTTCATGATGAAAACGTTCATCAAAACCATCAGTACTAACCAGGTACAACATCTCAAGTGTGCTTACATTACCCTCTTTGATGCTTCTGCCAGAAATGCTAACTGTTGGTAACTGAAGCTTCAGAAATAGATATTAGACACAAATTTTACCTGTACATCAATTCTGACTTCTTTACAATATTATATAAATACAGAAATGACTGATTTTATAAAGCCAATAAGATGTGCCTGAAAAAGCTACTTACTCACAAGGGATGCTACTTAATTAGAGACAGACAACAGAAGAGCCAGCTCCAGGGTATCCATCTACACTGGCCATGACCCAGGAGGACAGCAGGGATGCTGACAGGAGTTCACAAACAAGGGACTCACAGAAGGAGGAAACAAGTCAATGCCTCTGCTCAGCTGGTGGATGCTGTCTATCAGAATCATCTCTTCGTTTCCATAGTCAATGTACAAGACGTGGGCCTTCCTCTGCAGCACATCCACATCTTGTATTATAGCTCTGTTCCAGGTCTGCAAAGGAAATGTGCAGCCCTCTGCTTTAAACACAACTTCACAGTCCTAGCAAACAAAAGGTCCTGTTTCCTCCAGAGGCACCCAAAAACTCACCACCATTTTGATGAGAAATCCCTGAAATGGTCCAATTAGGACATCTTCAGATGTACTAGCACTCTGAAGTTACTCTAGCCTGGTGACAATCATACACCGCCTCAGCTACACACACAGTGCCCCTCTGAAGGCCAGCAAGCCGTGTGTACACAGCCGCTCAGGACTGAGGCAGCAGTGCAGGAGGGAGTATGCCTCGGGTGACCTGAGTTTGCCCTAAGACAGCCGATGCTGCTTTAATAGCTCCGTTGCCATGAGCCGGGCCCGGTGAGGTAAGTTGAAGCATTCTATTAAACAATTCATCAGTGAATGGTTACCTGATCAACTGTGTATTTGGCAACACAAACTTCCCCCTTAACAGGAAGATAACCATCTTCAGGTACCACATTTGCATATGTCTCTTTCAAGCTTGTAGAGAGTTGGTTCATGTTTTCTAGAACCTCTGAAGAATACAACTGGACATAAAAGTTACTTGGGTGCTTGAATTCAGTAACTGTACCCTATCAAAGACAAAAAAGGAAAAAAAAGAAAGAGAGAGAGAGAGAAAAAGAATGAAAGGGTAAGTTTCTTAACTGTTATACTAAGTTAGAGAAAAGCAGTGCCTGGTTTTCAGTCTTTATTGATTAATCAGATCTCATCATCCATGCATGCCTAGGTACACTGTAAACTCCCATCCATGCCTAGGTACACTGTAAACTCACATCCATGCCTAGGGACACTGTAAACTCCCATCCATGCCTAGGGACACTGTAAACTCAATGCAGGTACGACAAAGCAAGAATGTAACCCAGCAGTCCTTTAGATCTCTCCATGGAAAGCCAACCCAGTACCTTGATTTCCATGGTTTTCGTGAGTTGAAGACTTCTCAAATCAGAGAACATTACTCTCTCAGCACCAGCTGTCATTTCTTTAGGAACTCCTGGGGGACAATCAACCTGCTTGGAACAAGCACACACAGCCTTGACACAGCCTGGTTCCCACTGGCATGGTGGTCACAAGTCTCACTCTTACATACCAGTCACAAACCACAGGAGCTGGGAGGCTCTAAGACTCCCGAGAGCTACTTTCTACAGGCAGGGGACACACATGGGGTCCAGAGCAGGAATGTGGGTGGCAGGAAGATGACCTCCAGGGAGTTACACAGATGAATCCATTCACTTTCAAGAATTTTTGTGTTCTTTTTTGAGATACTCTCACTCTGCAATGCAGCAGGCTGGCCTGAAACTAGGTAGCCTGGGCTAGCCTAGAACTCAAAGTTATCTACTGCCTCAGCCCTCAAATGCTGGGTTTGAAGGCATGAGTCACTCTACCTGGCAACATTTAAAAGTTCAGATGTTTACCTGTTAGTGTTTTATAAGCATAGCTACTGTAGTGAGATTTTTTTCAGTAGAAGGAAGTCAGTTGCAGAAAAGTAAAAAGTCTCTGTGAATGCCAGCTGGACACAGTGGCATTATGAATGCTTTGGCCCAAACAGTTACCTAGATGGAGGAGAGCTAACAGAAAGCAATACCCGAGAGACAGGCCTAGAATGGAGACCCCGGATGGAGAGACTGTGCTAGTGGGGCTACAAAGCAAAGGCTCTGTAATAGCCCACATTACTTCAAACAGAAACACAGCTGGCTCAAGGACATTTTGGGGAAAGACTGGAAATACTTCCTTAAAGCCCCAAGCAGGCCCACTATGCCACCCACTCCACCACTGTGGAGCTAAAGGGGTTTGCTTAGTTTATAAATACAGACATGATTTATTAGTTCAAAATATCTTTATAAAGGACATTTAAATTTTATTTTAATGCCAAAAAATATCCTACCTCATTCTTCACTTCAATGGCCTTTGTTTCAAATGGTGATTTATTATCTTCAAGCTTGTTCAAACTGCAATAAAAACAAGTGATTATAATACTCACAGTACAAAGAAACTTAAGAGTGGGATCACAAATCTCAGTTTCTTTAAATTCTCAATCAACAAAACTTAGAAGGGAAAAAAACCTGTGGAGAACAGTTGCCCTGACTTGCCATGAGCTTCCGGGGGTATGCCGTGTATGTCCTCAAAAGCCCCAATATGAAAGCCTAAAATAGCCCACGTCTCAGTATCAGCCAGAGCCATCTAGGAGAAGCTAAAAACTAGCATGTGATATTTCTGAGATGGCTCTGCCATGGACTAAAATCTATGATGGATTTGCTTCTCTAGGCAAGGCTAAGAAGATTAAATCTGAATAAAGATTGCTGCTATTAATATGCTTTTCCTGTTATTATCAAATATATGACAATCACTAGGTTTTTAGCAGATTTTTGTGTCCTAAGAAGATGCATTATCTTGTAGTGATGCTATATAGACAAATAGATAATGATTCTATAGAAATTCAGATTTAGTTAAAATAATTTTAGGAAGAAAGTTTTTAGACATGGACTTAGTTGCTAGAAAGATGTAATATAAAGTTAGAATCAAAAATAGAATGTGCCCACTCCTCAGAATATGCATAATAAGAAATACAATGAGGTTTCATAACCATACTAAAAAGAAAAATAGACTTGGGACAATTTTGTGTTCAAGGAAAAACATTTAAGTCGAAGGATAAAGCCACAAGTGTGCACTATGCTAAGGAAAGGCCATGTAAAAACTGTTGCTTTGAACTAGTAATGAGCATACAGAATGAAACACAGCTTTGAACTTAATAACCATATCCTTCTGTAATTCCCATTTTGTGTAACATTTTATTTCTGAGGTAATTTTCTAAAGAACTTTTTATCTAAGAAGGTATAAAAGACCAGAGAAATAAATAAAGTTGTTGGTTGAATGGTTTGGCTTAGAGGGCTTTGCCGCATCCATCTACCCACTCACCTATCCATCCACCCATCCAAATGTATATGTCTGTTTGTCTATATGTTTGTGTGTAGCTATTTGTGTATGTATGTAAGCGTGCATGAATACTTGTGGAATTGATTGTGACTGGCAGTTGGGCCTGGCCAGAGTATGAATGTTTGAATGTGTATGTGTGTGTGCATATTTGCCTGTATGAAGCTTCTTAATTCTTTTCCTTTCATTCCTCTCTGGTTCACAAAAAGTTATTAATCCAGCGTAGCCAGAGAGGCCTCCAGCTGAGTCAGCAGAGAAAGGAGCACCAGCAATAAATTCTTCTACTCAAGTCACTGCTGCTAAATAGTATGTGTTCATCACCAGATGTTAGCACTTTTAAAGCATGAGTTAATAAAGAGTTACGTTTTTAGCACTTAATGAAGCACAGAACAGTAAGAAAGAGTTAAGTTCTTAGCACAGAACAGTAAAAAGGAGTTTCCCTAGTGTTTATTTAAACACAGAGTAAAATAAAGCACAGAGTTATAATGTTAAAAAACAAAACAAAACAAAACAAAACTAGAGTTAAAGAGAAAAGCAGCCAGCAATTTTTAACCATAGAATAAGCAAGCAAGTTTTCAGAATCTTTTGGAAATTATCAGCAAGCATTCAGTATAGTTAGAGAGCCAGAAGGCCAGAGACCATTCGTCTTTAACTCCATGTCCGATGCTGTGTCCCACTTCAAGGCCACTCCAGGCTGGGCAGGCTCCTGGCAAGGATCCTTGTCTGTAAAATATAATCCTTACATCCTATAGACAACTGTGTATAAACTAGAAAGTGCCATTCGATTAAGACACGTTTACTTCCGAGCCCCACTTCCTGCGGCACTGTGCAGACGACATCATTAGCATCCAGGAGTGCACACAGTGCGGGGACAAGCAGAACACCATGAGGCTATTAACCATGAGGTCATTAACAATGTGCTTGAGGGGACGAAGAGAGGGCTCCATGGCTGAGAGGACTTATTGTCCCTACAAAGGACCTGAGTTCGATTCCCAGCACCCACATGGAGGCTCACCACTTCCCTCAGGTACCAGACACACAAAATAATAAATCTAAAAAAAAAAAAAATTATTTGCAGTCCTCAATCTTGCTATGCAATACCATGTACATAACTCGGGCCTGCTTAAGTCATTAAATCCTCACTTATCAGAACTACCTGTGCTCACTGTCTGTCCCCACAGAAGGATATCACCAGTGCTAACCTTTGCTGTACAGGTCTACAGATGGTGCTGTGGGAAGACCAGTCTCTCCTCTGGCACGCCGTGGAGCAGTAGTACGTCTGCTTGCACTGGGAGCACCTCAGTGACCCTGTAGAGCACAGTCTGTCTCAGTCTAAGGTATTACAGAAGAGTATAGTAACAATTTTGGCATTTTTGTTTCTTTAAAACAAACAGAAATAATTCTATCTTTTCACTTTAATCCCAGGTGTGGTGTGGGGTTGCAGACTGTCTGCAGCAGCTGGCTAGGATTTTCCTCCTGTTCCAGCAGTGGTGTGATTTTGCCAGCTGCAGATTGTTTCTACAATTATGTGATGTTTGGAATTCTGGGGACTTTTTAGAAGGTTATATATGTGCTAGGGCCCCTGAGAAGTGAGTGGGTTATTGGTTGGTTGGGGGTGGTGTTGGTTGTTTGATGTTGGCTGTGGTTTGTTAAGTAGTCATGTGCAAAGAACAAAGAAGAAAAAGAAATCAGATATCCTGACAGTGAAGATCAAACTTGCTCCAGGGAACTCGATGTCCCTAATCAGCAAGACAGAGTCTAAGCATAATGTTGTCCCCTTCCCCTCTATCCTTTCTTCTCTCCTATCTAGTGCTAGGAGGTTGAAAGGGTGTAGAAGTGTGGAAGAAAAGAGAACCCACAAAATAGCAATATCCAGCTATGGAGAAGGGCTGGAGAGAAACCTTAGTGGTTGTGAGCACTGACTGCTCTTCTAAAGGACTGAGGGTTCCTAAGACCTTTGGCTCAGACACTGTACACAGCTGGGCAAAGGTGCTGGGAGCTCTGATTGCCAGAACCAAAAGCTAGACATGAGCACATCATCTCTTACCAGAGGCAGACAAACGGTGAAAACACCACATTCTATATGACAAAGGTGTACAGCCATCTGTGCATTTTTGAAAATAAATTGTGAAATACTATGATACAGTGGCTATTATCTCTCAACAAACACAAACAATTGGTACATCATTGACAGATTAGTCTGAAACCTTTCCTAATGAAGTAAAATGCAGATGAGCAGTGGGCCTATGGCTCTGTAATTCCATTGGTGACATGGCTGCGGGGGGGGGGTGGTAGAATGCTGGGGAGGGATGTGAAAGCAGCTTCTGAGGTGACAAACATTCTCTGTTGTGATGTGTGTCTGTGCATTTCAGGGCTCACTCACTGTCTTTGTTTAAAATCATAAATGTAGTGAGAGAGCAGGAGTAACAGGAGGCTGTAAGAGCAGCGGTGGCGGTGGCCACCGGGGATGAAGAACGGGCACCGGGCATCATTATCTACTCCATTCATAGCTCAGGATCACCAGAGTAAGATACTCCTTGGGTGTACAGAAAGATCACCATGTGGACATCAAAAGCAAACTTGCTTACCAAACAGGCCACAGCGGTGGCAGGTTGTTGACCGAAGGGGTGGTCCTAAAGAGTTGAAGAGTGCTGGATTATTTACGGACAAGGCATTCTCAAACAACTTGTGAGATTTTTTTGATTTTTCAGGAGTCACATTATTGCTGGGCTTCTATGAAACAAAGAACAGTAATATTAGAAGGTCTCTCCAGCACTCCACGTGGGACTGCCTCACTGCTAAGACTGTCCCTGCTCATCTCTTACATACAGTCAAAACCCTAAACTTAGCACACAAAACAAGCATAAGGCCAACTCTGACAGGAAGCAGATCAGGCACCAACTAAACTAAAGTTGGTAAAATGAGTTCTCTCAGTTGTGTGTATATAACATAAAATTTACAGTAACCACTAGGAAAGCTATTCAGAGATATGTACCAATCAAACTGAAGTTATGAAGTGTTTAACTCACAAGAATGGGGGGAGGGATGAGACCATAGGTGGTAGAGATAAGCTTTCAATGCAGTTAAACAGGTTAACGAGATGTCACTGAGCACACCTTGTATGAGAAATTCAAGCAGTGGAAAGATAGAATATTAACTCATAAATGTTATCTAACAGAGACCAGGAGACAGCATGTTACTATTAGATAAAAGGTTACAGAGAATAGATAATTTTCACAGAGGACATTTTATGACCAGTCAGTCTAACAGGAAGACCTCACAGCCACAGGCATGTTTACAGTCAACAGCAGAGGTCCACAATGTGACCAAGAGAAAGGCAATCAGCAAGCACAGGTGGAGAGCCATGTTCTCTCAACAGCTGATGTGACTGGACAGAGAACCAGCTAGTATCAGAACTCAGCAGCACCGTGCAGTCAATGGGCTCAGGGGGCTCACAAGAGCCACTGTACGAACAAGGGCAGAACACACACACTCTGCTTAAGAGCTAACAGAACACGGAATAGTGAGACTGTAAGCTAAGCTGTAAATCAAACCACAACGTTAAAGAGTTGAGGGCTGGGGCACAGCTCAAGAGGCCCGTGTCTTCTGTGCTTAGCACCCATGGGAGCCAGGAGCTTAGAAAGGAGAGCTGAAACTGCCATCACACACACTCAGGAGGCAGTATGTTCATCACTCAGAACACTTGGAAACTCACACTCTTCTAAACAGCATATGGGTCTCAGAGGGAGAGTTAAGGCATACTGAACAAAAACTGCAAAAACCTTACACATGAGCAGAGCTTACACTTACACTTCTGGTGAGAGAAAAACAGAGAGCGGCCTGTGAGCACAGAAGACAGGCGCCCCACCTCAGTGACTTCTCTCTCATCTTACGGTGTCCAAGTGAATAAATAAAATGGAGAAAGTTGGGCTACACACTCTACAAACTCCACATAGCCACTCAAGAGCAGACTCATTTTTGCACACATAAAAACTGACTACATAAGCACACGCTGGCTCTTAAAATTTATAGACAAATCACAGTTTAAGAGCTCCCCAAAAGAAATGTCAAAAGCCAGGATGTTTTCACCAGAGAATTCTACCAAATTCTAACAATAACAATAATGGAGTCTCCTTTTGAGGAAACAGAAGAGAATACTTATTCTATTGACACATGGTGTTTACGTCAGAGACTTAAGCCTGCTTAGCTAATTAACATATTAAATAAACCCACAAAATAGACTACACTATCTGTATGATTCAGCATAGTAAATGCATTTGATTCCTAAAATAGACTTTGACAGAGTCACAGGATGCAAGCTAAGTTTAGAAAGCTCTATCATTTCTGCTTCTTAGCAATGAATTCAGGGACACACAAATGTAAGGAATCAATCAAAAAATGATTCTTAGGCATAAATCTAACAAGTGACTTAACACAGAAACTGAAAACTGCACCTCGAAAGTCATCAGGGACAGCACCATGGAGACACATGTGGTCTGGGTCAGAAGACTCAATACAGAAGAGGTGCCTAACTCGTCATCCTCAGGTACAGATTTAATGCAATCCATCAGAGCAGTGTTTCCACATTAGCGACAAGATTATTCTACTCAATCTATCTTAAGGCAAGCAAACTACAATGGCTAGAATAAATAATCTTGAAACTCAAAATAAATTTGAGCGGCTCAATGAAATTTCAGGCCTTATCTGGCATTGAGGATGAAGGCACTAATCAATTTCAGGCCTTCTTGGGCCTGACTGTGACTGTGGTGCTGGTGAAGGTCAGACCAATGAGTGGGAAGCCATGAAGAACAGAACAGATCTGTGGCATCTACAACTTTTTATGTATCCTCAACTGACTTGACTAGTTCCCAGACAACCCAACCTTCCCACAAACAGCAAACACCTGACCCACAGGAGAACACAAGACTGAAAAACCTCAACTGAAGCTCCTTCCACAAAATAAACTCAAACAGATCAAATTATTTTAAAAAACTCTGAAAATGTTCTTTCTCAAAAAGAACAAATCTGAGCAACCTAGAGTAGCAAAGAGTTTGCATCTTAACTCCCAAGTCCGATGTGCACGTGAAGACCTCAGCCAGCCGGCCGGCTCCTAAATGAAGCCTTTTGTTCTGACAAAAAGCCTCCTTCAGCGATAAGGTGAGGTGCAGGCTGGAGCAGGGCTGCGCCAAGCAGGCTTCAGCAAACAAACAAACAAACAAACAACAGGACTTGGATTCCGAAGCATAAAAAGAACTTTCAAAACTTAACAGTTAAAACCTGAATGAGGGCTGGAGAGATGACTTGGTGGTTAAGAGCACTGACTGCTTTTCCAGAGGACCCAGGCTTAATTCTCAGCACCCACATGGCAGCTCACAGCTGTTAATTCAAGCCCTAGGTGACCTGACACCTCACACACACATGAATGCACGCAAAACCATACATATATAAAATTAAATATATTGCTTAAAAAACAAACAAACAAAAAACATAAATGAAACCAGCTAGCAGGGTGCAAGCCTTTAATCTCAGGACTCAGAAGCAAGCGAAACAAAAGAGCTCAAGGCCAGCATGGTCTACAGTGGGAGTTCTAGGACTCCCAGGGAGACAGAGAAGCCCTGTGTTTTGGAAAAACAAACCAAAACAACTAAATGAACCACCTAGAAAATGGACAAAAGACAAGTATTTCTCCAATTAATACTGCATATCACTGACTCTTCCTCTCATGACAAAACATTAATATTTAACAATCAAGCCAGCCCAATCACCAAGGAATTGCTAAGAGAGAGAAGCCTGCAATAGAATTCCACTTAGAAAATGTTCTCAAAAGGACCAAGTATATAACTCAGGACATATCAGCTACTGCCAATGTTCAAGGAGGGGGCAAAACCTATGGAGATGGTCACAGAAAGGAACCTAGGGGCCCTGTGATGACGGCAATGTTCTCTCTTAGTGATGGCTATAATCCTGGAGGACACTGGATAAAAGTTACACAGGCCACACTCTGAACATGACAACTGTTTAAATGAGTGGCCTAACAAGTTAGGATTCCTGTGTGCTCCTCTCCACCAGTCACCCAGGAGATGAACTAAAAGTATCTTAAGAGATTCCAGCCTCACAGGCAAGAAAAGGAGCATCAAATGGTCTTCACAGATTAAGCAGCACATTGAATGGGGATCTACAGTTATTCTCACACACACACAAAAAAGACATTTTCCTAAGAAAAGTTCTAGGTTAGAGAAATCACAGACCTTGACTGACCCTAACAAATGCCTCTTTAGTAGTACAGAAAGTGTCGGAATGCAGAAAAGAAACTTACAGGTTTTACTTGGTTAGGAGGTGAATTGTTTCCAAGACTTAATGGTGACACTGGGTTTCCTGGGAGAGAGGAAATACAATTCCTATTAAATGTCAATTACTGCTTTTCACTTCTGATAATGTAAAATAGCATACTCAGTGACGTCCAAACAGTGTGCTGTCCCCACAGCCTCCTGGCTGGCTACCTTATAAATAAGCATGTGACACGTTCCGCTTTCTGGTTGGAAGTAAGATTTGCTAGGATCACAGAGATGCGTTTCATTTCTTGAACTAAGTTTTACTGTAAATGTTTCTACAGTCAGAAAATAGACCAGGCCATTCCTTTTGAACTCTATTTTGCAGTGTTTAAATGAGTGGCCTAACAAGTTAGGATTCCTGTGTGCTCCTCTCCACCAGTCACCCACGAGGTGAACAAAAAGTATCTTAAGAGATTCCAGCCTCCCAGGCAAGAAAAGGAGCATCAAATGGTCTTCACAGATTAAGCAGCACATTACAAGTTAGTGCTAATACACAGAAGAATTAAATAGGGAAGGGAAAGGAAGGGGAGAGGAGGAGAGAGGAGGGGAGGGGAGGGGAGGAAAAGGGAGGGGAGGGGAGGGGACTGGGTAAGAGGCGAGACAGCTAACATTCAGGGCCACTTAAGGGGTTGCATGGAAACCTGTTACTGTAAAGGCTTCTTAAAATACATAGTGAAAGAAATCTAAATGGAGTCAACAAAAATAACAGGGGAGGTAATGCCCCATGTTCACCCCCAATTGTGGAAAGAGATTACATCTAATTGAGTCATTGGCCAAAGAGACCCCATGGAAACCTCCAGATATCTCAGGGTACTGCCAAGGCTACTGGTTAGTTCCCACAAATTGCTGGTAAGGGCCAATTCCTTACGACGACACATGTTACTGAACACAGAGAACTTGAGGTGATGCCACACTACAGCATTCACCCCTACTGACTAGTGTTCATGGTACTAGAAGACACTCTGCTCATTATCCGAGGAGAGAGGTAACCAACAACCCAGCTGCAAACCCTGACATCTACACTATCGGACCTGCTGACAAGATGCACTGATGCAAGTAGGACAGATGTATTACGGGAATACCCAAGCAACTCTCAGAGTGCAACAAGGCCTACTCCATGAGCTAGAACCCATGCCTAACACTGCTGAGGTGGCCAAGAAGGGAGAAAAGCCATGGACTCCGGGGAAAATCAATACTATTGTTCTGCTGAATGAGCATAGCAATCAAATGATTCTGGGTGACATTCCGCTATGCTCACTGATCAGCTCCTCAACATCCACCTTCAGAGAAGCCTCCTGGAGGTGGGGAGTCAACAAGAGCTGCACAGCCAACAACCGCATGAGGGAGAGACTTGGAAACATCTGGTCCTGGACTTGATGTCTCCACTTAACCCTCAGGGCTCAGACAGCTGTAAGGAAGAGGAAGTGGAAAGACTCTAAGAGCCAGAATCAATGGGAGACACGGAAGCAGGACAGACACACGTGCACTTAGAGACAGTAGCAGTAGGCACAGGGCCCCGCAAAGTCCAAGCCAAATGCAGGCTCAGCACTGATGGCAAAGTGAACAGGAGCTTCCATCCCTAACCAAGTCTCCATCTCTGCAACTGATGCCCACTAACAAGGGAACAATTACTGACATGTGAGAGCAGCCCCACGCCAGGGAGTCCAACTGACATGTGAGAGCAGTCCCAAGCCAGTGGAGTCCAACTGACATGTGAGAGCAGCCCCACATCAGGGAGTCCAACTGACATGTGAGAGCAGTCCCAAGCCAGTGGAGTCCAACTGACATGTGAGAGCAGCCCCACGCCAGGGAGTCCAACTGACATGTGAGAGCAGCCCCAAGCCAGGGAGTCCAACTGACATGTGAGAGCAGCCCCAAGCCAGTGGAGTCCAACTGACATGTGAGAGCAGCCCCACGCCAGGGAGTCCAACTGACATGTGAGAGCAGCCCCACGCCAGGGAGTCCAACTGACATGTGAGAGCAGCCCCAAGCCAGGGAGTCCATGCCAACCCAAAGCCAATTCTGCAGTGTGGCTCTGCGATTTGGGTTTTATTTTGTTCTTTAATCTTACTAATCTTTTGCTTGTACATTATAGTTTTTGGTTTTGTGTTTTGAGTTTTCTGGTTTTTTGTGCTGTTTCTTCTTTAAATTCTGGGTTGTTTGCCTGTTTTCTGAAGAGGTAAGAAAGGATGTAAATTTGGATGAGTGGGGTGGTGGGGTGGATCTGGAAGGAGTTGGAGAGGGGGAAACCTATGTTCAGAATATATTAGATGAAAATATTTTTAATAAAATGTATATATTTCAAAAAATGTTAATGCTAATACAGTGTAGAGCCCCAGACCACAACAATCGTGTGCACAGCTACATGAGCCCTGTAGTCAGCTCACACTTGAGTGGCTGCCCAGCTGGAGAGCAGCAGTTCACTGGGTCAGCTGCACCACGCACGAAGCACTTACGCTTGGAGTGGCAGGTTCTTGTTCCTCGGATTCGAATTTATCTAAACTTTTTTTTTAGATAAATATTTCCTGTTGCCCATGCAGTGACAAACTCACTCTATCAAGCTGTGAGAAAGCAAACAGCTAAGTCGGAGGGAGGGAGGGAGGGAGGGAGGGTGGGACCCTTCTGTGGTTGCAACCCTATGCTTTCTAACACCTCAAGTGAAATTGGGAGTAATCCTTTCTTCCTTGCAAAAATTACAAAAAGCGGGGCTGGTGAGATGGCTCAGCGGGTAAGAGCACCCAACTGCTCTTCCGAAGGTGATAAGTTCAAATCCCAGCATCCACATGGTGGCTCACAACCATCCATAACGAGATCTGGTGCCCTCTTCTGGAGTGTCTGAAGACAGCTACAGTGTACTTACATATAATAAATAAAATAAATGAGGAGGTGAATGAATGATAAAACTTACTGATCTCACTTTAAAAAAATAATTACAAAAAGCTACTTCTACAAAGCATTAAGGTTTAACATGGTAATTTTTATTGTTCCATTGAAGGTTTTTATTTTTTTTATTTTTTTACCAAAATGGCATATCTGGGTTTTGTTTATTAGTTTATGGAATGAAAAAAAAAAATCAACAACCAGTAGCCTAGGCTGGTACCCGACCTGAACTGAGCTGTGAGGTAAATGTAGTTTTGACTTCTTAAGGGCCTCCTAGAGTCCAAGGGTCATGCTGAGGACTGGGTTAACACAGCGTTAAAATATCACATCTCATACATCCAGAAGTAAATCCTACCAGGCCATCCTCTCCTTAAAGAACAAGCTGTAAAAATCATGAAAAAAAACCCCACAAATTCTTTAAAAGCAAATCACATGAAGATATTAATATGGTAACTATGTGTCTGTGGCTGCTATGTGCAAGGTAATTTTAGGTCAACTTCTGAAATGCCATTAAAACCACCACACACTGTCTTTTCTACATCGCTGACTGGGGAGGTTCATCTGTGGTTACCCTCTGCCCTGTGCAACCCTTTCTGTGATTAACAAAGCCAAGGCTATTACCTGGTTTTCTGTCTAAATAATAACTGGGTGGGAAAACGCTTCTGTGATCATCTGGCTGTCCTGCTATCCCAGTGAATTGTATTAAACCAAGTCAGAGAGTCCATCAGAATCAAGTAGGAAGAGTGCAGTTTCTACTCACCTGGTGGTAACGTCGTCTTCCTGTCTCCTTTGGACCCACCTACTTCTCCATTGAGAACAGCAGGGTTTGAAGAGACCACCAAATTGTCTTCCTGACTAGCTAAATACTGTTTGTTTTGTTCACAAAGCAAAAAGTTGTTCTTTTTATTTCCGTTCTCTGGGCTTTTCAGCCTGAAGTTCGGATGGTTATGCTGAGCTACAGGACTTCTTAGAGGGTCCTGGGGTGGGAGCTTGCTTTCCTTCTTCTCAAAACTAAATGGCTCTGCCATTTTACAAGTAGAGGCTTCCAAATTATTTCGTGGCATCATATTAGATATAATTTAACATTCACTGATGTCTGAGAAAAGAAATATATTTGTTTTTTTTTTTTTTTTTTTTCAACTTTTATTAGATATTTTCTTCATTTACATTTCAAGTGTTATCCAGAAAGTTCCCTATATCCTCCCCCCTCCCGGCCCTGCTACCCTACCCACCCGCTCCCACCCCCTGGCCCCGGCGTTCCCCTGTATTGGGGCATAAAAAGTCTGCATAACCAAGGGGCCTCTCTTTAAGAGGTGAATTTAATTGTGAAAGCAGCCGAACTATAAGCATAGATGACTTTGTTCAAACATTATGCATCAGGCAACTCCTATCAACAATTCCAAGCAGACTTAACCTTGATATCAAAATCTGGCCTACAATATACAAATATTTCTTTATTCATAAGTATAAATTCCAGCCGGGCCTGGTGGCGCACGCCTTTTATCCCAGCACTCAGGAGGCAGAGGCAGGTGGATTTCTGAGTTCGAGGCCAGCCTGGTCTACAGAGTGAGTTCCAGGACAGCCAAGGCTATACAAAGAAACCCTGTCTCGAAAAAAAAAAAAAAAACATAAAAAAGTATAAATTCCAGGTTTGACAGATTCATTTACACCAACTCAAGAACATGAGAAATTCTTGAAGTACCAGGAACAGAAAAGACCTTTCACAACTGAAAACACTCTTTCCTATATAAAGCCAGCCTCTTCCTGGTGGAGTTTCTGTATTCTACCTTACACCATGGCGACTCATCTACCAGCAGAACTAAACTACCACTTGTCTAGAGACCCTGGCTCCCTCCTACCTGACCATCCAAACCACCTTCTCAATTCCCCTCAGCTGACGCTTGTTCTGTCTGGTTTGCCTGACCATCCAAGGCACCTTCTCAATCCCCCTCAGCTGACGCCTGTTCTGTCTGGTTTGCTCTGGTTTGCTCAAGCATTCTGCTTTGACAGTCTCCAGATGATCTTCAAAAACTGGAAAAAAATGTATTTCTTTCAAGGATCCATGCACATAGCTTCTGAAAATTCGTTTGACTTGCAGCAAGCTTTCCATGTTACAGTGGCTGCAGGTGCCTGGGAGGCACACCTGTCGGAGCACTGCTGGTTTGAGGTTTACCTGTCACTCTGAAGGAGTGTTCTCACTGCCCAAAGCTCCTGAAGTGCACCAGCAGCTCCTCCTTTTAGCAGAGTGACATGTAACACACAGCTGACACTGCCTATGCCCTCAAAACCTTCAGAAGGAGAAGCCAGAAACTAAATATCACTTAAGATGGTTTTGAACAAACAGGCAGAAAAATGCTCCCCTTTTGGGTCCTAAAACGTCTATTTTATTACTTGTTTTAAATGAGATAATACTACGGTACAACCCTGACAATAAATACATAATGAATTTGGGGTCCATGAAGAAATCAACACAAAGTTTTCTGAACACTCAGCATCCAAAACACTAGGTCAGATTCAGACGTGCAGACAGCCCAAGGTGTTTCCAATAGACTTTCTGGTTGCACTGCACCATTAGGAGACACACACTCTGGGCCGTCCATGCTGGGAACACCTCAGCCTAGCAATGCCATCACATACTGATGCCGTCACATACTGATGCTGTCACATACTGATGCCGTCACATACTGATGCCCACAAATACCTCAGCCCAGACCAAGACTGCCGTTACCTTCCAGAATTTCTAATCCTTCCTGCCTTTACAGATATATAAATGATTTAGTTAAAAAAGGCTTCTAAGTATTTCCCTATCTTTATTTCTCTAAGTATATGAAAGTAGTAAATCTTTGAGCTATGCTGTGTTAGAATATTTGATTTTAAAAACTGCTTTTTAAGCTAAAACTTGAGTTTCATAAAATATCTTAAATAAATTTTGGCTAGAGTTTTAGAGATTTCCCAAAAGTTTCCGAAATGGTTCTAAATATGCTTTTGCCATTTTTTTTTTTACTATGTGTGACTTAAAGCAGTGCATTTAGCATCGGCTATCATAAAGCCACAGTATCAACCAACTCATAAGAGCTACCATAGTGTACAGTGCAGTGCAAGCACCAGGTGCGACTTAGTTCTTTATGTAAAATACATAAGCACATCCATCTTATTAGCATGTAAATTTTCCTTAATATTTAATCACTATAAAGTTTAAGCAACAAATAGAGCTTTAAGCTCAGAAGGTCTGTCCAAGGTAGACAGACTACTTTGGGTGAACTCACTCCATCCCACTCAGGAATTCCCAATGCATTGGGTGAACTCACTCCATCCCACTCAGGAATTCCCAATGCAATACAAATTTGGACTTATACAATTTCATACTTTTATTTGGAGAATTTAAAAATGAAACTGTCTTCTTTGCAACTCTCTTACTCATGTGTTGACCTGCAAAAACACTCAAGACATCCTGTGCCCTCCCTCACCTGCAGATGAAAGCCTAGATTGTTCATGACTCGACGTTTATTGTCAGAGATCCAGACGCATCATGACTTACAGCTGAGTGTGATTCCAGATACATCCTGATGGTGAGCAGGAGCCCTGCCTCCCTGACTAGGATATTGCAGTGACTACTCACGCTTAAGTGCTTAGAGCAGGGCAGCTGTGAGTCCCAATAAAAGTCACCCATGTGACTCTCTAGAACATGTAGCTCCTCCATCATTACACACTGTTTTCTATACATGTTAAAACACACATGCACTTATAACCACCACCATAATCAGGACAACCTAACCCTTTAAAGCGGAATTTAACATTAAAGAACACCAGCGAACAAAAAGACACCTTAGGAGCTGGAGATGGCTCAGCAGTTTAGAAGCACTTGCTGCCAAACCCGATGGCTGGAGTTTGACCCCTGTGACCCTTACTTAGGGTAGGAGAGAACTAAGTCATGCAAGCTGCCTCTGGCCTCCACGTCACAGGACTGGCATGCATGCATACATGGTAAAACTAAACAGCAGCTGCAAGACTTACACCACTTAGCTCTATCTCATGTCGACCACTGAATCTTGAGCAGTGTAATTCTGTGACTTCCAGCTCACAGACTCTTGATAGTTGACAAATAATTCTGAAGGGTCATGGCATCTCCTGGGCTAACCACACCAATAACTTCTCTATGACACACTATTTTAAAAAGCATATAATTTATTTTTATTTTATGTACACTGGTGTTCTACAGACATGCATATCTGTGTGAGGTCTTTTAGATGTACTCAAGATGTCACAAGACCTGGAACTGGATTACAGACAGGTGTGAGCTGCTCTGCGGGTACTGGGAATTGGACCTGGGTCCTCTGCAAGGCTGTCAGTGCAGTGCTCTTCATCTTTGGGCCTTTCTCCAATCCAGAACACACTATATTTAAGATACTGGTGATGAATTAAAATGTAACAATCCCAGAATTCAAAGTAGTTATCTGCTGGTTTAGCTAACAAGAGGAGGTCTGAACGGCACTCAAATTTCTTAAACAGAATCGAGAATTAATGTACAGTGTCTTGTCTTGAATTGTTTAGAACTGCCAAACGAAAGAAAAAAGTGAATTTAATGGAATAGTTGCGGGGGGGGGGGGGGGGGGGGGGGGGGGGGGGGGGGGGGAGGGAAGGGAAGGGAGGAGGGAGGAAGAGCCCTTCACTTTGCCTGTATTTCTCTCGTGCTTTGAGCACATGAGAAGTATACCCTGACTTTTGAGTCCATCTTTGTGCCTTTTTATGTGGCTGGAGGCATCCCTACAATCATTGACTGGCCTGGTCTTCTCTCTCCAGTTCAGAGCCTAGGCCTTAGAGAAGTCCTGCGTAGAAGGATTAGTGTGCACTCAGAAACTCGCAGGTCCAACGCCTTTCCTCTCCTCAAGTTTGTTCTTGCCTTCCTGCTGACTTTGTGCATTCAAGGAGAGACATTTTAGAGCTCTAAAAGCCAATGGCTTGGTAGACCCACGAGCCTGATCAGAAATCAGGCCCAAGCCCCACCTTCCTCATTTAGCTATGCTATTTTCCTTAAAACTGCTTCATCTTTCTAGGATTTGGCAACTATAAAATGCAGGCAGAAGCAGTAACTTCCTCCTCGATACTACTATGAGGATTAGACAAGGGACAGAATTTAAACCACCCAGGGAAAGGGAGGCTGCTTTCTAATATCCTCCTCCCTGCAAGGAGCAGCAAACGATTCATTTGTGGGACAAGGATGGACGGGCATGTGCATACTTGCGTGTATGCGCACGCACTCGGAATCACAATACATTCTCCCCAACCCTTTCTTTGTGTCACGAGGAACAAGTTTACAAGATTTCGTTTGCTGCCCTTGAATTTGTTATCCTTTGTGCCTCCACCTCGGTGCAGAGTGAGATTTCGGTGGTAAACCACCAGGACCAGGAGGGGTTGCACGTTTAAGATAGATGTACTCTCATGGTTAAAGGACATTACTTTTAAATGTAAGTGACTAGTAGATGGGAAAAGTTGCCACCCACAATACCCGACTCGGGCCCTGAACCCACTTGAGATACCTAGACTGTTGCAGTCGGCTTAACTCCGGAGCCCTAACAGAAACGTACTTACACCTGGGGTCTAGGAAAGGCAAGGCAAGGCAAGTGCCAAGAGTGACCCAGCAGAAGTTGGTCATCTCACTTTATAAACCTAGTGACCCTGCTGATTCTATAGGAGGCAAAAGAGTTTAGGAAAAGAATCTATAAAGTTGGCACTCCAGCTGTGACTTCAACCAAAGCACTGAATCCACAAGTCTTCGTGTGGAAAAACATACACATGCACTTTGACACTTTAAAAGCACTGTTTCCAAATCGTGCACGGGGCCCCTGCTTTGCCCATATCCCAATTCCTGGGCTCGGCTCCCTATAACCCAGACAGAATCCACCCACACCCATTGCTCTGGGACGGCCCCGGGCCTCTGCCCTTCCAGCCTGTGCCCACGTGCAGCTCCTGTGTCTGCCCAACGCCCAGCTTAACGCCCGACCTCAACGTCCAGCTCTGGACTTCCGGCTCCCAACGACCCACGCCCGAGGCGGTCTGGAAACCGAGCTTCGGAGCCAGGGAGCCCGGGGCCGCCTGACCCAAAAAAGCCGAAAGGGCGCTGGCCCCAACTGGTTTCTGAAGCTGACCACTCATGCTGGCGTTTGCCATACCCCGCAGCCCCGAGGTCCAGGAGCTCCACCCGCGCTCACCTCGCGTCGGACGCTCAAAGCCGCAGCATGCTGCGGGTCTCGCGCCTGCTCAGTTTACTCCCACGTGCGCGCAGCCCCGCCCACGCGCCCAGTGCAGCAGAGCCTGCAGAGCTGCGCTGATCATCTGCAGGTGCGTGGTGGAGGTGCAGGCTCGCGGACGCTTTTCAGGAATTTTTAGCTTTACAGGACTTTCTACCTTTCTCTAGAAAAGTGTCCCGGAAGTTCCAGGGGCAGATTCCGGGAGGAAAGGCCGTGCTGAGAGTCTCTGGGGTTGCTATTTTAACTAGGTGAGGGACTTTTGGTTTTCCAGAGTACTCCCCTGGGCCTGCCTCTTCTGGAAACTAAGCATGTCAGACCCAGGCCCCCACCAGTCACTTAAATGTTTAGAAGCAACATTCTCTCTGCTCTGCAGCACTGGGCGCGTGGGCGGGGCTGCGCGCGCACGTGGGAGTAAACTGCTCAGATTTAAGTCTTTGTTCTTTTTACATTTTCACTTATTTTGTGCCATGGCGCATATGTGGAAGTCAAGGCACAACTTTTTGTTTTTGTTTTGAGACTATCTCATTATGTAATCCCTAGCTGGTCTGTTACTTGGATGTTGACCCGGCCATCCCTGAACACAGAGATCCACCTGCCTCTGTCACTTGCTATGTTGACCAGGCTGGCCATGAACTCAGAGATAACCAACCACCTGTGGTTCTCTGGAATGCTGGGGTTAAAGGCATGGGCTACTGGGACGAATGGCTGAGTGCCTATTTAATATATCAAATTGGTCCTGGCTGATAGGAACTCCCAGCATCCCTCAGTCCCTACCTGTTACAGGGTATGACTGGCATACCCCGCCCCCAACCCCTAAACTTCTCCGGCCCACGGTCTGGGCTACTCTTCCCCCAGCTTCCTTTCCCTATATAATCCAGCCTTGTTGGTTCTCCAGTCTTTTGTCTACCCTTTTGTCTCCTGGCTTTCCCTCTCCGCGACTCCTCACACAGCCCAGCTCAGGGTCCACTCTGGAATCTCCTAGAATGTCTCTGTCTCTGCAGTCCCTCATATCTATAATAAACCTTCTACTACACCATACCTAGGCACAGTCATGTCCTTTCTTTTTTTTTAAAAAAAAATTTATTTTTCATTCAGCTACCATGCTTGACATTGTCTTTTTCATTCTTATTAATTTTTAGGATATAGAAAAAAGAAGAGTTCTCATGATGAGGTTACAATCAGTTTCTCCTTCCGCGAATCTTTTTGAGACCACTGTTATTAATGAAGCCCAATGATTGATTCAGGTTCCTGCTCTGCTTCTGTGCATCTTCTGAGCCAACATCACACTTAGTTGTCTTCGCATGGCCGTGGCAGCTTCTCCTGATTGGCAGCTTCCAGAAGCACTGATAAGGCTTTTGGAAGCATCCTCATGGCCCCGAGGTTTGTCTGATGCACTTCTCCTGATAGGAATGGAGTGAGTTGTTTGGAAGACTACAGAGGCAAAGTCACACTTTTATTGTATGATACTGTGTGATACATTTTATGAACATGTTTCATGATAATGAATAACAGGCATCATCATATGACTGATGTTTATTACATTTCCCCTTTCTATACAATGTGATATAGGAGAAAGCTGTTATGCCAAACCCACCTCTGAACAGAATATGTTCTATGCTATTTTACACACTTTTTGCTCCAAACTTGCAGCCACGCCTTGTAACTTTTCAGTCCAGGCTCTTTGGTAGAAAATAGAGATGTGGAGAGTAAGGGTGTGCATTAGGCTGTTGGGATTCTTTTCAGTAGACACCCATCACCCCAAGGACTGAACTCCAGGCCTTCTCCCATGCTAAGGCAAATGTTGCAGCACTGACTTCTCCATGAAAAAAATAAATTTCCAATTTCATTGTGATATTTCTAAATCCAAATGTAGGATTCCGTAACTTTAGCTTTTTCAAAACCTATTTTTAATGATGATTCTTAAACACTTTAGCCTCCCTTGTAGCCCACCACCCACCAGAGGTAGTGGAAAAGAAAGGATATGGGGGTTGGTGGGGGGAGTGAACCTGTTTAGAAAAGTTCTTTGGAGCAAATCCCATCTGTGTTGTCAGGAAATCATCAGTTCAGTTCCCAGGTGGAAGGCAGCAGCAGCTTGATCCACATGCAAACACTTCACAGACATACCAGCAGTCCAGTTCAGTGGAGTCAGGAGAGCAAAGAGGAATCAGCAGCCCGACTTAGCAGAGACAGCCAGGCCTCAGCCTTTGCTTTAGCAGAACATCCTCTCCTGTATCTGCTTCAGCGAAACATTCCTCCACTTAGCCTTTCATGCCTGTGTCCACTTTAAGGAAACACTCCTTCATGTGTTTGCCCCAGCAGAACACCACCCAGCACTTTCCAAAGAACCCTTAGAGTTTCCACTTCAGATTGCAGCATTTCCATCTCATCTCTTTCATTTTACACCTGTATTTCTTCTCTCTTGTGTTAAAAAAAATTAGTTTCCCAGACATGCTTAATACATTTTCTTACTAGTTATAAGTTCTGAAGTACATTTCAGAAATAATGCTGTTACTTCTAACAATATGAACAGATAAACAGCTCAGTGTGTCTTCTCATCCTTTTGGGATAACATACCTTACTATTAATGTTTAAAGTCATTCTTTCTTTTCAAAGGAAGAAAACCTATGTATGTCTGCACGCATGCGTGCATGTATGTATATACGTATGCATTTAGGGAAAGGGTCTCCTGCAGGCTAAGCTCTAAGTGGTTCCTACTTGTACCTCCCAAATGCCTAGATAGCCAGTGTAAGCCACTACTCCCGGCTCAACCCATAGTTAGGGTCTCATCTCTGTGAATTGACACTCTTCACACCAAGGCAACTCTTATAAAAGACAGCATTTAATTGAGGCCGGTTTTACAGGTTCAGAGGTTTAGTCCATTATCACCATGCTGGGAAGCACAGCAGTGTGCACGGGGACACTGAGCAGAGAGCTCTACCTCTTGATTAGAAGGCAGCAAGGAGGAGACCAGATATGTCTCACATTGGGTGTAGCTCAAGCATTTATATGAGAGCTCAAAGCCTTCCTCCACAATGACATACCCTGTAGTGCCACTTCCTAAGGGCCAAGCATTCAAATACTTGAGTCTATTCAAATCACCACAGCACCTTAATTGTAAAACGTACTGTAATACATTACCATAATTTGAGGAGGGAGGTGTCATTTTCTGATAAAAAGGACAGAGGGTTAGTAATCTATCACACTGAAGATTTTCCTCCTCAGCAATTCTGAAAGTAGTTTAACAGTAATATGTTTAGATTTACAAACTTGCCACTGAAGACGAGTCTTAACTATTTTCACTTACAACTAATGACTACATGGTCCAGAACTTTAAAACATCTCTCCGGACAGAGGTGGTTTGCAAAACCTCCAGATTAAAACTGCTCACCTTCCCTACCTCCTCCAACTGGGCTTAGTCACTATAATATACACCCTTCATGCAACCATGCAACCGGATGGGATATGCAGCCCAGGCAGGCTTAGGCTCTCTGCGTGGAGCACACCGACAACTTAATAGTAAACAATGGCACCCGGTGCCATTTGGAGATTCCAGATCAATTATTATTATGGAAACCCTGCAGAGCTCTCTCCCAGAGATGAAGCTCGCATGCCCAAGTCAGCTGCTCCTGAGGACTTGGCTCACCCACAGCCAGAGCAAAGTTTGCACCATCAGAACCGGGAAGCCACAATCTCTAGTTCTCTTTTATTACTTTATGCCACTGACTCATTAGATGACTGGCCAAAGGGTGAAGAAAAAAGATGGCAACTTCCTACCGACAGAAAGCACCGTCTTGGGACGGGAAAAGGAAAGAGTGGTCCAACAGGACAACAACAGCCCTTAAGTCAGCCTGCTACAGCCTCCTTGGGCAATGATGGAAGTGGCACCGAGATGATGGGCGGGGCCTCTAGAAACCGCGGGGGCCGGAGGCGGCGCCTCGAAAACCACGCCCGCCTCCAGGTGCTTAGCGTCACGCGGTCCGCGCCGCGCCGATTGGCTCCTTCAGGGAGCCCCGCCCCCTCAGCTGTAGCCGCGCCGGCTTAGGCGTCGCCGCCATCTTTGTTGATGTGTCAGCTCCGCAGGGGTTTGGGGGGGAAACCTCGGCTGAGAGCCCGGGATCGGCAGTGGTCTCCGCGCGCGACTTTCTCACCCACTCCGTGTCGGCTAGACGCCGCCATGGGTTTGTCGGCCCTGGAGCCGGAGCTCCATCGGCCTCGCTAGGGTGCGGCCCGGGGCTGGACGACCGACGGTGAGTGGCCGAGCGAGGGGCGTCTGGGGCGGGCGCCGGGGGCTCGGCGAGCGCGGGTCTGCGCGCGTGGACGTGACGGGGTGCTAGTCCAGGGCGGTACTCGACTCCGCGCGTGGACGTGACGGGGCTGGCGGGGCCCTCCGGGGCTGTGCCGGGAGCGCGGCCGCTCCCCCGCCGCACCAGCGCGGCATCTCCAGGGACGCGGTCCGCAGCGTTTGTCTTTTCCAAAGATACCAATGTATTTTCGTGGATTTATTTCTCCCCTTCTACATATTCTCAAAGTAGCAATCCCAGGGAAACAGCGCGGATAGAATGATGGCTCAGCTGCTAACAGTTCGTAACTTGTTAAATATTCACCTCTTGATTTTTATTTAGAGAAGAGAGAGACTCGGGTTTGTACGCAGAACACCTGGGTTGGAGTCCTGCCGCTTCCGTTTGTTAGAGTCGGAAAAGAATACCGTAAAAATATGACAGCAAACCAGAAAGATTTCTCAGACCCAGTGTCACGTTCCTTTAATGTTCAGCCTTTTCATTTCTTCTGACGTGGGACACAGGATGCTTGTCTGAGGAAAATAGGAAACAAATCAGTATGACAGTGTTTCAAAGGTGCACGTGTAGCTATCCCAAGGAACATCAGTCTGTTAAGTGTTAGGCTTCTTAGTGTGGATGTGGCCTTTATGTCTGTAGTGTACATATTGTGAAAGAGATTAAGGACCCAGAGACAAGTGGTACTGAAACTGATGTGTCTTGTGTATCAAGTACACCGTGTGCAGCTACTCTTTAGCTCTTCGTTAATTAATGGTTACACAAATGAAACAACAGTAACGATTGGCCTACTTCTCTTATTGTTCCTTTTTGGTCTTCCCATGTTCGGTGAAGATTTTGGGAAGGCCATACTCTTGTACTGTTGCACCAAGGCCTTCTCCTTTGTACAGGATAATAGGTAAGTATAACTTTGGAAGACTACCAGAAGATGCAGGGACTGTGTTTAATTTTTTGAAGGCCTTTTCTAATTCAAAATAATAGAAACTTAAGGTGTTTAAGAACAGGTTCCATGGAGTAAGGTTGACATTTCCCAGTCTGATTTTTTTTTTTCCCCAGGCGGAAAGCCTGAGTGGTAAAAGAGGAACCACTCATAAGCCTTTAGTTCCTTCACACAGGAACCAAAGGCTTATTCTTTGGTGCTATGCAGTGGGGCAGCATGGCTGCTGCTGATTGCTGCTTAGTGTGTTCAGCTCAGAAAGTGACTGTGATAAACAGAACGCCCAGCCCAGCTCTCTGAGGGAGCTGTGACGGCTGGCAGCCCAGGCAGCCTTACCAAGAAAACTGTCCATTTGACAGCATCTACCCTGCTTTACAAAACTCATTCAACTCACTGTAAGAGAGAATATTCAACTTCAAATTCTGGTTGGTTGGTTGGTTGGTTGGTTTGTTTGTGTTTAATAATAAGACTAAGGTTTTTCTTTTTTGTCTTTAAATGACTGAGGTCAAGTTTTGATTTTTCTCATAAACATCACTTCATTTACAATAGTTTTATTTAGTATTTATTTTAGAAGCAACAACAGGATAATTTAGACCTCCAAATGCTACTGTAATCTTACACCATTTCAAACTTATTTGCATTTGCTTAACAGAGAGTTTGTTTGCTCTAAGAAGTATACTATTGGGTGAAAAGGCAGTAGACAGCAAGAGCAGAAACTAACTCTAGGATAATGCTAACTGTCATGAGAGTATTTCTTAAGGCTTGAGCTGATCATTCATTGGAGGGTTATGTAGTAAGTACTAAATAGGTGTTTTTAATAAACTTTTTTTTTGTTTTGTTTTGTTTTGTTTTGTTTTTGTTTTTCAAGACAGGGTTTCTCTGTGCAGCCCTGGCTGTCCTGGTACTCACTTTGTAGACCAGGCTGGCCTCAAACTCAGAAATCCGCCTGCCTCTGCCTCCCAAGTGCTGGGATTAAAGGCGTGCGTCGCTGTTTTTAGTAAAACTTAAATCTTACCAAATTAACAAAATTCAGGCATAAGTACAACTCTTTTAGTAAATGTAGAAACTCTATTTAATTGAATCCATTTTTCTTATATTTGCCTTTCAGATTTCATTTTAAGATTTATTTTTTATATGTCAGTAGACTGTCACTGTCTTCAGACACACCAGAAGAGGGCATCAACTCCCATTAGGGATGGTTTTGAGCCACCATGTGGTTGCTGGGAATTGAATGACCTCTGTAAGAGCAGTCAGTGCTCCTAACCCCTGACCCATCTCTCCAGCCCCACTTTCAGATTTTTTTTAAAAGAACAGTTAAATAAAAATACTTACATTTTCTTAGACTTCATTGCAGTTGATAAGTTCTGTACAAGTAGCTTCAAGTTAGAGTTCTGTATTAATTTTATGCCTTAATACTTTAAAAGCCATTTTAGAGTCTAAAGTACCCAAACCGTGATTGCCTGTTACGAGGTGAGAGTGTTACTGCCGCAAGATGAATCAGCTATCCAGTGTCTCACTGAAGATACAGTAGGGAAAATTCAAGAAGACAGAAGCAACTGTGGGCTGTGTGCCCGATAGAGGGCTGAGGAAACTCAGTACATTCAAACTGTAATTGGACTTGATGGTGAATCGGACGTCTTCCTTCTTGGAGAACCAGTTGTAGAGATCTTTGAAACAACCGTCTTAGCTTTCTTAAGTAAGAGTGGGTCTGGGTAAGCTTGCCTTCTGTGAAACCCAGTGCCGGCGCTTGGCATCGGGGGATGTGACCGGCTAGTGTTTCTTACACTGCTGCTCTTCTCTTTCTCTGCTTTGTTATTTTAATTTAAAAGCTTAATCTAGCAAAGTGTGTTAGCATTTACTATTTAGGGATTCCGAGGAGATAATGATTGGATGCTTTTTAATTTTTTACTTGTGACTTCAGATGACAGGCCAGATTTTTGCTAGACCTAATATAGGAAAGGAAAATAAGTTACTTTAGTTATGCTACTTTCAAACTCTTTTGGGAAATATGCAAAAACTGTCTTAAAGTATTTATATTTTTTTGCTGGGCGTGGTGGCGCATCGCATGCCTTTAATCCCAGCACTCGGGAGGCAGAGGCAGAGGCAGGCGGATTTCTGAGTTCGAGGCCAGCCTGGTCTACAAAGTGAGTTCCAGGACAGCCAGGGCTATACAGAGAAACCCTGTCTCGAAAAAACAAAAAAAAAAAAAAAAAAAAAAGAAAGTATTTATATTTTTTACAAAGGATAGGAAACCATTTTATTGACTAAGTGATCTCACAAGCCTAGCTTGCATATGGTAATACATATTAACTTGAGAAGTAAGTATACAGCTAGAATTATTTAGGGGGGTAGAGTGGTGCATAATTTAAAAATTATAAAAAGTATTTGAACTAAGATTATTCAACTGGATTTAAAGCCAAGCCTTTATCCTGAAATGCTGGTGTGCTTTATACTGCTGCAGTGGGAAGGATCCTGATCTGTGGTCTCAGCATTTCACAGCAGCAAAGCAAAGATTTAACAGGCTCAGTATTAGTCAGCCTGTACCTGAGGCCTGCACCTCAGGGTGCCTGTTTTATTTTGCACCATGTTCCCAATACCTACACAATGTTCCTATGGAGCAGCTGCCCCATGTATATTTGGCAGGTGAACACTTGGGACTTTATTGTTGAGCTGGTTCCTTTGCATGATGCTTATTTGATAACTTGTTACCAATTATCTGTAGATTGAATTCAATTTCTATTTATAGTTTTGTGAGCCAGCCTACGGTTTTGTTCTTATAGAACTAATTATGGGAAACCAGAAATAGTACTGAAAGCTGTTAGTGTTTTCAGTTCTGTAGTTTTGTGTGGAATAACTTTCTAGAAATGCGAGTGTGTTCATTAAGGAATGCAAGAGCCTCTGGGATAGTGCTTGGCATGGCGCCTTTTTGCTGGGTGGCTACAGCTGCTGTGCTGCAGTCAGATCACCCGGTTCCCGCTGCCATAGGCCTGGACTGCTGTGTCAGCAACAGAAGAACCATGGGGACAGCAAGTGATTGAGAGGAATTTTGTGATTACAAGTGTTTTTCCTCAGAAGTAACAGTCATTACAAAGTCAGAATGGCGGTCAGTGCATGTCATAATCAATAAGCATATTTACTGTGTGTATCTGTGACTGAAGTTGGTCTGTACCAGCACTTAAAACAGGCTTGCAGCTCTTCCCTAAGTTTCCTGATTTCTCTTTTTGTAGCTTACTGGTAGTAGACTGTTTAATCTTCCATAATTTTCACGACAGCATTCCTTCTAAAAAACCCAAATACTTGGACAGTATCCAAATTGCTGTACATGAGCGTCGCTAACTGGGGCTGCCTGTAGGGAACTCTGCCGACACTCCTGTTGCCTAGTTAGTGGTGGACAGATGAGCTTCTCATGAGGTTGGCTGGTTTCTGTTTGCACAGTTCTTACATACTCCTTGCTGTTGCCCTTGCTACATGTACAAGCACAGGTCCTCTGTAACATCTCCTTTTCCTCTGGTCTCCTGTCAGTATTCACTGGGACATCAGCAAACAAATGTGCAGTCCTAATGGTTCTCAGATGCCAGTTTGTATAATGACCTTTTTACAGGTCACGACTTATAGAGAGACACTATGTAAGTTTCTTGTCTTTTAAATTTAGTGTTTAATTGATAAGACACACAAAACAAATTCTCAGCTTGGGTAAATAGCTTGTTTGGTTTGGTTTTGTTACCTAGATGAAGCTCCGTAGACTGTAAGACACATTTGTTGTTCTGCCCCCATCTGTACACTAGAAGCCTCCTTACAGCCTGCTCACCAAATGCTGTCCACCCCACATCATTTCACAGAGCCAGTGGGTTCTTCTGCCATTGTGAAACACTGAAGAGTATTTGCAAAGACAGTAGTAAATGTTGTGCAGAGTGCATTTGTTAGGTTTATCTGTTTATTGCTGTTGTTTGATGTTACAGAAGTTTCAGTTCTGAGTAAATTTTCTTGCAGTCATTTAAAAGGAGGCTTCCTCTTCAGAAGGGTCAAGAAAGGCTGTATCTTGTCCATGAGTGTAAGCATTGTGTTCCAGTATACAGGTTTTTCTTGTGTTTGTAATAGGGATGGTTTGAAGAAAGATAGGGCATTAATATTACATCCTCAAACGTAATCAGTCTCTGGGTAGACTGAAAGGAAGAACAGAGCACTCCATGGACTGTGCATAGTGGGTGACTTGATAGAGCAAGACATGGCAGTAGAGCAGCAGCACTTTCTGAATGTGGGCAGAGAAACTTACATAACTGCTTTACTCAGGAATCTTAGTGATTTCATTTAAAAAAAAAAAAAGAAAAGAAAAGAAAAGAAAAAAAGGGGGGTGGGGGGAAGAAACTATTCTCCCTGAAGAAAACGTGAAACTCTTAGCCCCTAACTGCTTGATGTAATAGTGTCTGCCTAATCCTCCTCCCAAAAGAGACAGGCTTGTGTCTTTTCTCTGGTTAGCCTCTGTAGAGTGGAGACAGGATTTCAGTACCTGAAACTTCAAAGAAAGGAGAGGCTGGTCTGGGGCAGGACTTGGCTGGCTATTTGATGACTGAAGAGGAGCTAAGTGTGGAACAGTATTGCAGCTTCCTAGCCTGCACACTTGCATCACATACTGCATCACTTCTGAATCTGGTGATTTGTCCCTTCCCTTAGCAAGCCTGTCTCCACCCCCATGACTGTCACAAATAAGCTGCCCTTCTCTTAACTACTTAGCCCTTTGATTTGAGATTACCGAAAGAAAACTGAATGAGATCAAGAAACTAAGTGTTCCAGGTGTGAGATGAGGCCTAGGTTGGGTTGAAGGGAGGGGATAGCATCAGAAAAGCAGGAGAACAATTGCTTAATAGAATCCGAAAGCAACAGGACCAAGCACATGATGCTGTGCATGGGTACTCAGTTACAAGCACTAGAGGCAGAATTGAGAGTTAGCCAGCTTGCGTTTAAGACTTTGGAGAAAGTTCCAATAGGAATGCCTATTCAGGTAGACTAATATAGCATGAAGAGGGGATAGATAATTCCATGTCTGTAACTCAGGGTGCAGGACTGGAAACTATCATCTAGACATCAGCTATGAGTTACTGCTTCAGTCAGCTAACTGGGTAACTGCTATGAAGGGAGAAAGATATGAGAGTGAACCCTGGAGACCAAGGAAGCAGAATGAGAGGATGTGGTTTTTTGTTGACAAATCATGACACACAAATAAAACAAAGTTGTTGATAAAATTTCTTTTTACTTAACGGAATGCTGGGGAGTCACAATGCCTTTGTCGTCTGTTCTCTTCTGAAGGCATTCCTTATCTGCCAACCAGCGTGTATTCGTCTGCTGTGAGTTCAACCTCTCTTGGTAGAACATCAGCTAGTTATGATGTTTAAAGTCACTGCAGGTTTGTATTTGTAAGATTTTAACTTTAGCAGTAGTGTAGTATATCTTACATTTACTGTATATAATATCATGTCTGGTATCTTTAAAGAGCTTCACTTTGAGTGAGCTGTTTATTGTATATCATATCACTTGTTATATCTTTAAAGAGAGTCACTTTGAGCTATTTTGTAAGTTGCTCTGAGGCTAGTGTACCTGCCTGAGATTCATTTTTTTCATTCCAAGATTTTGGAATAAATTACTGAGATTTTTCAAGTGTTCACTGCATTTATTTGTCTTGTCTAAAGTCTTTACTATCAATACCAGCTTGCTTATGACGCATACACAGCACGGTGGTGTTCATTTGTGTCATTCGGAGGTAGGTGATACATAATTAAGTGATTGGGAGCCTGAGTTCTAAGTCTGCAGTAATCGTTGTCTCCCCAGGTGGTCCAAAGGAACAGCATGTTTGACAGACAAGATGGCCTTTTCTTCCTTACAGTTGACTCCTTTCTGCAGTCCTAGGATAACGTTCTTCAAGCATTAGCCTTATTTATTTTATGCAAGCTTTAGGCCAGCAAGTATTTGAGGGGTCACTGGGTGCTGGGATTCATACAGTTAAATCAAATGTTGTACTAGTCTTAGGATTTATTATAATTCACCCTTAACAAAATCCCCTCCTGCTTAGTGCTGAGAGGTCTGTGCAGCCAGTCATCTCTTCTTGTCTCAGTGTACTCTGATCATCGCCTTTCTCAAAGCTTGAAGGAAGCATGCTCTTTCCTGTTATAAAATGGAATCTTTTTCCCATGTGTATACTTCATAACAGAATTCTTTATTAGAATTGCAGACTACTCTCAGCTCTGGTAACTCATCTGTCTGTGTGTACATGTTAAAGCATGGCCACAGTCACAGGCAGCTCTTTTCATCGAGACCACTAGGTTTTTTGTTTTGTTTTTCAAGACGTTTCTCTGTGCAGCTCTGACTGTCCTGGAACTCGCTCTGTAGATCGAGCTGGCCTTGAACTTAGAGATCCACCTGCTTCTGCCTCCTGAGTATTGGCATCAAATGTGTGCACTGCTAACTACTGCCTGGCTAGATTTTTTTTGTATTAAATTTTATTTTTTAATTATATGTATATGTGTGTCAGGGTTAGGGGTTGTGCATATGAGACCGGTTCCAGAGGAGGCCAAGAGAGGGCGTTAGATCCTCTGGAGCTGAAAGTACAGGCAGTTGTGAACTGCCTACCACAGGTGCTAGGAGCTGAACTTGAGTCCTTGTAAGAGCAGTATGCACTCTTAATTGCTGTACCATCTCTCCAGCCTCTGGTAGAAGATTTTGTATTCTGTATGTCAGGGAAAAATTTGAAGTTGACTAATTTTCCATAAAGAAGAGAGAGAGGAGGAACCTTTGTAAATAATGTAACAATGTATTCTCACCTAGTCAAATGAGATGTTGCTCTTACTGACCTAGACAGTGTTTGATTTGCACTGAAGAGAATGCTTCCTTAGAAGCAAGCAGGGGAACTTCCCAGGTCCCTGTCAGGGAAGCTGCTCCTGGCACAGGTCAGTCCCCGCTCGGTCTGCACTGCAGCAGGACTTGGTTCTAAGTTTCCATTTGGTGAGCTTTGTCATCACTCACTGGTGTGTCCTGCTCTGAGGCTGCTGCCGCCTAATGCTTTAGCTGCTGTCCTTTTGCCCATCTCCTTAAAGGGCTTAGTAGCCTGTGCCCACAGAAGGTGAGACCATTCCCCTTCTTAATCTTCCCATTACATGTTCTGCCCCTTAACCAGAGAGGCCAGTTGGCTCATGACAGAAAAGAGGGGGTCACTATGGTGACACCCCCCCCCCGTTGTGTCCAGTCTGGGTATCTCTCTTCTATCTCTAGGGGAGGTCCTTATTAGAGGAATTATGAATGGGACACTTCATGTGCATGTCATGGAGTGTGTGCAAAGGTGTCTTAGTCTAATTTTTTTTAATTTGATTTCTTAGATGTAAATGAAGATCAGGAGCAAATTTGAAGAAATGCAAAGTGAATTGGTGCCAGTCAGCATGTCAGAGACAGAACACATAGCTTCCATTTCTTCTGATGCAACTACTGAGAAAACATCTGAGTTCAGGGACGATTCATGCATCTCAGTTTCTGGTGATGAAAGCAGCAGATTAGAAACGGGATCTGAACTATTGTCATTGAACTCTGACAGAATTTTATGTCAGACTAATGAACACTGTAGTCAGATCGAAGTACAGGAGAGCCATATTCCAGACTGTGGCAGTGGTGAGAATTCTTGTGCTAACACAGACACATGCCCAGAAGACTCTGGACAAATAGATGACTTTCCTGGCGGAGACTTTACAGAACAAGTGTCAAAAAACAGGGAGCCAGAACACACAGTTACACAGATACTGGCAGAGTTAAAGTCATCTGAATCCACAGAAGCTGGGAATCCAAAGACGACCTCAGCAAGCCTCTATGATACAGACTGCACCAGGAAACTCATTTCAGAGATGAAGACTGTTTCAACCTCAGACGATTTGTTGGGAGAAATCGAATCTGAGCTCTTATCTGCTGAGTTTGCAGAGGACCACCAAGTCCCAAATGGAGTGAATAAAGGAGAGCAGGCCTTAGCCCTGTTTGAGAAGTGTGTGCACAGCAGGTACTTGCAGCAGGAGCTCACTGTTAAACAGTAAGTCTGCTGCTGCTGCTGCTGCTGCTGCTGCTGCTGCTGCTGCTGCTGCTGCTGCTGCTGCTGCTGCTGCTGCTGCCGCCGCTGCCAGGGAGGGCCCCCCTCTCCTTCAAGGAGAGGACTCTGCTGTCCGCTTTTGTTTCAGAATACAGCCATGCAGAGTCGGTCTACTTCCCCAAGTAACTGAGCAGTTTCCATTTGCTGCTTGCTTACAGTAGTAAAGAGTATGTGTTCATTAGGGACCAATTCAAGGTTTTCATTTTTGAAACTAGGTATGTCAAAATAAATTCAAAAGGAAATGAAAAGTCATGAATTAAGTTCAGAAGCTTACAATTTAGAGAACAGGAGAATTAGTTGAGCACATTCTGCTTTTAAACATCTATTTGTATAGTGTTTTGATAAGCTTGATTTCCTTCAGCCTGTTTCTAATAGGATTTATTCTGCATTTTTATTGTACATTTTATAGTAAAGTGATATATAAGTTTGGGCATACTGTTACAATCTGTTACAAAGAAAAATAATACATACTATCTTTCACTAAACTATACACTTTTACACTATGCGAGGATTACAGGGCAGGCCCACAGACCATGCTCTGAGCGCTCTTTGATAGGTACTGGCTCTCCTTGCTTTGTTGTTTTCCATATTACTCTGTTAAAGCCACCAGAAGCTCCAGAGCCGCTTACTCCTCATTGCTTTTTCCCAGTGAACTTCAATCTGCTGGTACTCATTTTCTATTTTTTTTACTTTAAACTTTCTTAAATTTAAATTTTCTAGTAAGAAAAAGACTGTGTTATGATGTGAGGGTTGTGCACATGTGCAAGCCAGAGGAAGCTTTCTGGAGATGTTTCTCCTGTCTACCTTTGTATGGGTTCTGGGGATCACATGCCTGTGAAACTCAAGTGCCTTCTCACAAGCGCCTCTGCTCACTTAGATCCTAACTTGGAATGCTGCTGACCTGTTAATACACTCTGTGCTTCCATGTCTCAGACATCTGTGCTTCCAGTCCTTCTAGGCTTGGGGTAACTTCTTCACTCCCCTGCAGTCTGGATCTACTCCGATCACCCTTGTCCCCCAACACACACAATGATTATTTCTGATACCCTTTCCTACTTTCCTTAGATCCTAACAGCACTTAAACATTTTAAGATACATACATTTATAATCTCATATACTATTAATTATCTGACTGGTGAACACATTAACTCATGGAATGTGCACAGATATACAATATGTCCTACTCTCACTCATCCTTAGGTTTATGAGGTACTTGAGGCAGATTAAGAAACTTGTTCTGGGTCAGATGGAATATCTACAGAGCCAAGCTTCTGGCTGCAAGTTGTTGGAACAGTATTGGGCATAAAAACAAACAAGTTCTTTGTCCACCCAGCAGAGGGAACCGTGGGCAGTAGAGTAGGGCAGGCTCAGCAGCAGCCTGGAACTCTGCAGTCTGAGTCAGGGCTCTCTCCTGGGAGAGGCTGTGCTTGCCTGGCCTTACTCTTGTGGATAGTGAGGTGTCATATAAGTGTTACTGTAACTTGCATTGAACTTTTGCTTTACATATAATACTTTTAATGTCAAATAAAACATTTGTTGATTCAGGTAAGCAACTAGAAGTTTTCTTAACTTTTATCTCCATTTAATTTTTTATGAAGAACACCAAGTTTCAGTTCCTTTATTGAAAATTTCATAAATGCATCCTTTCCCAGATGTTTGATTCATTCCCATTTACTGTTTATTCCCATTTACTGAGTTTTCTTTTGTTTGTTTTTTCCTGGCAAAATTGTATATCATTTGGAAATGATTCTACAATCAGGCTGGTTACTATGTTTATCCTCTCATATAGCTAGTTATCTGTGTTTTTTTTTTTTTCTTTTGGTTTTTTGAGACAGGGTTTCTCTGTGTAGCCCTGGCTGTCCTGGAACTCACTTTTGTAGACCAGGCTAGCCTCGAACTCAGAAATCCACTTGCCTCTACCTCCCAGTGCTGGGATCAAAGGCATGCGCCACCACGCCCGGCTACCTGTGTGTTTCTTAAACCTTTAAGATACACTGTTTTTTGCAAATTTCCTGTTTAAAATACCATTTCCTTCCTCCTCTGGATCTGTGTCTTGCTCTATGCCCTGCTCTCCCATTTCTTCCCTTCCCTTCCCTTTCCTTCATTCTTTTCCTCACCTCCTCTTCCTTTTTTTCATCCTCTTCTCCCTGTTTTGTGCTAGAGGACCTTAATGTTGGGTGTGTATTCTACTACGCCCAGTCCTACTACCACTGTGTTGTACATTAAATCCCCAGGACTTGTCTGAACCTGGAACTTTGTACCCTGTGGATCTAAGCTCCCCTATCTACTTTCTGGATCCTGGAAAATACCACTCCACCCTTTTTATTCTGTTATCTCATGTATCAGTAGTATTGCCCAGTGACCCAGCTTAAACTCTAAAAGAACAGTAGTCTGTGTGGAATGTGTACATAACTTCTAAGAATACCAAGTAACAATATCAAAGAAACAAGTTAAAGCTATGGGTATGCTTAGTGGTAGCCTAATAGGGCTAATTGACCAGAGATTTTTTTTTTTTTTTAAATCTGGTATATAAATCAACAGAGTGTGAGTACCTAGGCTGTGACAAAGCTAGCTGCTCTTGCCCTCCCTCTCGCTTCTCTTGTAGTGACAGACACAGAGACAGTTTACCCTCAAGCACACCCACTCACTCGATGGTGAGGCCATGGTCTGAGAAGGTATCATTAGGTGTGGGGGTTCTTATCCAGATCTGGTATTTTAGAATAAAAAGACTACCTGAGAGGATTGATCAGTGGTGTCTACATCTAATGTGTAGGTAAATAATATTTCGTATCTTATTTCCCTTTTATATTTAGGTTAATTAAAGAAAATAAGAACCATCAGGAACTTATCTTAAATATTTGTTCAGAAAAAGACAGTTTAAGAGAAGAACTGAAAAAAAGAACAGAAACAGAAAAGCAGCATATGAACACAATTAAACAGGTAAAAAAAAAACAAGTCCTCCAAGGCCAGACTTAAATGTATAAACAGAAACTAAAATGTTTCAAATGCATTTGAACACATTTAAACAAGTCTTCCAAGGCCATACTTAAATTTATAAACTCCTGAAACAAAAATGTTTCAAATGCATTTCAAATGCAGGAAACGGCTTCATATTTAAATTGTTTTCTAAACTATGTTATATAAATTATGATACGCTTAACTGTTCCAAATATAGCACATTTTCTGCCCAAATAACGAAAAGGCTTGATTTAAGTTTTTACCAATTAAAGGAAGAAGTAGTTAACAGTAGTAACACCTTGAGGCTTCTGTCTGGCTTTGGGGCACTTTCGCACTTGTGGTTTTAGCAGGCTGCATTCCCATGGTTTTGGTGAACTCTACTCTGAAGGTCATGTCAGGGTTTCTGCTGCCCCTTTCTTTTTAATGGTGTCTTTTCTGCATGGATGCACAGGTAAGGGCTTAGGTTGATAAAGCAAAAACTGCTCTTGGTTTTTTGAGCTACTTTCCTTCTGTGGACGGAGTGAGTTGAATGTCCTGTCGTTCGACGGCATAACTCAGCACTGGTGTGTCCTGAGAGATGTACCTTGGGCCTTTCCTCCTTCTTGTGGGCATCTTAAGATGTACTTCAACTGCAAGTGCTCTGAGACGTGAGGGTTGCAGTCTTGGAGTGACCTACCATCCATCTAGAAAGCTGCTCACAAACACAGTGTCAGACAGCTCTAGAGTCGAACAAGTTAAACCAAGCTCTCTTTTTCATGTGTTTTGATACATATTTATTGCACTTTTACATATTTGGAAAAGGGCTGAGTTGTCGTATGCAGTAGTTAACTGGTTTTTATGTGCTCTGGGCCTAGCACGTGTAAGCCAGACTTACCAGGGTAAAGCTTGTGAGGGACCCGAGGAAACAATCTGTGTCTTACATCCTTCATTTGCATTGTGTTGTGTATTAACTAAGGTATCATTGCTCTTACTTGGTGCAGCTATAAAATATAACCTGGAAATCATTCTTTTTACAGTTAGAATTAAGAATAGAGGAACTGAATAAAGAAATTAAAGCTTCCAAAGATCAGCTAGTCGCACAGGATGTCACAGCTAAAAATGCAATTCAACAAGTCCATAAAGAGATGGCCCAGCGGATGGACCAGGTATTTTCAGCCACTATTAATTTGATAATTTGGTGTTTCTTGTTTATTGGACTGTACCACTTGGGCGCTGGAGTCTAACATAAAAGCTTTTAAAGGAAATTAAGGGCTGGAAGAATGACTCAACTGTGAAGATGCTTGCTGGTCTTCCAGAAGTCCAGAGTTGGCTTTCTAGCATCCAGTCAGAAGACTTCCAGCCACCTGTCATTCCGGTGCCAGGGCTCTGATGCCCTCTTGTGGCTTAAGAGTATTCATATGCATTGCTCCAACAGACACATACATAAACATAAATAAAAAAGACAAACAGTAACAAGATGGCAATATGTAAGTTTAAGTACATCCTAATTTAAAAAAATTAAGGAATATATGGGAAATATATTCATCTTTTCACCTGTGTCTCCAGTTTTTTTTATATCTTGTTCCATAGCTGACATTTTGTTACATATATGTATACTAGTAACACATGAATGTGTACATGAGTTTTTACTAGCCCCTTTTGAGTTATAAGAAAATACTTGAGTATCTAGACTCAAAAAAAGAAGCATATTTATGTGATAGTTCTAGGGTTTCAAGAGTAGGCCTCTCCCAGAGAAAGAGTGCTTGTGTTAGCTGAGCTCCGGTGACCCAGAAGCCAGGCTTCAGTCTTCTACGCTTCTGCCTACTGATTCTGACAGCTGACTCCTGCCAGTGGGAGATCAAAGGAACTTGTTAACGTGAGCCATGATCCTCTTCCTGGGGCCCAGAATGGTGCAGAAATCGGCAAGAAAGCAAATGTGGAGAAGAAGGGACATGTATTTAAATAGAAAGCATAGCAACCAAAGTAAAGAGTAAGGAAGGGCTGGAAATCCAACGCAAAATAGATCCTAACACCACAGGGAATAGTATGCATTTGTGGATGTTTTCTTTTGAAAATATTCTTTTGTTAATGCTAGGTAACATTTTCTTTCCAAGGCCAATAAGAAATGTGAAGAGGCTCGTCAGGAAAAGGAGGCAATGGTAATGAAGTATGTGAGAGGCGAGAAGGAGGCTCTAGACCTGCGAAAGGAAAAAGAAACCCTTGAGAGGAAACTTAGAGATGCAAGTAAGGAATTGGAGAAAAACACTAACAAAATTAAGCAGCTGTCTCAGGAGAAAGGGCGGCTGCAGCAACTCTATGAATCGAAGGTATAACTTGTGCCTAATTTGAGGGTCATGCCTCTGCTTTCCTTAGTCCACAGTGGTGTAGAACTGAAGCGTGCAGACAGACAGACAGACAGACAGACGTGCTCTCACTAGCTTACTCACGTGGGTTTGGGTTTGTCATTCCCTGCTGCTAGAAAGCTTTGCTAGGGGAAAGGCAAAATATTGGCAAGTGTTATTAGTTCCTTAATTTTCTTAATTCTTAATTTCTTAATCATTCTTTAAACTTTCTTTTAGAGTTTATTAGAAAAATTAGTTTGTGTCTCTAAAAATTATGTTTTGCTAAGATATGTCCATATCGGTGTTAGTTGTGAATAGCTTTAAATCAGAAGTATAATTTGTCCAGAGTCTATTTTGGTTTTTTATTTAATACATTTCCCCCCTGCAGTGTGAGAGTGGATGTAGGGCTGTATACCTGCTATGCAGTATGTCTCTGCTCCAGGCCTGGCCAGTCTCAGTGTAGCATGGTTCACCAGAGAGCACAATTGATATTTTTCTTATTGAAAACATATTTATTCTAGAGCTGTCCTAGAAGGTTGAGTAACTGAAGCAGGAGCTATTCAGAGCACTTGCTGTTATCTCTGTTTAGAAATGCTGTTACTGTCCTCAGGGATTGTAGCAGAACCAGTTGAGTCACCTTACTGCCATCAGTCATGAAGAATCAGAGTGTGTTTGTCTTATACTGTACCCACGGGCTAATCTAGGTAGTAATTATCCTCATGCCTATGGATTTGATTTAGGGTTTTATTACTCTCTTACTATTTGAGCCTTAAATCAGCTTTATGGCCTCTGGGCAATAGTATAAATTACCCTGGAATTACTGTGTTACTGCACAAGGGGATATACAAGATGCACAGTTGATTGTTTAAGTGAAAAATGACAATGTCTTTTTAGGAAGGTGAAACAACTAGACTCATCAGAGAAATAGAGAAATTAAAGGAGGAGATGAATTCTCACATCATTAAAGTAAAGTGGGCGCAAAACAAGTTAAAAGCTGAAATGGACTCACACAAGGTGAGTGCGGTCATGCTGTGGGTAGGGTGAGTACTAAGAGCAAGTCAGCGGCAGCTGTGAGCAGGACTCTGCAGCTTAGTTTGCGTCAACATAGAAAAACCTCTGGCGTGGCTTAAAATGTTTAATTTTATAATTCATAGTTTGTTGTTTTAGTACTCAAAAGTTTGAGGGAAGGAAAAGTACTTAATATATGTTATTAGAATTAAAATGAAAAAAATTAAAGTGTCAATTATGTTGATTCCCATAATTAGAAATTAATTGTTCATACTTAAATATTAATACAAATAGCTTATCTGTTTTTATAAAATTGCTGCTATGCTAGCAAAAATTGTGTCTATGCATGATACACATGTGTTAGACACTGAACCAGGGTTCTCATTCACATGAGGCAATTACCCTATAATTACCTGCTGAACTACTTGCTGCAGATACCATCCTATTTAAAAATTAATAGAATGGGGGCTGGAGAGATGGCTCAGCGGTTAAGAGCACTGACTGCTCTTATAGAGGTCCTGAGTTCAATTCCCAGCAACCACATGGTGGCTCAAAACCATCTGTAATGGGATCTGATGCCCTCTTCTGGTGTGTCTGAAGACAGTTACAGTGTATTCATGTAAATAAAATAAATCTCTTTTAAAAAAAATTAATATAATGAAATGGACTTACAAAGTTCGCTGGAGAGATGGCTCAGCCATTAAAGGTTATGGTCTCACAACCAAAAATTCTGAAGTTGATAACTGATGGCATAATTTAAACCCAGGTAGAGCTGGGTTTTGGAGAAATAAAAGTCAGCAGATGAGAGAATGGATGGTTAAAATCAACTCTGAATGTGACCTAAACAGAAGGTGGTGCTGTGGTACCATGTGTCTGTCACCTTCCAGGCTTCCTAAAAGAGGCTTAACGATGCAGGGTGAAACATAGTGGGAAGCACTGCCTTACTAGGGCTGGTTACCAAGTCAGTTATGTTGTTGTTCATTGTTGTTCATTGTCTCTGGGTGTTTGTGTGCTGGGGTCAGGAAACTGTAGGTAGTCTGTGTTGAGAGTGGTCAAAGGCAGGCAGGTTAGCAGCCTGGTGCTCCCGGCACTCAAGACCCATCACTACTCAGAATTCTCTAGGCTCTGAGGTACACAGTGTAGAATTAAAAGTTGAAATCCATAAAGGATAATTTCTAACTGCCCGAGTTGCTTTAAATTCGGAGCAGAGTGCTCAGTCATTTCCACTGTCTGTGGCACTCTCTTTTTCCTGTCTGTCTAACTTCCTTCCACACACTAGAGCCTCTGTGATGAGTGTGGCTTGTGTTGCATGTGTTGTTCTGCTCGGTTGCCTGAAGCCAGGACCTGTGCTTCCTGCAGCCTGTGGCTCCTGTTAGTGCCACCTGCAGTCTGCCGCCCACCTGGCTTGTCAGGCTCCCTGGCTGGGATCTCCAGCTGACCCAGTGGCAGTGTTGCCGTTTTAGCTCCCTTAATAAGCTGCCATCTGTCTGATCCAGAGCCAGACTTACCCTTCCACCTTAGACTAGCATCCCCACCCCAAAATACAGAAACTGAAAATAAAACAAAATCATATGTACACACAAAGGGAAAAAAAGAAAAACAATAAAAATATGTGAAGGTTTTCAGACTTGAGACAAAAGCCAGTGTAGGATAGAGATCTCTGAGTGAAGTGAAACCGAGGAGGTTAATGCTGGTTCTGGCTGAGGTGCCAGGAGAGGAGCTGACACTAAGTCCTGCAGTCTTCCCGGATTGAGGATGTAGAGTTCCAAGTATGGAGAAGAGGAAGAGGGCAGCATTCCAAAAGTGTAAAAGGGATAGGGCCGGCTCTGAAGGTCACACAGGACTGACTGGGGAGTCACTGTGAACACCAGCCAGAGTTCAAGGGACCCTCAAAGAGCATGGCTTTGGGTGGCCTCAGCAGAATACTGCTGTGGTATGGAGGCCGTCGTACACAGCTTTAAAAGCAAGCTGATTTCAAGCGAATTATGTGCTAAGATGAATTATATAAATATTTAAATGATTATAAAAACTTTGCTTAGGCATACATTCCACTGTTTGGCATCTAATGAAAAATTATCAGCGTGCAAAGAAGTAGGAGAATGCAGACTGTAGAACAAAGGAGTGACTCAGAGTATAGAATCTCTAAATGACATAAAGACAAGTTTGACTCAGAGGGGACATGGATGGGATTTAAAATTAATATAGACACAGCATTCATAATGAAAAGGTATTGTGCAGATTAACAGAAGACAAGATCATTGGAGTAAACGGTGGTACACAGGCTGGAACTATTGCTCAGTTGATAAGAGTTGAGAGTACATGAAGCCCTGGATTCCATTCTCATATGACACCAGCACTTACGTAGTGTTCAAGGTTACCTGAGCTATGTAGCAAGTTTGAGGCCAGCCTAGGCTGCATGAAACTCTTTCTCAAAACAGATAAACTAATAAACAAGAAATTAGCAGTAACAAACTTCATGCAGGTGATTCCCAAATATATAACTTCAGCTGCATCCTTTCTACCCAACATCACCTGTGTTCAACTGCATTCTTTATACCTGAGATTGTCAATAATTTACGGCAGCTTAAGATGAACTAATTAAGTGTTCCTCCCTCCACCACCTCCCTATCTGATAAATAACAACCCATTCTTTTACTTTCAGTACAAAAGGCTTGGGTTCAACCTTGATCTCTCTGTCACACATGCAGCCTCTCATTTTACACTTTCCAAGCCTGTGCACACTGAAGCTGCTTAGCCTTTCTGCACAGGCTCTGAGCCGCCCGCCCACCATAGCATAATGAACATTCAAGCCTTTGTGTGCTTCCTTTGTTTATTTACCTCTAGCAGTAGACTGTCAGCTTCTTGAGGGTAAGAGTTTGGTTTGCTTGCACAGCTCTTTCCCTTGAGAATAGAACAGTGCCTATAAAGGCTGCAGAGATGGTTCAGTGGGCCAGGGTGCTTGTACAAATGAGAACCTGAGGGCAAATTTCCAAAAACTCATGTCAAAACAGGTACTTGTATGTGTATGTGTGTGTGCTTGTGTATGTACTTGTGCATATGTGTGCATGCTTGTGTGTGTATGTGCATGTGTGTGTGTGTTGAAATGGGTTCCTATACAGGAGAATCTCCAGAAATTTGTAGAAGGCGTGGACTGACAACTGAGGTCATCCTGTGAGCTCGGTAAGCTCAGCTGATAGGTAGAGGATGGACAGTAAGCCTCCTGAACCTGAGCAGTGGGGTGTTGTTTTCATTTAGTCAAATGTTCACTGTTATCTGGCACACAGGACTCTCACCTGCTGGATTTAGGGTGTTGAAATGGACCAGAACTATGTCTTAGTCACAGTAGTGAGGGTGCAGAGCCATAGTTGTTTATACTTTGTCTAAGGTTCTTTGACTATCAAAGACCAGTACCTCAAGGTAGATAAGTGCTAATTATGAAATGTTTATTGTTAAAATGGCATATGAAATAAGTGTGGAGCCTAGGTGCAGGGCAGATGTTGAAGAGGGACACTGAGCTGCCTAGAGCAGAGGGACACTGAGCTGCCTAGAGCAAGGGGACACTGAGCTGCCTAGAGCAGGGGGACACTGAGCTGCCTAGAGCAGGGGGACACTGAGCTGCCTAGAGCAGAGGGGCACTGAGCTGCCTAGAGCAAGGGGACACTGAGCTGCCTAGAGCAGGGGGACACTGAGCTGCCTAGAGCAGAGGGGCACTGAGCTGCCTAGGGCAGAGGGACACTGAGCTGTCTAGAGCAGAGGGACACTGAGCTGTCAGGGCAGAGGGACACTGAGCTGTCTAGAGCGAGGGGCACTGAGCTGCCTAGGGCAGAGGAGCACTGAGCTGCCTAGGGCAGAGGAGCACTGAGCTGCCTAGGGTGAGGGGCATTGAGCTGCCTAGGGCAGAGGCTGCTGTCTGGGTCTCACAGGAGCCCACAATGTCTCACAGAAGCAGCAGGTGTCAGTCATTACTTTCCTCATCAATGTACCAAAAAGGAATGGAGGTCTTTTTGACTCAAACAGTTTTGCATCATAGCAGGAAAGGCATGACAGACAGTTTGAGGGGCTTGATCACATTGTATCTGCAGTCCATAAGCTGTGAGAGAGATCACCAGAGAATGAGCAGGAAGCAAGCAAGGAGTAAGGAAGATAGAATATACAAAAGGAAAGGGTGTGTTTTCATTGGGAATTGGGGCAAGGGGCAGCTGAAGAGTCAGGCAGTCAGGACTAGAACAGATGAGGGAAAGCTAAGAGTGAGGAAAAAGCAAAGGTTTTGATGAGGATCCCTAAAGCTGCATGAAGGAGGAGTTCCCACTTAGCAGTCTCAGCAGAGGCCGTGTGTAGTAATGTAGTTAAAAGGGCGCTTCAGAGGGATATCACAGCCACAGCCAGACAATCTCCGGAATGTTCAAAGAACCATGAAGACAGCTTTTCTCAGTGCTGTAGTCATTTGGAGGACTCTCGGGAAGCCTGTCCATCAGTCTCACTGTTGGCCCTTTTCCCTGTCAGAAACAAGCAAACTGTTAGACTCCTGCTTAGTCCCCTTAGTCTAGTGCTACAACAGTGTCCTAGTTAGGGTTTCCATTACTGTGAAGAGACACTATGACCACAGCAACTCTTATAAAGGAAAACATTTAATTGGGGACTACGTCATTCATTCCATTGTTGTCATGGTGTGAAGCGTGGTAGATGGAGTACAGGCAGACATGGTGCTGGAGAAGGACTGAGAGAGTACATCTGGGTCTTTGGGTATCAGGAAGGGTGGGCTTTGACCTCAAAGCCCACCCACAAGGCCACACCTCCCTGTTGCTGTTACTGAACCCCACATGCGGGGACCTCTTCGTTCTCAGTGTCCTCCGCCTCACTGTGGCTGATGTCTCTGTCATGTTGAAACTGTAGGAAACCAAAGATAAACTCAAAGAAACAACTACAAAACTAACCCAGGCAAAGGAAGAAGCTGAGCAAATCCGGCAAAACTGTCAAGATATGATAAAAACCTATCAGGTAGGTATCCTTTGTGAAGTAAGTCCGTTATCGGAACTCTGTTCATACACTTTCCAAGTCTGCCAAATGTGCAGTGTACATGAATTTCTTAAGCAGTTAAAATGCAAGTTAGTTCCTGTGTTGAAGTACCTGCAGTTCAAGGTGGGGAGACGGTCTGGTGGGGAACAAGCATAAGAACCTGAGCACCCACATACAAAGTTGAGTGTGGCAGTGTGAACCCCTAACCTTGGCTTTGTCAGGGTGAAGAGAGATGTGGCAGGTGGTTCCATGCCGCTCACTGGCCAGCCAGTCAAGCCAAGTCAATCAAATCAGTTCAAGGTTATATGATATCCTGTCCCAAAACTAAAGGGCAGGGCAATTGAGGGAGAGGCTTGTGTTACCTCTGGCTTCCATGGGGAAGCACACAGGTATGCATACACGTGCACACCACATGACTGATCTTATCAGAGACTTTCCCATCAAAAAGTCGTAGAAAACACTGGATTATGTTGTACACTCAAAGTGCTCTGTTCCTGTTTCTGCTCTGTTAACACTTAAAGTCCATCAATACTTTCTCCAGTTTGGGCTGCATAATCTATTGCATAGCTAGTAAACTTGATAGCAAAGCTTTGTTTATTTTCAAAGTAAAAGTGTTTTTCATCCTTTTTCTATTAGGAATCAGAAGAAATTAAGTCAAATGAGCTTGATGCAAAGCTCAGAGTTACAAAAGGAGAACTTGAAAAACAAATGCAAGAGAAATCTGACCAGCTGGAGGTGAGTTTAGTTCTTCCAGACTCTCTAATACATCCTGATTGGCTGGGACTGTCCACAGATACGGCCTCCTTAGGAAAACCAGGCAGGCTACTGCTAGTGCTCCTGTGTCTCTCAGGGATTGGTGTCTCTTCCAGATGCATCATGCCAAAATAAAGGAGCTAGAGGACCTGAAGAGGACATTTAAGGAGGGCATGGATGAGTTACGGACATTGAGAACGAAGGTAAGCAATTCCTCACTCCTAACTCAGGCGGGATGAACACTCTTGGTTTACTCTGCTTTTTAAGGTGTTCAGAAAGCAATAAAGGAACTTAGGAAAAGACTGGCACTTGCACTGCCACTGACTCCTGCTGAGCTGAAGTGATGTTAGTCACTGGCAGTGCTTGCCATGCGTCCCTGCTCATGGCACACTTCAGCATCTGTACCTGGAACATCTGGGCTTTGGAGCTAAGGACAACAGAGCAGTTGGCAGAATGGGTGGACCTTACAGCACCCTTATGTCGTTGTCAGACCCAAAATACTACTTCTGACTGTATTTAATAGTCGTTTCTAACAATGTTAGTGAATAACCTGTGGTCAGAGTAACCTCCCTCTTAGGATTTACACACAGTCATTTATCTAGAAGTAGGGCTTTGTGCAGGCACCATGAGTTGAGACCAAAGTACCCAGTGTTTGCTGTGTCTGCTCTGTTGTGTCAGGAGTTCACTGCAGGTGGGGAGTTGCTGTTGTTCAGATAAGGACACAGCAGCTCCTGCAGCATTTGTCTCAGCTTACTCCTGTGTCCGCCCTGTCTGAGAGAGTTCACATGGAGCACGGTGGTCTGTGCTTAGCTTGACTGTCATCATTTCACAGGCAAAATGTCTAGAAGATGAACGCTTAAGAACCGAAGATGAGTTATCAAAGTACAGGGAAATTATCAATCGACAGAAATCTGAAATTCAGAATTTACTGGACAAGGTGAAAATCACAGATCAGTTACAGGAGCAGCTTCAAAGGTATGAAATGAGTGGTGGCTTTTAAATATTGTTTCAAGATGGCGTCTCTGAGTACAATACTGTATCAAACAGGAACAATTACAATTCTTCCAGTTAACAATTCTTCAGTTTGTGTCTTTGAACTCTTGTCATGGCTTCTAAAAGTCAAAGTTTCTATTTCATAAGCGCTGATAGGAACCATGCATAGGTAGGGTAGATTTGAGATTTGGTTTATCTGTTCTTTGGCTTCACAGTCACTCTTCAAATGGGAAACGTGAGTCTGCACCTGGTTCCTTAACTTTCTGTGTGTGCCTTGAGGTCAGAGTAGATGTCATTCTGTGATGTCCCAGCATCATTTAAACTTGGGTCATGATGTCATCTAGCAGAGCCTGGACTCAGGGTTAACTCCTATTGTCCTTACTGTCCATCTCCAGCCAGCCGAGTGCTGCTGAAAAAAGGTCCTCGCCCTCATAATCACCGTCCTCAGTAAGGACACCAGAGACCAGCCACATCTCTGTCTTCCTGGTGTCTCTTCTGGGGCGTCCTGCGTTCTCTCTGCTAGCATGTGATTAAGTACTTTGATCTGCTGCTGTATTCCATAACTATTCCTTGCTGTCGTTGTACAAGAAATGCTTCTACTCTGAATTGGATTATTCTTTCCACGTCTGCTGTGGGGTCCAGTGCCTTGCTCCTTCTTCAGCTTTCGTGATTATTCCTTTATCTCTTGTCAATTATTTAAAAAAAAAAAAAAAGTGTGTGTATGAATGTTTGCCTGCACAGCATGCATGGTACCTTTGTAGGCCAGAAAAGAGAGTGAGATCTCTGGAGCTAGAGTTACAGACAGTTGTGAGCCACCATGTGGGTGCTAGAAACCAAACCTGGGTCCTCTGAAGGAGCAGCCAGTGCTCTTAACCACTGAGCCATCTCTCCAGCCCTTGTAATGGAAGGCCTTTTAGAACATAGGTACCCATTGGGTTGTGTCTGTGGCTGTTTTCACAAAGTGCAAGGACAAAGTACAACTGAGGCAAAGAACTCCAACAGTGAGATGCAAGCATGGCTTAGAAGCCTGCCCTGCTTACTGCCTGCCCTTGTGTGGGACGGTGGTCACTCTTCATGAGCTTAGGCCTCCTGCCTGCTCATTGTCATCACTCTGGTCACTAGAGGCTCTCAGAGCAGAGCCCTGCCATGTGAGCCTTTCTCACTCACCCTCACAGCTCTTCCCATAATACGAAGCCGACATGATGTTTGAATGGATGAATGATTACAAGTAAAGTATTCCCTTAAATGAATATTCCCACAATGTTAATGTAATGACTTTTAAGAGCTTACTTAATTTTTCTTAAATATAAACTTTGTTTTTTTAGCGGTAAACAAGAAATTGAACATTTGAAAGAAGAAATGGAAAGCCTTAATTCTTTGATTAATGACCTACAGAAAGACATTGAAGGCAGCAGGAAAAGGGAGTCTGAGCTCCTGCTTTTCACAGAAAAGCTCACGAGTAAGAACGCACAGCTGCAGTCTGAGTCCAGCTCTCTGCAGTCCCAAGTGGATAACCTCTCCTGCAGTGAGAGTCAGCTGCAAACCCAGTGCGAACACATGAAACAGACTAATGCTGATCTGGTGAGGATAAATACACATTTCATTCTGCCTCTTCTCCTCTTCCTCCCCTTCCCCTTCTCCCTTCCTCCTCCTTCCTTTTGTCATTTTCCTTCCTCCTTCCTCCATTCTTCTCCTGACCCCTTCTTTCTTCTTCCTTCTCCTCCTTCCTCCCTTCTCCTTCCTCCTTCCTCCCTTCTCCTTCCTCCTTCCTCCCTTCTCCTTCCTCCTTCCTCCTTCTTCTCTTCTTCCTTCTTTCCTCCTCCCCCTCTTACCCTCCTCCTCTTAACGGGCGTTTTGCTTGCATGTATGTCTGTGTACCACATAGCAGTGTCTGTGTACCACATAGCAGTGCAGAGGCCAGCAGAGGGCATCGTAGCCTTGTCCGCTAGAAGAGCAGCCAGCATTCCTAACTCCAATACTCAAATTTAGTTACTAGACCAACATAGCAAGATTGAATTTCTCTAGTATCATCAAAGTATACGTGATAGTTAATTTTAGATTCTTTTAGTGATATCTGGTCATTTTAAATTTTGTAAAAATAGATGTTTTCTGTTTAATGGCTATAATTATTATAATAGATTTTTTTTAATGATAAAGAGTATTACACTTTGGAAAAATAAAGAACAATGATTTCTGTCATTCCTGACTGGAGTCACAAAATTCAGAGACTTAGATTGCAGCTGTATCCACACACAGCATCACACCATTGGTGTTTTCTGACAGGTTTGCTGCTGGGTGAAGATGGTGGGGATGAGCTCAACAGCAGAGCCTGCAAAGGGATTTGCAGAAGTCTCCTCCCTTACTTATACTTTAAAGTTTTTACACTGAGCAAAAATTAAGGTTTAAAAAGAAATCACTGTTTTTTTCCAACTTTATCACACTTACTATTCAGGAGAGCAGGTTGCTCAAAGAGGAAGAGCTTCGAAAAGAGGAAGTACAGGCTCTGCAAACTGAGCTTTCTGCCGCACAGACAGAAGTCAAAGCCTTGAGTACCCAGGTGGAAGAGCTGAAAGATGAGCTAGTGACGCAGAGGCGCAAGCACGCCTCTAACGTCAAGGATCTCAGCAAGCAGCTACAGCAAGGTATGCCTAGGATGCTCGTCTGTCTCAGAGCTCTCTCTGGGTGCTCCACACACCTCGGGTGTGTGCTTGGCTGGCTTTCTCTTAGGCTCGCTTGCTCGCTCACTCGGGTTTTGTTGTTATCCTGGAGGCAGAGCTTGCTTCGCACGTCACACACCCAGTTTTCTGCCTCACCCTCCTTCCTCAGTGTTAGGAATAAAGGTGTGCCACTGTGCCCAGCCTGTATGTTCTTTTTCACTTATCCACAGACTAAATTACTAAGATTGCTAAGCTTGCAATTCTGTGAGTTAGCTTTCCATGCTGAAGCCTGTTTATTCAGAAAGCCACAGAATGAATGGCTAGCTGCTCAGGAACTCTAAACCCATTATTTTGTATTCTGCTACCTGCAAAAGTTGTATAAGTGGCTTTTTTGTTTTGGGTTTTTTTTTGGTTTTGGGGGGTTTTTTGTTTTTTTGTTTTTCTAGAATTCATGTATTTTTATATTTAAAATATAAACTATGTGTTTTAGAAAACATGAGAAAGATCTACCTTTAACATGCAATCTACAAAGCACTTCTAATGTTCCCATCTGTACATGCCTATGAGGTGATTGGTTTCCAAGCTCTCAGTTACTGATCACGGCATCTTGGGAAACATCTCAAAGGACTGTGAACTACCAGACAGCTGGCCAGCACAGCCACTAATCACTGAAATTGGAATCAGATTTCTCTTGGTTAAGAATTCATATAAACTTAAATACTGCAATCGTAGCAGGAAGATGAAAGTCATCCTCAGCTACATCGTGGGTTCAAGGCCAGCTGGTCACATATGACCCTTTTTTTGGGGTGGGGGGAGGTTCAAGACAGGGTTTCTCTGTGTAGCTCTAGCTGTCCTGGAACTCACTTTGTAGACCAGGCTGCCCTCAAACTCAGAAATCAGCCTGCCTCTGCCTCTCAAGTGCTGGGATTAAAGGCGTGTGCCACCATTGCCCAGCTATATATGACCCTTTCGTGTAAAAAAAAAAAAAAAAACCTGTCAGGTGTGGTGCTGTATCCTCTACCTGGGAGGTAGAAATGGGAAGATCTCTGTGAGTTCAAGCTCAGCCTGGTCTATAGAGTGAGTTCCAGGAAAGACCTTGTCTTGAAAAAGAAGAAAAAATAAAAACCAAAACCGCAAACTCATAATGGCTTTTGAGTATCTGCCATATGTTACTGTAAAAAAGACAGATACATCAACTTTCTATCTGTGTGCCCTACTCTGGGTTTAAAATAGGAAAAAAATGTAGTAAGAAATGAGACCTGAGCCGGGCGTGGTGGCGCACGCCTTTAATCCCAGCACTCGGGAGGCAGAGGCAGGCGGATTTCTAAGTTCGACGCCAGCCTGGTCTACAAAGTGAGTTCCAGGACAGCCAGGGCTATACAGAGAAACCCTGTCTTGAAAAAAACCAAAAAAAAAAAAAAAAAAAGAAAGAAATGAGACCTGGAGTTACTTAATATGACTATAGTTAGATATTTGCCAAAACAGCTCACAATTTTTTAAAGATGTATTTTTATGAATGCAGTGTCTAGCCAGCACACATCTGTGTACTGCATGCATGTCTGCTGCTCACAGACTCCAGAGGAGGGTGTCAGAGCCTATGGAACTGGAGTGAGAGATGGTTGTGGCCCACCATGTGTGTGCTAGGAACTGAACCTGGGTCTAATGGGACAGCAGGCAGTCACTATTCCTAACCACTGCTCCATACACATCCCAGCCCTGATCTTACACAAGTAACTGAAGGTGCATTGAGGAGAGAAGCTGAAACTGAGAAGGATCTCCATGCCTAAAGCTCCAAAAGCTAAAGTCTGAACATAAGCTCACTTGAAAGTGCAGCTCTAAGTTGTCTTTGTTTCTTATGTAGTCTGTACATTTCCAAATGTCATTTTATATGAATGGCGCCTCAAGTGTTCTAAAATATATAGCAAGGACCATTGTCCATGCCACTTTTGCCATCTAAGTGGCTTTAGCAATTAATGTCAGACAGCATGGGAAATGGTCATTACAACTGTCACAAGTAATTGATTTCTTTTTCTTTTCTTTTTGAATAGCTCGGAGAAAATTAGACCAGACTGAGAATGGAAACTGTGATAAAGACATCAGCAGCATGGGAAGTCGCTCCAGTTCATCAGGTAAAGATGGGCTTAGTTAGTAATGGCCATTTCTAGTTCAAAAGTATTGATATGCTTTGTTTTGTCTTGAGGCTTAAAAACAGAAGGTACGTACGCGTAGTTATATTGTGGAGAATGTACTTACTAAGCGCTTACTGTCTGCTTTCTGCCAGAGTTCCTGTCTGACTTGGGCTATGTGAGACTTCCCACCCATTTTTTTACCTATCACTTTTGTATTCTGTGCAGTACCTGGAGTTTAGATTTGTATTTTATCCATAGAGTTCCTGCATGTGGACTCACTTCCATATGTTAACCTAAATGATGAGATAGCCATCCATATATAGCATCAGGTGCATATCAACAATTCTCCTTTGGTTCCAGAGCACTCAGTGGATACTAAAATCCTCAGGTGTTGAAGCCTTTTATAAGATGTTGTGGTGTCTGTATAATCTGCACAGTCCTCCTGCAGACTTTAAACCATCCCTGAGTCACTTACAGGACCTGATACAGTGTGGGTGCTGGGGATGTGCATGTAAACTGTTGCTTTAGGACACAGGAGTCTGTACATGGTTAGCAGAGACATTTAAAAAAAAAAAGCATTTGCAGTCTGAAGTTAGTTGGACCTATGTACAGGGCTCTCACACATATGGAGAGGACAATTGTGTAACTGTGTTCTTTCTCTCTGCCTGTCTGCTCTGCCTCTGCCTCTCTCCCCTCTCTCACTTTCTGTTAAGAGTAGCTGTACTATGCTAATCTCCTAGAATTGTGTGTTAGAGGCAAAGCAGCCATGGCAGTTACTGTAGTAACAACGTGTTAACAGAGAAGTGCATGGTTTGAAATTAATCCTGAATCTTACGTCCCAGCTAAAACCATTTTATTTGGATTGTTTAATTTGGGCTAGGATATTATATTTTTCAAGTCCATCATATGGTTGAGAAGGCCTAATCTGTAGAGTGAAGAGGCTCAGACATTGATCTCACAGGTCCTGGTAGGAAGCTAACATTTACAAGTCTAGGTGTAGAGGTGTGGGGGTTAGGGGATAAGGCGAACACGCTTTGTTGTGATCACATCTAAATGAGCATGTCAGTGCTTTGAGGTAAGTCACTGTTTCTAGCAGAAACAACCTAGGCACTAAGGGTAAAATTCTGTGTCCACAGTCACACTGTTTAGTAGTGACTACTTAGTGGAGTAGGATTTGAGCAGGCAGGCGTCCTCCCCTCCGTTCCCCTCCCAATTCCTTTTGAGTAACCCCCCGCCCCCCAGTGGTATCATTTACTTTTAAAATTACTTTAGGCTTGATATTCCTTTTTTATTTTTTAAGATTTGTTTCTCTGTTGTCAGTTCACTATCTCATTTCTATGTAACTCAACAGACGCTGCTGACTGATGCTGTCTTTTAAATAAGAATGGTGGCCACACATAGATAGCCACTTACGTGTTCTTGTCCATAGTGAGCAATATTACTAGAAAGCATGAGATAGGGTGAGGGAGACCGAGGTCACATTCACTGAGCTTGGTCTTCTGTTGTCAGGGTCACTTAATGCTCGAAGCAGTGCTGAAGACCGATCTCCAGAGAATACCAGCTCCTCAGTGGCTGTGGACAACTTCCCGGAAGTGGACAAGGCCATGCTGATCGAGAGGATAGTGAGGCTGCAGAAAGCCCATGCCCGGAAGAATGAGAAAATAGAATTCATGGAGGACCACATCAAACAGCTGGTTGAAGAAATAAGAAAAAAAACCAAGTATGTATTACTATGGTAATTACTGTATCAGAGGCCTGCCATTTGCATGGCCTCAGAAGTGGATGAAGAGCTAACCCTGATCTTTTCCATGGGGTACATCATGTTGTCCAGGCTGGCCCTGCATTCCTGGGCTCCAGGGGTCCTTCTGCATCAGCTTCTTGTGTAGCTGGGATGGCAGTGCTCTCCCTTCTTAGTAATTCTTCTCCCATCCGGGTCTCCATCTTTTTGGATCACCTGTTGTATTCTAGCTTTGGGGATACAGAGATGGGAGAAAACCTTAAAGGTAGATATTCTCCTTCAAGCTAGAATATCAGGAGAGAGAGAGAGTGTGAGTGAGTGAGAGAGTGGAGGGTAGTGATTTTGCTTTTTAACATACTAAGATAATTTTGGATTTAAAAAAAATTACTTAGCCTTTAAAAGTGAATGACTCTAAAATATATATGGAGTTTTGAGAGTTTTTTTTTTTTTCCCCTACTGATCAGTGGGGTAATAATCAAGTTCGTCTTGGTAGAAGACACTGGAATGTCTTGGGATTAGCTCATCAGTTCCTTAAGCTGCTGGGAAACAGGGTATGTTACTCAGTCTGCCAAGAGCAGCCCTTCCCTGTGAGGGGCAGGCCCAGCTCAGCTCCCAGTGCAGCTTGACTGACCCACAATTCTGCTGCACCTTGTTCCTCTCCCAGACGCCACTCTTAACTAAATAAGAGTTACCTTCATATTTGAGTCTTATGCGCTAATCCTCTTAAACAGTTATTTTGAAATACTTCTAGACCTGTAGAAAATCCTGCTTTTAGATTTTAAAAGAAAGGGCAAAATAGAGTGTAGTAATAGTTTAATAGAAAATATTAACAAAAATCAAACCAATAAAGTAATGACTAAAATATTTACATACATGTATGGAAAGAAACAGAAAAACTGTGCTTATACTCCTTCAACAAAAAAGGGACACGTTAAGAGACGGTCTAACGAATAAGGAAAGGTCTAAGCTAACTTAGGTTACTGGCCTAACCGGGATATATTTTATGTTGATCATCTTTATGCTTGAGAGTCATTGCTTCCTACAAACCCCAGTGTTTTTATTCTGCAAGCACCCAGAGTATCATTTTGTTTTGCAGAATAATTCAGAGTTACGTTTTACGAGAAGAATCAGGCACACTTTCCTCAGAAGCATCTGATTTTAACAAAGTGCATTTGAGTAGACGCGGTGGCATCATGGCGTCCTTGTACACATCCCATCCCACTGATAGCGGGCTAACACTGGAGCTCTCTTTGGAAATCAACCGAAAATTACAGGCTGTTTTGGAAGATACATTGCTAAAAAATATTACTTTGAAGGTATTTGTGTTTCTTATTTATTTACCACTCAGTAACCAGGGCAGGATGGTGCCTCTTCCATAGTCTCAACTAGCATCAGACTGGTTTTCTTTTTTCTTTTTTTAACATTTATTTATTATTTCTATGAATACACTGTCACTATCTTCAGACACACCAGAAGAGGGCATCAGATCCCATTACAGATAGTTATGAGCCATCACATGGCTGCTGAGGATTGAACTCAGTACCTCTGGAAGAGCAGTCAGTGCTCTTAACCACTAAGCCATCTCTGCAGCCCCAATCTGTTTTACTAACACAGGGTGCCACGGTCCCCAGAGATAAAGCCAGCTTAGTTACTGTTACTGGACAGACACTGAGGTCAGTTGTTTGCTTTACAGTGGGTGGCTTTTGCAGAATGAGGATACTTAATTACAACTTCAATATTACAACATTTAAGTATATTTTGTGGCTTTTTTTTTTCTGTTGTCTGACCCCCCAACTTTTTTGTCTTTGCTATGCATGGACTTGATAACTAGTAATAGATTTAAAAAATAGCTTTAAATCAAAGTACTCATCATGCACTAAAACTTACTGTAGCTGCAGTAAAAATATTATAACTTGGAGCACGCCATGGTGCCGCACACATTTAGTCCTCACAGATGCAGAACTCCTGTGATTTTGAAGCCAACCTGGTCTGTGTACATAGTGAGTTCTAGGACTACATAGAGAGAGCCTGTTTCAAAAAAGAATTATAACTTTGAAATGGACAGGCCTATTTCGCTAAAACATCTATGTCTAGAATATGTCAGTACCAAGAATAATCACTCAGTTTCATAGTTTAGGCAAAAGTAGTTCAAAAGGTATTTACTTAGTACTTCTGTTTTCTCTTCCCCCCACTTATTAAAGGAAAACCTGCAAACACTTGGAACAGAAATAGAACGCCTTATTAAACACCAGCATGAACTGGAGCAGAGGACGAAGAAAGCCTAACACAAAGCTCGTGCCTAGTAGACAGCCGAGCCACAGAGCAGCAGGTGCCATTGTCCAGTGTCCTCAAACAGTCCCTGCTTTGTGTCAACTAATCAAAAATTGGTTTTGCTTCCCTGTGTAGAGATGCCCTTTTATGAATGAGTGTGTGGTGTGTATGCCGTGAGCTCAGCAAAGATTATTTCTCTGTGGTGCAGTCAGCCACCTTGTCACTGACACAGTATTTAATTTGTTTATTGCCCTAAAGTGCTAATCATTAGTACAAGGGTTAAACAAACAAACAAACAAAAAAAACTTAACCATCATCCTTTCCTTAGTGACATCAGCCTGTGAAAAGTATTCCTAAAGAGAGGTGTTCATCATCCAACCGTTCACTATTTCTGCAACACAAAGAGAAACCTAGAGGAATTGTAAAGGTTTTCAGTTCTGATCTGGGCAGTGATCACCCTGTGGTCCTGGCTACTTCGAAGGCTAAAGAGGATTTCTTGAGCTCATGAGTTCAAAGCCAGCCTGGAAACATCTTAAAACCCCATCACAATCAGCCCCAGTCACGGAATAGCCTTGGGTTGTGGTATAAGGATGTGTGTGCGTACTTAAATCAGTTCTGAGTTTACTGACGAGTAGACAGGAAAGCTGGCTATAGGGACTTAGCTCTGGCTGGGCACTGTTTGTCAGGTCTCCTTACATGACATAGGTATATTTTTCACATTTGAGTTACTAGTTAAAATTTTTAAATCTTTAGTGATATAAACTATGATTTTAAACTCTGTGAACTTAAAACTTTCCTGTGGATTTGTTATATTTTAACATGTGAAATGGATCCAGTCATTGGAACAGATGTATGAAGCTCTGAGACTGAGGTGCTTTCTGCCATGTCTTGGTTTTACTGACATTGTGTAGAGGGAAATGTAAGGGGCTTGGGCAGAGGCTCCTGTGTGCCCAGCACGTCAGATGCTCAGTTCCCTCAAGTACTGTTTCTGTATGTCACTTAACACAGTTATATCTTCAGCCCAAGGGACTTTGGAACTGAATTGTGTATCTCGTTGGATGTTTACAGTGTTTAAGATATACACTTCAATGTTGCCAATTGTAGTATCAGCACTTCTGTCACTGAAGTTTTTCTCAGTTGGTAGCGTCTTATATCCCAGAACCTAAAACACCGCATTCTGTGAGGCTGCCTGTATCTTGGGAGATCTTGCAGCATATTCAGTAAGCTTCTGTTTGGATTTGGGTTTTTTTAGGTTGGTTTTTTATTTTTTGGTTTTTGGGGTTTTTTTCTTTGTTTTTTTCCTCTTAAGGAACTTGAGCTTTGGGATATATAACTTTAAAGAATTGTATGAGCTCTAGCTGGGCATGGTAGCACATGCCCATAATCCCAACCCTCAGGAGGTGGAGGAAGATTAAAGACTAGCCTCGAGTACACAGTGAGATGGAGATGCCTTGGAAGCCTGGACTATAATAGAATTTTGCGGGCTCTAAGATTACAGTCATGACATCAGTGCCCTTTTACTGTGTTTTTAACATTTCCTCAAATCAACATTGATTATAAATGTAATACTAGATGTCAATATAATGTCTTTTTGTGAATATTATATTATTATTCAGAAAAGTATCTCTTAGCTTCAGTGTGAAATGCATTCAAAGTTGTTTTATTTTTAAGATAGTTGTAAAAGTGTTAGTCATCTGTCTTGCACTTTTTATTATTAATAATTTATTAGAATAAAAAATAAGAGGGTAAGTGCAATAAATTCTGAATTATTTTCCCATGTATTCCTAGACATACTTTCCTAGCACTGGAAAGGTCTACATAGCGTAGGCAGCGTAGCTACACCTCCTGTTTCCTCGGGTGATGCTGATTCATGGGCTAGAGCATTTGGGGCTTTTTAATTCCAAGACATGAAAATGCATAGTGGAGACCAACCAGTGATCATGTCCACAGTATTCTGTACCTGTGCACTTGTAAAATAGATGCACATTTGGTAGAGAATGGGACAAGCTTGTGTTAGCATTTGTGCCGCCACATACTTGGAGAACTTAATAATGTAATAATTTAAAAATACCATTACTAAAAGCCATGCTTTGATCATACATACTGTCCTCCCATATCTACGAAGCTTGAAAAGCTGAAAAGGTTTTATTTTCTTTTTTGTTAGGCATCTCCTATGTCCTTTCATATATGGTCAAGACTGAGCAAAATAATGTGTAAGAAAGGCATGTGTGTCCAAGAGAACCTCCATTGACTTAGAACACGCTCCTGGGGTAGCTTTGTTTCTGAGGTTCTTCTGCTCATGAATATTTGGAGGAGAGACCCTGAGACCACAGTGTGAATTAATTTGATCATTGTAGTTACAAATGTAAATGCCTATTTCGGTTACTTAGTACTATTCTGGTGTCCTTGGGCAAGAAGTTGGTGTGCATGCATGCTTGTGTGGGTGCTCTCACATCCTGGTTTTCATCTGAAAGCAAGTGCTCGGGGCTCCTTTTTGTCCAGGCCACTTGGGAGTTTGAGTCTGTTCAGACAGTTTCAAGGATTGAACATGGTGCGTTTGGACACAACGAACAGTTGGTGGTGGTTTGGTTTGGTTTCTCCATAACCATTTAAAGCGACTCGATCAGGCTACACAGGTCATTTATTCATTTAAGAAACACATTTGCTTAATAAACACTTTGCCAGGCACACTAGAGGTGTCATGGTTATCACTCTCCAGTCCCTTGGGATTTGTGGTCTCATGACAACAGCAGGACGGGTCTCCAGGCCTTCCTCTCAGGCTGGCCTTTGTCACTGGGCTAAGAAGAGTGTTGTTCCGCTTGCACAGGTAGATGAGCCAAGTGCCTCAGCCTGACTTGGAGCTCAGGCGTGGGGAGAGTGCTGTTCCCACGGTGCTCTGCACATCTCCTGACTTGGGGAAAATCCAAAGACTGTAAGAAGACATTAGACTTTTAGCACTTCGTAACCGCCTGACTGGTGCCTGTTCCATGCTCCTGAAATGAGTCCGATCCTGCCAGGCAGCCTTCTGAATTCTCTTGTTCAGGCTGTTGGTTATTTTCTAAGTATTTTTACAAGAAAATTTAGTCTAAATTTGGAAGAAGAAAAAAAACCCAGAAACTATCAATACTGTAAATGTGACACATGTTGCCCTGGTAAGGATTTTTTTTTTTTAATAAATAATGACATTCATGCTTTGGGACTATTGACTACTAATCTCTTTTTCAAGAATTTTTTTCAATTCATTTTCATACTGATATTGTAAATACTTAACACCAATTGGTGGCACTAGTGACCAAAAATTGTTAAAGGTGAACAAGAGAAATAATTGAAAAAAGCAAACTAAACAAGAACTTAGTTACATATTGAAATGTATGTTTCCTCTTTAATGGACCCTTGAGATGCATATGGCTATCATTCATGCCTGCTGCTATCTTCCCTTCCCGAGTGCAGGGGTGTCTGCATTGTATAGTTAACCCTGGGTTGATTACACTGTGCGTTCTGTAAATACTCTGTATAAAGTGATGCTCTTCAGGGGAGTCTGTGTACATTCTGTACTTATTAAATAAGCAGTGCCTGTTTACCAAGTTGTATGCCAATGGTGTCTGTGGTGACTTTCACATTTCACACGGCCCACTTGTGCACTTTGTGTGGACAAAGTGTGTTCAGCACCCTCCCCCTCCCCCATGTCTTTTGCCTCAAGTACTATTAACTTGCTGATCAATGGCTTTTGTCAGCATAACTCTGCAGCTCTTATATACAGCTGTAGCTTTGTTGGCTGGTCACCTGCATGGATAAACCCAGTGGCCAGGTCCCATGTTACCCTGTAAGTCCCTTCTGTCACCCAGATAGATGTCCATGCCAAAGCAAGCATTAGCTTGTTCTTCGGCTCAGAGTTTAGTGTGAATGTGGCCAGAGTGAAGGATTGTATTGATAGCTCTGCTAAGAGTTGCTAACTGTCAGCATCTCTAACTGGGATTCAGAAGCCACACAAGTCACACTCGACAGAGTGAGCACTTAGAACTAATTGCAGCTATTTAGTAGATTTCTATTTAAGTGCATATACTTGCCTGAAAGCATTACCTTTTAAAAAACATATGGCCAAATGTCTTCTAGGTGCTGTGGCACCAGCTTCAAACATACAAAAAAGTCAGAAGTTCTGGTGCCTTCTGAGACCTGGATGATCTAATTTCAAAACTGTATAACGCAAAGGGCTCTTCTCCAGTCTGTGTTAATCCTAATAGCCTGTGTAGTGCAGAGTACGCGTGCTGCTCCTGGTTCTAAACAGCCTATCACAGTTAGGACACAACTTCTATTTCAGAGCACTTGATACATCCAGAAAAGGTACTTGTGACTCTCCTCTCCCACCCCCCAATAGAGGTACGCCCAAAATAGAAGCTGCAACAGTCTTCTGCATGCATCTACTGCCTGTGTTCTTCATTTTCTTCCTCCTATTTAGCCTTTACTTACCAGGTCAGTCAAAGGAGAAAGGTGAAAGGGAAAAGGACTTTAAAGTTAAGAAAAGTCTTTGTCACACTCATTATAACCATTTCCTCCTGTGTTATGACTTGAAGACAAACACCACCAAGGCTCAGGTGTTGAAGGCTTGGTGGGCTCAGCCACTGAGAGCTATAGGATCCTGAGGGCTTTGTCCTAATTGGTGACTTGATCTGTGGATGGGATTGTAATTTAATAGCATTGTGGTGTGGAGAGATGAGGAACGAAGACCTGACTGGAAGCAGGTCACTGGTGGAGCAGCGCTGAGCCCTTTCTCAGGTGTATCTTCATGCACCATGCTTTGGGGTTCAACTGCCCCACCGTGTCTTACTGTCACTGTGCCTTGCCCCCCCCCCCCAGGCCCCAGAGCAATGGAGACAGCTCATTACAGACTGAACCCTTAGAAACAGCTGAAATAAGTCTAAACTTTTCTGTCTGTTTTGCACAATGAAACACTAACCAGCATCGGAGGAGTTTGAGCTTCGGCAGGAGTGCTTCCGGGGCCTGCATGCAGCTTGGATAAAGTCTGGCGGCCTTGAACTGATAGGACTTCCAGAAAAAGTCTAGCTGGAGACTCATGGGTAAAAGTATCAAGGTGGCTGAGCAGTTCCGTGTATCTGTTTTTAAAACAAGATTGTAGATCTGTTGCGAGGGCATAGAAGTGCTTGTGTCTGTGCCTGTGCATGGGTGCGAGGGTTAGGAAAGAGAATGTTTGAAGGGTTGCCCTGGTTCTCTAGATAGTCTGTTAGGTAATTAAAAGGTGATATTAGCAGTACTGGTGTTTGACCTGTGAGGATCACACGGGCAAGCCTCCAGGCCATGAAACTGTTCCTGGCCCTCGTTATTCTAACAGGAGTCTCACCAAGCTGTATAGGCAGTCTTTGAATCACTGCACAGTCCCAGGAACCTTGAACTGCTGTCCCAGGCTCTGTGCTCCACCAGGGCCTGACCTAAGGTTTCCCTTAGGAAAAGGTCTTTAAAGCCACATTAAGAAATTGGAGTACACTACATCTGATTTTTCCCAGGTTAGCCCTATTTTTTCAGAGATTCGTTAACAGAAAAAAATAAGGCTTAGAACATTAATATGGTTTCTGAGTATGCAAAGTAGGAGTAATCCTGGTTCAGGGGTAAAGGCCAAGGTCAAATGCAGATGAGGTCTGTGGCCCTGACCCTGAGTTCCTCTGGTAACTGCCTGCATGATGCATGACCCCTAAAGTCACAAGTCATCCTGGCTAAGTCTGGGTATTTCTTCTCGGTATAAGAAAGGTAGCTACATACATGGATACACATCTTCCTCAGAGTTGCTATTGTGTGTTTTATAGTTTACTCGATACTGTGTTTACATAGAAAGCAAAATAGCACTTAGGGCTATTCTGGTCAAAGATTAAATACAGCAGGCTGTGCAGCTTTTGTTTGTACGAATGTTTTGTTTTTCCTTTGTGGCATTAAAGGACACAGTTAAATTTAAAAGACAAGCATACCTAGAGGGATAGGGACATCCTAATCAACTGCTCTGAATGAGGCTCAGCCCACCCTGGGAGATGAAAAGGACATTAAGCCTCCCCAGGAATTCATGAATCTGCTGTCTGTCCAAGTTACAAGCCCCACACCCCAGTAAGTTAAAGACAGTTAGATTGTTTCCCCTCCCCCTTCCCCAAACTGCAGCCAGGGAAAAAGGAAGAGGAAATCACAGATTTGGTTGCCTGTTGAACTCAGTAGAGGTTTGGAGGAGGGAGGGATTAAAGGAGTGGAGCCCAGTGTGATTTCCTGGCTGGCTGGATGATGGGCAGGCGCCCCTTCCTTCGGCTTTGCCTTGGGATGCACCTGTGCCTTGCTCTATCCTGAGTGTGACACTCACTGCTTGCCTGCCCTATCTCCAGCCAAGGCCACTAGAGAACACAGAGAAATGCCTCAGACTTGGAAGAGCCTACCTTGCTGCTACCATGGCCCTTATGCAAGTCTAGTCTCTCTGGATTTCAGTTTTCTCTCTGCAGAGAAAGGATGATGAAGCTTGCCTAGCAGAGAGCAGTTCCATGGTCTAAAGAGGAAACCGAGAAATAGCTCAGAATGGCAATGTGGGTGTCTGCTAGGCTAAATCTGAAAACCAAAGTCGTGTATGAAAAGTGCTCAAAGGTGACACACATGCACTCTCTCAGACTTGTTGCTTTGATGTAGCCTTTCTTAAAAAAAAACTATGTCAGCACCTCCATGGAGATCTGCAGTGAAAACGTGGGTGAACACACCAAGCCGACAGGTTTCCCCTGAGGGATGCTGGGCTTGGATTGTACTTTATAATCTGCTTACAAAACTATTTCCAAGGGCGCTTGTACTCCCTCTGGCTTAGGTTTACCTTCTAGGGCTCATGTAGTATGTATGGCTCTGTGCACGCACATGAGAAGCAGGAGCAGTGTGTGCACACTTACCTGCTGCCTCAAAGGTCTCCTCAACGTTCTGATTCCCCGGAAGAGACAAGACTGGAAGGGAGTGTGTGAGAAGGCTGTGGCCAGAAAGGAGCAGCCTCCTCTCAGATCTGCTGTCTAGCTCTAAGCTCAGACCCTCGTTTGACACAGACGACGCTTGAGTTGATGGGGGCCACAGCCAGGTAGCCCTGGAAGAATGTAAGTGCCCTTTGTACATCCCCCTTCCCAGCTCCCATCCCATGCTCCAGATGTGTCCAGATGCCTGGAATTCCTTTTCTATTAGCTCTGAGAATTTTGTACACTGTGTTTTAATCATACATTCCCCCCTCCCCCACCCTGCCAGTTCCTCCCAGATCTGCCCTTTTCCCAACCCACTCAACTTCAGTCACCCACCACCCATCAAGACCAATTTATGCTGCCTAAATATTCTTGGATTTGTGGCCTTCTGGGGCATGATTGGCACCTGTCAGTCGATAAGAGCTCCCTCTCTAGGGTGGGACTTCCTATCCACCTGCCCTCTCCATCCTGGGATTTGATCTGGCATGAGCTTACACAAGGCAAGCAGTCTTGCAGAGGTGGTAACATAGAGTGTATAGGGAAAAAGTTAAAAATGATGTTTGACCAGACCTATTAACCTCTGCATCGTGTTCTTGTCCCAAAGTGATGGAATCCTCCCCCCCCCCCCCCCCCCCCCCCCCCCCCCAATCTTCAAAATGTTCAACAAAAAATGATGAGATGCGTATAAATGGAAGGGACCTTCAGGAGTTAACGAATTAAAGTTATATACCACCCACCAGGAAAACTGCCTCAATGTAATGTCTTACATGAAAGTCTCAACCACTCTAAAGTATGGATGATATATCGGTTATTAATATTTCATTTCAGGCAAAGGGCAACTTGAAAATAGTTTAAGAAATTATTTTGAAATAGTTTCCTCCAGATAGAAGACTTTGTTCTAAATTTAGTTGACAAGCTATCATTCTCTGTCACATGGACTGCGTCTTTGCATTGCTTTCAGTTGCAAACAACAGTACCAAGAAATTTAAGCAGGAAATGCCTGGTGCTTTCCACACTTTGAGTGATGTGTAGCTGACAGTGGGCATGAGGAAAGACGATAAATCATCTAACACGAGAAGACAGCAAAAGGACCCGAGCCTGCATGGACAGCCTGGGCGTGGGAGGCTTCAGAGGACACAGCTAGCATATCCAAACTTCTCACAGGCATCACCAGGATCCTTGAATCTAAGGGTTTTCTTTTTCTTAAAGACCATGAGGGAAACGGAAAGGCAGCTTATCCCAGAAGTCAAGGGAGGTAGGTAAATGGAGATCTGTCAGTGGAACTAGAGTCTCAGAGAAATGGCAGAGAAACAGAGCAAGAATGCTTCTGGACATCCGGGAACTTGTCAGTGACTGCTTTGCTGCAGAGTGAGAGCCTTGGGTGAGATCAGTAAGTCAGTGCTTTGGGCCACATGGCCTTCAGCAAGTAGCTGTAGCTTTCCTCACAATGGAAACATCCCCACCTGGAGGGAAGCTCAACAGACTCTGGGCAGAAAAGCAACAAACTCTGATAAGGCACAGGAAGCTCTTGAAACTTAAAGGTTGCAAGGTCCCTTCCTAAGGTTGCACACAATAGTGGGTTAGCTCAGCTACGTGCAAGCTGTGTCCTGAGTCCTCTCCCATACAGAAGTGGTCTGTGGTGAAGCACTGTGAACTCACCCATGTTTCTTAAGTCACTGCAGTAAACCCACTGGCTCTCTTTATGCCTGGGTGCAGTTGTTTCTTTGGTCTAGCCTCAGTACCCTATCTGGAATGATCAGATGTTCTTACCATTCCACCAACAGGCACATGTGTGACAACACAAGCTGATGATGATCTAGGAGCACTTTACTGTCATACATGCCGGGACATATGTAAGGGCAGAGGCTGTGCTTTCTCCCAGCTTCATTAACCTACTGCCATAACAGTGAAAATGCCCAGTGCCTGTGACAAGCGACATCCATGGCTAGATGTCAGGCTGCTCAGCCCTAAAACAGCACCAGGCATAAAGAGAACATGCGTTCACCACTTACAATGGCTGGGATAAAGCCAGTGTTCTCTTAAGCACTATTTGTTGAAGCAGTCACAAGACCAAATTACACAGTGCCAAAGAAAAATTAATATGAGCGTAGGAACAGTTATCACAGTGGATCACCGTGTGGTCATGTTTTCCTGGGTAGTTGAGATTAGCTTGTACAACACAAGATACAATTTACTCTGCAGGTCATTGCAGAAGATTATGCAGTGCCCCCACTATCGTAAAATAAAAAAATGACACACGTTTCTTGCCAATGTGTTAGGAATGCTTCCTGCTTCTTGCCAGTTTTTCAGCAAGCAGGTTATGGGAGTGGACACTGCCTCCACAATGACAAACCCTGCCCTAGCCGTGGGCGGCGCTGTGATATTAGCTGCACTGGAGCTGGAAGAAGGAAGAGCTTAGATGTGCACGTTAAAAGCAAAACCCAAAACCACTGTCTCCAAGAGTCCTTTATATATAGTTTTTAACATTATGGGTATATTTTTGTATTTTTAGAAATTCTGTTTCCTGTAATGAAAAGTTCCCTTAGAGATTTAGCTAGAATTCCAAAGATACATATTTTTCATATTTGTTCATTGTGTGGGAAAGTTTCTCATGTTTAAATTCCATTACCTATTATAAAATAAAGCCGGTACCTTTACAGACCAGATCTGCATGAGGTTGGGCCCACCCACACTATCATGGAAGGAGGAGAGCTCATGGTGCCACACCCACCCTGAGAGTTTACTCAGGTAGAGACTGACGAGGGAGGAGACTTTGTTTTGGAGTTGCAGCCTCCGGTAAGGTTGCCTGCACTTGTAAGGGACCCCAGTGAAGCTCAGAAGGTGACACACAAGGACAAACCTAGAAGGGAAATGTCTGGTTGGGACTAGAGTAGAAGACAGGCAGGAATCTGCATGAACACAGTGAAATGCATCATGGGCATGTATGGATGTCATACAAGAGCCCGTTACTAGATAGAATTAATACATGCTAATAACAAAAGATGATATTGTCCATGTAGGCCCAGGATTTCAAGGCCAAGTATAGTTGGTGGCATTTCTTCTAATCCAAGTAGTTGGTATGAGTCAGATGTCTGTGAAAGTTGAATAAAAGGTATAAAAAAATTTTAAGTAGAAAAATAATTTATGGGTATAACCAATTACTGCCTAATTGTCCCATGAAGAGAGGAAGTTGCAGAAAGCCTTTAAGCAACCTCAAGAGAAGTGAGCATATAATTCCCTGCCGCCCATCCCTTGCAATGGTGGTAATTTCAGTCATTCTCACGGCCCTTCTCTGGGAAGACACACTTTCCTTAGTGAGAAGAATGTAAAGTGGCTCGAGGCAGGCTGGGGCAAGAGCGGCTAGCAGGGTTGTCTTTGAAACTTCAAGTGGCTTTAAGAAGCAGAAGCCACGGAACTAAAGGGTTTCATTCAAGCCAAACAATAGACGGCTCTACAGCTCTACGCACACTTGAAACTCTGTAAATACAAATATGTTTTTATGCTATCATGCTTAGCTTGGCAGTTTCCGTGTTGGGGGAGTTTGTCAAAAGCTGACTTTTTTACTATTTACCAATGGGCTTGATTGTATTCCTGGGCTCTGTGTTTGACCTTGGACCAGGGCTTGTCACTTCTGCTATACCAGTTACTGTTAACAGACCCATTCACAGAGTCTTTCTGAGAAGTCTTAACCAAAATGTTTTGTTGGTCAGACATGCGCTTAAGTCCCATGTGTAACTTACTCCCGCTTCTCCTCATCTTGGCATTATGAAATTGCAATAAGCCTGGAGATCCATCCATTTTGTTTAAGATTAGAAAAGCATTGTGTGTGGTGTGTGTATGTGTGTGTGTGCCACATGTGCAGACACCCATGGAAGCCAGCATAAGACCTGTTGGAACTGCAGTTACATATGGTTTCAAGTCATCAGATGTGAGTACTGGGAACTGGATTTGTGTCCTGTGGAAGGCAGCAAGTGCTCTTAACTGCCAAGTCATCGCTCAGGCCCTATCACAGGGTATTTTTAATTCCTTAATAATTTAATATGTGGGACTGAAGAGATGGCTCAGTGGTTAAGAGCACTGACTGCACCTCCCAAGGTCCTGAGTTCAATTCCCAACAACCACATGGTGGCTCATAACTATCTGTAATGGAATCTGATGCCCTCTTCTGGTATGTCTGAAGAGAGCAGCAGTGTATTCATTATACATAAAATAAATCAATCTTTTAAAAAATTCATCTGTATATACAATTTATCTTGATCTATCAAGCCCAGCTCCTCCCTCCCTCCTACTCCTGGATGACCCCAGCACACACTTCAGTACATTTATGTCCTCCTCCTTTTTCTTCTTTTCTCTCTCCTCCTTCTCCTCTCCTTTTCTAAGAACCCACTGGATCCAGCTAGTGCTGCTCGAGTACACATGTAGCCACACTCAAAAAAGAAAAATGACAACTCCTCCCCCAGCAGCTGTCCTTAGCTCCTTAACTGGGCTTGGAATCTCGTGAACCCATTTCCACCCATGCTGGAATTGCTGGCTGGCTTGAACTTCTGTAGGTCTTCCACAGGTAACCATGGCTTCTGTAAGTGCAGGAGTCCAATAGCCACACCATTTCCAGAACACAGCATTTCCCAGCACTAATCCTGTCCTCTAGATCATTGTTCTTCCCATTCCCCTTCCCTTGGTGTTCCTTAGTCTTGTGAAGGTGATGAGGTGATACACTGTCCCCTTGTGGAAGTAATACACTGTCCTCTGTGGAGGTGATACACTGTTCCCTTGTGGAGGTGATACACTGTCCCCTGTGGAGGTGATACACTGTACCCTGTGGAGGTGATACACTGTCCCCTTGTGGAGGTGATACACTGTCCCCTGTGGAGGTGATACACTGTCCCCTGTGGAGGTGATATACTGTTCCCTTGTGGAGGTGATACACTGTCCCCTTGTGGAGGTGATACACTGTCCCCTGTGGAGGTGATACACTGTCCCCTGTGGAGGTGATACACTGTCCCCTTGTGGAGGTGATATACTGTTCCCTTGTGGAGGTGATACACTGTCCCCTTGTGGAGGTGATACACTGTCCCCTGTGGAGGTGATACACTGTCCCCTTGTGGAGGTGATATACTGTTCCCTTGTGGAGGTGATACACTGTCCCCTTGTGGAGGTGATACACTGTCCCCTGTGGAGGTGATATACTGTTCCCTTGTGGAGGTGATACACTGTTCCCTTGTGAAGGTGATACACTGTCCCCTAGTGGAGGTGATACTGTCCCCTTGTGGAGGTGATACACTGTCCCCTTGTGGAGGTGATATACTGTCCCCTTGTGGAGGTGATACACTGTCCCCTTGTGGAGGTGATATACTGTCCCATTTCTGGCTCTGCACTCAACATTTATTCTCATTATTTTGACCAGTTTTGAGTCTCTGCATTGACTGCTGCCCACTGCAGAAAAGAAGCTTCTCTGACCAAAGTAGACAGCAGCACCACTCTATGGGTATAGCCATAAATATTTAGAAGACAGTTTGACGGCATAGTCACTTAGTAAAGCAATATAGTGGGGTCATGATATGGCTTATGACCACCCAGCCATGAGACATGCTTGCAATGACAGGCCCTTGCACTTTGCAGCCAGTTTACGTGGCTTCTGATGATCAAAATGCAGTCCTCATACTTTCATGGCAAACATTTCTGCCTATCTTCACCCTGTGCCCAGCCCTATTTTAAATTTTTGTTCTTTTGCAGTGCTGAGGATCAAACCCAGGGCCTTAGACATACTCATGCTCTGCCACTGAGAAGTAGCCCCAGCCCAAGACTGGACTTTGAAGCAATCAGATCACCTGAAAAATTAGTTAAGTTAATTAAAATTGCACTGGTAGAATATGAACAAAGCAGTGGCCAAACGGCTAAGAATGTATATATTTTTATCTGCCTGGGCATAAGTCTTGCTTCTGTCACAGGTTTGACCTTGTGTCATACTCCTTGTGTGCAGAGGATGTCGATAGGAGATACACTCCAAGGAGTTATCTGAGGATCCTTACTGTGGCATCATATGGGGTGAGAGCATTAAGAACCTCAGAGCCAGGGTTGGTGAGATGGCTCAGCGGGTAAGAGCACCTGAATGCTCTTCCGAAGGTGCTAAGTTCAAATCCCAGCAACCACATGGTGGCTCACAACCATCCATAATGAGATCTGACTCCCTCTGCTGGAGTGATAGCTACAGTGTACTTACATACAATAAATAAATTAAATCTTAAAAAAAAAAAAAAAAAAAGAACCTCAGAGCCAATCTTGTAGTGCTAAATAAACGCTTGCTGTTGTCAACACAGACTTCAGAGCACCAGAGTAGAACTGGGCTCTCAGAGGCCCGAGGCAGCACAAGGCTTCAGGCAGGACAGAAGGCTGTAGTCAGGAGAACAGCATGATGAACTTGAAGTCTTTGCTATCTCCTCAAACAATTCAGAGAGCAAGACACAGAGGAGACACGGCACGGAGCCCTGTTTCCAGGGATAGAGATTGCAAGGTGGTTTTACACCTGTGGATGGCTTCTGTGCCAGAAAGCACACTCATAGGAGGAAACAAGTGGTCGCTTGTCACAGATCACCAGGCCGCATCCTCTTGGTAACGTGGCTGACCAGCATCATAGCACAGATTCAAAGTCAGTTCTGGGGAGTGGGCCTTTCTCTGATGGACCTCCTGAGATGGACTTTTAATTAATGTGCAAGTGCACACAGTTGCCTTTGAGTATGTTTGGAGGCCAAAAGACCACTTGTGGGAGTAGATAGAGACATTCCTTCTGCCATATGGCTCTTAAGGCTCCAACTTAGTGAGAAACGCCCTCACTTCCTGAACTGTCTCACTGACCCTTAAGATGGCTGATTTTAAAAAGTCAATTTGAACGAAAGAAATAAAAATCTAGGAACTCTGTCAGAGCGTGGGAGCTCCAAGGAAGATCATCTGAGAGGGAAGTGTAGGCTGGTGCCACTAGATGGCAGAGGAATGTTACCAACCAACCAGCTGTCACCACCCAGCCCTGAGAGTAACTCTCTTCAGGCTTATCAACCTGGCTGTCTTCAGGATCCTCGGGTATCTGAAATGTGAGCTGTGCTGCTTGCCTTCCAGAGTCAGGTGACAGACAGTCTCAGCTGCAGGTACTAGCCTGGCACAGTGTGTTAGAGTGTGGCTCCACTCTCACCCAAACTCTAACCCAGAAAACATCAAGAGCTACCCAACCTTTGAGAAGTTTGCTTCCTACTCTCAAGGGTAGACATTTGGAAGAAAGGACAACGCGCTTTGCCTGAACCACTGGGACGTCATCTTCCTGCCTCACCCTGGCCAGACCTACGTCTCAACCTTCCTACTCCAGCAAGCGACTCTGCTGCTCTCTCAGTCTGTAATTTCTTAAACTCAGAAATCATTCTTTTGGGACATTAAACAGAGTTGCTGGCACTCGGAAATCTGAGAAGCTGGCTTGAATTGAATCTGGATGGTGTTACCAAAGGCTCTACTTTCTGTTGTTTGGAAGACAAGGCTGTGAGCCTAGCTGAAAGGGTTTTGTTTTAAACATCTAAACTCTAGAGCAGCTATCTCCTGTCCAGGAAGAGTTCAGGGTGTGAATGATCAAGCAGTCTGTAAACAGCTGTTTTAATGTGACGTTACAACCAGCAGAACCAGCCAGGAGAGCAAGGTGTGGTCTGCAGAGGATTCATAAACTTTAAGGCAGTGTGAAGGAAAACAGCAAGGCGGCTTCTCACGCCATGCCTGAGAACTGTCCTGTCTGGGCAGGCGCTACATTCTCGCCCCCTAACATAACAACCGATGAACGTTGTTCACCCACCCGGCCTCTCTGTGAATGAGAATCACCTTATCGAAGGGAGCTTTCTTGCAAAAGACCAAGAAGTATCTTGGTTTGGTAGGGGAAATGGGAAGCAAACCCAACTTTGTCTGCAATGGATAACTTCCTATTAAGCCAACAGGATCTTTGTCGTTCCATTTCAAAGAAATCCTACCTCCCCTCTAGTGGGCAGCTGGGCGCCCCTCCTCTGGCTTCCTCGAAAGGGCCACTGGGGCAGTTGGTGGATCAAAGGACCCAGTGAGAGATCACAGAGCAGCCAAGGGCGGCTCCAGGATGCGCTGAGCTCAAAGGCAGGGAGGAGCCGCACCCTCACAGTGGAGCTTCTCATCCCTTTGTCCTGGTGTCTCCGCGGGGCTTTGAAAGGTGCCATCCAAGTAGCAAGCTGGGAACAGGTCCCCTTTGGAGCCTGCAGCCAGCCACTTCTTTCTGTCAGTGGCCCACCACACCCTCTTCCCCGCCCCCGCCTTTGATTCCCACGGAGTGGCCCACTGCTTCGCCCTCCTTTTTCCTTCAGGATGCTACACTTCACCTGGCTTTGAGGACTTTCCCAGGAGCAGATCTCTTCGTGGGCGACTGCTGGCCTCCCGGCCCTCCCTTCTGCACCCGTGAGGTCCCTAAGGTCGGCTGAGCCAGAAGGAAAGCAGTCCTGAATTGCTCCCTCTCTTCCAGATGCGTTTCTGACTTGAAATCTGAGGGACAACCAAAAAAAAAAAAAAAAAAAAAGCCGAGCGTAGTGGCGCACGCCTTTAATCCCAGCACTTGGGAGGCAGAGGCAAACTGATTTCTGAGTTCGAGGCCAGCCTGGTCTACAAAGTGAGTTCCAGGACAGCCAGGGCTACACAGAGAAACCCTGTCTCGAAAAACCAAAAAAAAAAAAAAAAAGAAAGAAATCTGAGGGACTCTTCCTGCGGAAGCTATTTCCATCCGTGTACAGCTGGAAACATTGCTGGGGCTTTGATGATAAGTTTGGTGGGATGGGGTTCAAAAGGCAGCACACTCAATGGTAGCGAGATTTCTGAACACACTTGTCGAGGCCCTTGGTTCCAATGCCAACACCGCCATTACTTCCCTAAGAGGCAGCTAGAGACTTGTAGCAAGTGGAAACATGCGCTCTGCTGTGTGGCACTGGCAGTCAGAGCAGTTGTTCTGTGGGAATCGGGAAGATGGGCAGTAGCCTCCCATTCCTGCACCTCTCTGTGATGCTTGACGACGATCCTACAAAATGTGATATTGCACGAGTCACTAAAAGAGAGGTGGGGGATGCTCCTCGCACCCCCAATAGGACATGTCTAAGATTCCCACAACTCCAGAGTTACTGTGCCATAGCCCAGGCAAGGATCCAACTCCACCACTTGGCATGGAGATCACAGATTGGGAATTGGCTTTTATTGGTATATTGGGACTACTGCCAAGTGTATGTGTTTGTTGATATGGATCTAATGACCTTCCTGAAAGCTACAAAGATGTTAATAAGAAAATGGCAACCCAGACTTCTCATGAATCCAACCCATTATCTAAATTAATGAGCAAGAACATGAGTTCTCAGAACCCTTAGCTTTTGGCCCTAGAGCCAGGCAGGATGCAATGTCATTGTGTCCGGTAGACCTTAGGCAGAGCCTGGCTCCAGAACCAAAAGTGAGTGTGCTGCTGTGTCTGTGAGTATGGACTATGTCACTGTCACTTTCAACAGTTACTATCTTAGCCAGATAGTGAGATGTCTGCCTGCTGGGAAAGTCAGCCTGCACTCCCTGCCCCCACCCACTTTCAGGAGAGACAAATGTAGCTACAGCCCTGTAGGCAGAGGGAGTGATAGGGCCCATATAGAGGAGACTCCTTAGCTACCCATTCTGCGGCCACTTCTGTGACAGAGGAAGTCTTGTTCCTTGTGGTTTGAGGACATTCCTTCCAGGGTTAAGCCCAGTTTGGAGCCTGTGAGCCTCCAACCCCAAGGCGGAAAGAGAGAAATGGGTTCCTCATGTAAAACCCTGCTCACACCCGAGTTTCAGTTCCATGTCCCAATGCAAAGCAAAAGACCACAGACTGGAGTCACCAGGAGGCAGCAGACAGATCAGCAGCTGGGTAGGGAGGGTGCTGGGGGCATGAGTGTGCTGGCCAGAAGGCTGTTCTCACCGGCCGTGGCTCCACTGAAGATGGCAGGTTCTTTGTTTCCTCAGAATCCTTGTCATTCTCTGTCTGGGCTGAGACACTGGATCCTGTGGGTGGACTGTGGAACAGGGCAGGAACCCTGGATCATCCTCCCCCATGCCTGGAGACATTTTGCTATAAATAGGATGCAAAAAACATGGCAGTCAGTCAGTGAGAGAGCCACTGTACATCACCAGCTATGTGGCAGAATTAGTTCCCATATGCAAAACATTTTATTCCATAAAGGCTTTACAAAGTGTAGGGCTTGAGAAATGAAGTTCACACTGGCTCTTGCTAAGTGTGAGACCTCAGGAAAGTTTCAGGACCTGGGAGCCTGTATTAGTCTGCAGTAGCAGCCAAAATAAAATACTAAGGATCAGGTGGCTTAAAATAGAGACTTTTCCCCCCATATTGAAAGCCAAAGCTTCAAAGAGGTTGGCTTCTTCTGTGGCAGCCCCCCTCCCCTTGTCTTTGCAGGACTCTCTTGCTGTGTGTTCATGTGATCTTGCCTGGGTGTTTGCATTTGTACTCTAATCCCTCTTTATAAAGACACCAGTCAGATTGTATTAGAGCTCACCCCAGTGACCCCATTTTAATGTAATTACTTCTTTTAAGGCACCATCTCAAACACAGGTTCATATCCTGGGGACTTGGAGAAGGACATGATTCAGTTTCCTCACTGGTAAAATTGGAATCAAACTTGTTCTCTTTTCTTGAGATGCAAATGAGATCAAGTAAGAAAAGGAACTGTGGAGGGTTCCAAGTGCTATAAATAAAAGCAGGCTGTCACTCTATAGGTAGGACAGAGATCTTACCACAGTGTGTCTGGTGGGTGGGTTGGGGTCTGTGGAAGTTTCAGTCTCTGCACACCTAACATTTGGAGACCAAGTTCTTTTTGGAAAGACAAACTTTCAGAGATAGAGCTAAATGGCATGTCTTCTTGGGATCTTGAGCCTTGAGAAATAACACCAGTCCTTGTATCTGTCCCTCCTCGCCGATTACATACATACTCTGTGTCAGGTGATGCAAACGGAAGTAAGGCTGCTGTAGTCCACAGGGAGCTGGGTGGGAAGAGGACTTCCCTCGGGCTGCTGTGGCTCCCTGGGAGCCTCACTGAGCAGTCTTGCCTTCAGCAGATTTTGCCTTAACCCTTCCTCAGTTAGTCACCAAGGCTGTTCAGGACCTGGACACTTGGAGGTCAGCCTGGGTCTGGAACTGAGGCCGCATGGTCTGAAAACTAAGGCAGGGCAGAATTCAGGTTCTCTGCTCTTGGATGTCTAATACGGGATAGCTGACCCAGCGAGATCATTCTGGATTCTATGAAAACCAAGAGCCAATGACGTTTATCCACAGAAGCCCTAAGAGTTTACACTTGAAATGCATAGGTGTCTCTTCCCACCCAGATCCCAGTGGACTGCAGAGGCCCCTCTTCCGTTTGCGGCGTCTAACACAGAGTATGTATGTAATTGGCCAGGAGGAACAGATACAAGGACTAGTGTTATATTTGAACATTATAATAATAATGAATAATAATACTGAAACGCTTAGAAGACTTTACAATATCTAAAAGACTTTAAGGCTATTGACACTTGCTTTTTGATAGTGAGAGAAGAATTAGTAGTTTTTTTTTTAAAGATTTATTTTATTTATTATATGTAAGTACACTGTAGCTGTCTTCAGACACTCCAGAAGAGGGAGCTAGATCTCGTTACGGATGGTTGTGAGCCACCATGTGGATGCTGGGATTTGAACTTATCACCTTCGGAAGAGCAGTCGGGTGCTCTTACTGGCTGAGCCATCTCACCAGCCCCACATTAGTAGTTTTTATTACAGAGTTTTCCCCTTTGGTCAAGTGTTGGAACTACAACCCAGGCCTTGTGCATGCTAGGTTGGTGCTCTACCACTGAGCTATACCTCCTGCCCATATGTTTCTATGAAGTGCTGAAGAGTTAGCTTACAGAAGGCCAAACATACTACCCCTAGATGGCAGTGGGGCTGGACCTGGAGTCCTCTCAGATACTAGGAACCTTGACCACCAAACTTACCTTCTTACCTTGAAACTCCAGCTGTTTTGCGGGAAGACGTTATTTTCACTTGGACTTCAGTCTTGCTGTATTCCCAAATCAGAACTGGAAATGGGAATTATGAAGCCAAAAATATCAAACAGCCTTAGACTCTTGGTTAAAAACATCCGTGGCAACACACGACTAAGCTCCCCCCCCAAGCCTGACATTTGATTATAAGAGGAAAACCGCAAGCCAAACTTAGCGAAGAATGTTATAATTAACTCAGAAGCCCACTGGTGGTTTTTAGGTCTCAGACATGATGTCGGATGTTACATAGTAGCGATACAGGAGGGAACAAAGCCACACTTTGCTCTGTCACTGAACAGCAGCCCCAGCCCGGTTCCCTCCCATCTCAATTATTCAATATGGAGTTTCCAGGCACAAGGGAATCATTTGCATGTGGTTCATTTACATAAATCAGGGACAAAGTTATATGTTTATGTTATGTGAGGTTCTTAACAGCAAATAACAAGAGTCAAATCTAACCCTCTGAGGAAGAGATGGGAATGTATTAGTACCAAATGACTCCCAGAATCCTTGAAGGTTGAAGCTCAGGGCAAAATGTCAGTAGCAAATCTCAGCCAATTATAGGTGTTCTTGGATACCCACTGCCTTTGTCTTTGGTAGTGTTGCTGCAGAACACTCTAAGGCCTTCCTTCCCACTGGGTAACGTGCTTGTGGTGGCCTCCTGCCTGTCAGCATGTCCCCAAATTCTACCCATACTCTCTTCACCTTGAGGTTTAGCTCCCATCCTGATGCCTGTTGCTTTTGCCTGGGCTGAACTTGTTCGGTTGACAGTGGTATCCAGGCTTCATCTTGATTAGTGTTTAAGCAGGACTCCCAGACAGACCACACAGAGACAGAAACCCCTGGGCTGCGTGTATTTACGTCAGTTCTTCCATGGGCTTCAAAAGCAACTCAGATTCTTTGCCTGGTAGATCAACCTCATGCATGTCTCTGATGGAGGGACAAATGCTGAGCCTCAAGTGGATGGTGTAGCTTACACTTACACTGAGAAAGAAAACTCTCACATACAGAAGTCACATACATACACAGAAGGTATGGCATAGGCATTACAGAAGTCACATACATAAGGTCATATACATACACATAAGGTCATATACATACGCAGAAGGTATGGCATTGCTGGAGTAGGTGTGTCACTGTAGACACATGGGCTTTAAGACTCTCAGCTTCCTGGAAGTCAGTATTCTGCTAGCAGCCTTCAGATGAAGAAGTAGAACCCTCAGCTCCTCCTGCACCATGCCTGTCTGGATGCTGCCAGGTTTCTGCCTTGATGATAATGGACTGAACCTCTGAACCTGTAAGCCAGCCCCAGTTAAATGTTGTCCTTATAAGAGTTGCCTTGGTCAAGGTGTCTGTTCACAGCAATAAAACCCTCAGACAAACATGAAGTGTGGCAGACGGCCAGCTTGAGGATTACTGTGTTTCCCCACCCCTTCCTCTGTGCTGTGAAAGGAAGAGCTATTCTATACTTCTCGCAGGTGAGGTACTAGGTTCTGTGTCCTGACTGCCTGCCCTTCTCTTACTTTACTCCAGTGGCTCTCAACCCTCATAATGCGGTAACCGTTTAATTCAGTTCCTCATGCTGTGGTGACCCAACTCATAGAATCATTTTAGTTGCTACCACATAACTGTATGGTTGATACCTGTGGGCTGACTGAGAGGGAAGGTGGTGGAGGCCCTAGGCTGGCTGGTTGGAAGGCCCTGAGGACTGAAGTGGTGACGACTTGTTTCAGCCAGAAGGCATTACACGGAACAGAGGCATGTCCTCTGCGAGGTCTGGTTGCCTGGAGACCAGAAAAGAAAAGACTACTGGCGCTTAGGGCCCTGATGGCCAAGACAAGTACCACTGAGACCCAGTCTAGCATGCAAGGGGGAGAAAGCTCCCATTCTCTCCTCAGCGGCACTAGAAGCAGCCTGGGCTCAGGGAGCAGGCAGAGGTCACTTCTGAGGGAAACACGGCACCCACAGGATTAGGGGAGTGGAGGAGGGAGAGGAGGAGGAGGAAGGGGAGGAGGGGGACGAGGAGAAGGAAGGGAACGAGGAAGATGAGGAGGAGTGGTGCATACCCAAGAACATGGCGATGGGAGATGAGCCAGCTGAGCATCACCCCCACGGAAACTGAAAGAATTGCTTAGGGCACGGCTCCCTCCAGGGTTTCCTCCATAGCCTGAGTGGGGGTGTCACTTAAAAGAGAAAAACTAATTTCCCCCCAGACTCCACCCCATCCCACAAATCCTTGATATAATGGTTGTTCTTACTTGCCAACCTAAAGGAATTTAGAATCACTTAGGCGATACATCTCTAGGTGTGTTTGTGAAGAAGTTTCTAGAGAGAACTCAGGCAGGAGACTGACCACCTTCTGATGAGTGGACTGAGGGAGAGGTCTTGTCCCCTGCCTGCCTCTACTTCCTCCCAAACAGGAACATCTATTGCCTCCACCGCAGCCGCCATCCTCCACTGCCCTCACACTCCAGTTCTTCAGCCTTCAGCATGGACCAAAGGCCAGGAGCTCTCCAAGAAACGCCTCCGGCCTCTAGATAAGAACTTCTGAGGCAGCCAGCTTCGTGGGCTGAGTATCCACTGGGTTCTCAGGCTCTTCGGTGTGCAGGCAGCCATTGCTGGACACTCCACCCTTATCTATTGCTTCTGTTCTTCTAGAGAACCCTGCCTAATACACTTGGGAGTGATGTCGCTGGGACAGTGGGAGTTAGTCTCTGTTGACCCTTCACCCAATCTCTGTGGTTGGTACCTGTTCCAGTCTCAAACTCCATTTATCCCAACTTCCTTCCTTAGGACATTGTACTATTGCAGAATAACTCTGGATGTCACCTGATCCTCCACTAATACTCTCTCTCTCTCTAGTCAAGGGTCCACCCTAGATACCATCTTGCCCCTAGTTGCCATGTCTGCTCTGAACAATGCCATTAACTTAGTCTTCCTCCTTTATTTTTTTTTAATGACTAATTTTGCCTGATCTACAATGATCTTGAAGAATATTCCCTACCTTGGGATTTTCGAGATTTTTCTTTTTGAGAGGGGGTCACATAGGATCTGGGGGAGAATAATGCCTTCTCACCAGATGGATGGCTCAGGCAACCCACACAATATCATCATGTGTGCCCTCCTCCTCTGTTAAGGGTTTCTCTAGGGTAAAGAATTATTTTTCCTTTCCATCTTTTAGTCTCTATAAGCACTCTGATCCTTTTAAATTTGCAATAGAAAAAAATAAAGAAACCTGATGCAACTTCAGGTTGAGCGTGAAGAAGCAAATCTGTAACCCGGTACCTGGGTGAAGGTTTTCCTATAGCCCTGCGTGGAGAGCAGAAGTGGTAACTCTAATGGTAGGAATTTCAGGATGGGTGACAGTTGGGTGTGGGCGTGTGAGCTGGTGTGACAAACGTAAGCAGCCTTTCTATCCCTCTACTCACACAGTGCCCTGCTCCTCCTACATACAGGGTGAGACCACGGAGTATACTGTTTATACTACTCACACAGTGCCCTGCTCCTCCTATACAGGGTGAGACCACGGAGTATACTGTTTATACTACTCACACAGTGCCCTGCTCCTCCTACATACAGGGTGAGACCGCGGAGTATACTGTTTATACTACTCACACAGTGCCCTGCTCCTCCTATATACAGGGTGAGACCACGGAGTATACTGTTTATACTACTCACACAGTGCCCTGCTCCTCCTATATACAGGGTGAGACCACGGAGTATACTGTTTATACTACTCACACAGTGCCCTGCTCCTCCTAATACAGGGTGAGACCGCGGAGTATACTGTTTATACTACTCACACAGTGCCCTGCTCCTCCTATATACAGGGTGAGACCGCGGAGTATACTGTTTATACTACTCACACAGTGCCCTGCTCCTCCTATATACAGGGTGAGACCGCGGAGTATACTGTTTATACTACTCACACAGTGCCCTGCTCCTCCTACATACAGGGTGAGACCACGGAGTATACTGTTTATAAAATCTTGGTACAGATTTGAGAAGTTAGCACTCCTACGCACAATGGAGAAACCATCCTACCATTTATTTTTCTAATTCGGGGGTGTGAGTACAGATTTAGGAGGGGCCGGTGATCGTTCACCCAGGGTACCCTCAGCATCCATGGTTGGGGGTTTACCAAAGAGAAATAGGATCATTTATCTGAGCAACCGTGGTTGGGAATACACCAAAGAGAGACAGATTCCTTTTTGATCCAAGTACAATGAGAAAATCACTCCATTTCAAAAGCAAGACCCTTCCCACACCCTTGGCTGAATCAGGGAGATATGAAAAACAGCATCACATGTCCTTCTTGGAGATCATGACACCTACATGCAGAGCTTCTCTGGCCTTGGTCACCTGAGGTTTCCCAGCACTGCTTTCCCCCCCCCCCACCCCCCCCCCGTTACTGCTGATATTCCCACGTCATGGATTTCTGGGCTAAATACTCCACAAAGCAGGTAATTCTCTGGTTGAACTCCTAACACCCCATGCAGCATTCAGAGTGTGTGAAATGATAGTCGAGTGGATGGCGGGACATGGCTGAAGCTGTTTATTGAGCTGCTAACTTGTGGAGACGCAGTGGATTTAGCCACAGATCTGGAGAAACAAAGCTTGCTGCTGTCAAAACGGAAGCCCACTTTCCTAACCAACCACAACAGCCTTTTCATAGACACTGGAATAGGAGGGGGTGATGGTCCTCAGAAGGTTGGAATCTGGCAGAAATTGATAGTTATTATGAGAATTTGGATGGGTCTCTGGGCAGGTGTTCTGATGTCAGGAAGCCCTGCTGAACTTCTAAGACCAAAGAACAAGGCTGTCTAATGGTCAGGATGAAACTGAGCTCTGCCCACATGGCTTGATGCAGTGGTTTTTGTGTGTGTGTGTGTGTGTGTGTGTGTGTGTGTGTGTGTGCATCACACAAGCCAACTTTGCGTGTTACTCCTTAGGAGCCGTCTACCTCATTTTTAAAACATATTTATTGTATGTCTGAGAGAAACCATAGGGTGTGGTACCAATTCCCACACGTGTAGCACGGCTTCTGAAGGACATTGATTCTTCTATCATGTGGGGCTCAGGGATCAAGCTCAAGTGGCAGCAAATGCCTTTGTCTGCTGAACCATCATGTGGCCCTGCCTTGTTTATAAGACAGGGTTTCTCATCGGGAGAAACTTGGAGTTCACCAGTTAGGCTAGGCTCTCTGGCTAGTGAGCTCTGGGATCCTCCTGTCTCTGCCTTTTCCAAACTGGGACTACAAATCCATGCCCATTAAAAATTCTGAATGCAGTGTCCACCATTGGATGCTAAGGCTGTTGTGTGCCACGAGTAAAGAGGAATGCCTGTTGCACTGGACACTGGACATGGCCTGGACTTGGCTCCATTAAAGGGAAAGGGGTGCTCACCAAGGGCTACTCACTGAGGGCTGCTGGAGTCTGATGAGGGACACACTCCCAGGCTTCAGAAACCACAGCTTGGGGACTACAAAGTCTTGCTCACCAAACTCATGAGGTCCTGGGTTTCTGTCCATATAGTCCCTTCGTCTCTCGTCTCCATATCCCTCAAGCTATCTCTGTTCAACCCCATCGGCCTGACCAGAAACACAGTTTCCATCACTTTCCACCAAAAACTCACTCCTCCTGGGCACATTGTGGGTTCCATTGTTTTAGCACAGGGGGTCTCCATTGGGGAAAGTTTGCCCCTTGGAGGACATTTGGCACTATATGAAAGACATTTCCAGTTGCCACAACTGGAGTGGCATGCCTCAGGCTAGAGACCTGTGTAACTTTAATTTTTTTTCAAATTCTATTTTCCATGATGGTTCTTAAATGTTTTACCCTCCTTTGTAGCTCACCACCCACCAGAGGTAGTGGAAAGAAAGGATGCAGGGGAAGTGGACCTGTTTAGAAAGTTTCTTTGGAGCAACTCCTGTCTATGTTGTCTGGAAATTGACAGCTTAGTGCACAGGTTAGCAGGCGGCGGCAGCTTGATTCACTCACAAACATTTCATGGATACACCAACAATCCAGTTTGGTAGAGACGGGTTAACAACAGCAGTGATACAACCTGGCAGAGTCAGCCAGGCCTCAGCCTCGGCTCCAGTCAGCAGGAGGGACCAACAGGAGCACCAGGAGAAGTTCTCAGCTGTGCCTCTCTCGGGGAAGTGGAGATCAGCAAAGATGCAAGACCTTCAAGCCTTGCACAGTTAAGTGTACCAACAAACCAAGCGCTCTCTCTCGCTCTCTCGCTCTCTCTCTCTCTCCCATCACTCCATCATGTTTTATTTATACCCTCCAAACATCAGTGTCTTCCATGTGCCTTGCCTCACCATGGGTCTTGTCTTAGCACGTGCATCTAATCAGCCAGAGTCCTCGGAGTCCCAACAAATGGAGCTCTAAATACGCAATGTAAGGCAAACCAATACACACATGCTGTTAGCAAAGAATCCTTCATCACGTGTCCTTTCACATCTTTACTTTAGCAGAACATCCTCTCTCCTGTGTCTGCTTCAGTGAAATATTCCTTCACAAGTCTGCCTTAGTCTTTCACCTGTGTCCACTTCAGGAAAACATTCCTTCATGTGTTTGTCCATCCAACATAGCTGACTTTTCAAAGAACCTTAAAGTTTCCACTTCTGAGACCTGCCTGCACTGAAGCTGTGAAGGTTGTGAACTCGGCTGACAGTGCTGAGTGGTGGGTAGGTGTCCTGGACCTGAGACGTCTTTTTTCCTGTTCCTGCACTCGGCCTCACCCTTCTATTATTCAGGAACAAACGAATTCCTCTCCCTGTGCCAATGCCTACAGTAAGCATGTGCCTTTAGTAGTGAGATCATGGTTTGGAGACTCATCCATTTCACCGTATAGCTGGTCAAAATTAACTCACTGTTCTACAAGTGCACAGGCCTGGTCTTGGCTCTGGGGAGGTTCTTTTAGCCACATCCCATGTGGCAAGTGACAACAGGAGCATCTGTGAGAAGCCAGAGGGATTCACACCAGTTTGCTCTTGGGAGAGAGGACAGCATCCCCAGTGACGAAATCACCTCACACCAGGCCTCCCTCTTAAAGGGTCTGTCTTCTCTGAGAATCATAACAGAATCCAAGCTCTTAGTACCCAGACTTTCTAGGACAATCTCAAATAATATTCAACTATAGTCCCTTATCTAAATCCATTAAATCTAGGGAGCAGAGCTAGAGAGATAAGAGCATGTACGGTAGCAAGGGCCAAGGAAATTGCGGAGCACAAAAGCACTGAGACTCCTTCAACACTCCAGTGTGTGCAGCGGACTGTCATCTCCTGCTTCAGCATCTCCAGCTCCAGCATCTGGAAGCACTCCAGTGTGCGCAGCAGACCAGCATCTCCAGCTCCAGCATCTCCAGCTCCAGCATCTCCAGCTCCAGCATCTCCAGCTCCAGCATCTCCTGCTTCAGCATCTCCAGCTCCAGCATCTGGAATGGAGAGCGCTGTGAGACAGGGCCACAGCAAGGCAGTGGGAGCTGGATGACAGCTGCTTCAGGCAAAGTGTGTTTACTTCTGTAAACATGATCAGGCTCTCCTGCTCAAGGACCCAAGGTTCTGATACCTCCTTCCCTTCCCCCACCTCTAGTCACCACCACCTGACTCTCTGAGGAAGCTGGTGGGTCTCTGACCTGGCAGAGCTAAATTACAGAGGAATCTTTTGCTTGCATACAAGCTATTCAAACAAGCGACACATCACTTTGAAGAGGTAATAGCTCCCAACTGTGGAAAAAAAGAAAATGCGTTACCCATCACTGTACCTTTCAGTGCAGACAGAGTGAACTGGACGTGAAAGGGCCCTTCCTTCTAAAAGACGATTGGACATTGCTCAAAGGGCACAAAATTACAGGTAGATGAGAAACATACATTATGAGAACACTGTTATGTCTCACGGTGGCAACAGCAGGATAATAGGTCGTTCTCGGAGAAAACAATGCTCTCTGCCCCACAATGATGATTACGGGAGACATTGCATGTGTTAATTAGGTGCACAGAGCTATTCTTCAGAGTGTGCAGAGCCCAAAACATCATGTTCTGAATAATAAATACCTACAATTTTATCTGTCAATTTAAAATTAATTTGAAAAATTAACGAAGAGTTTGTTCTAGTTTCTTTTTTGTTGCTAAAGGGTGATATAATACCATACAAAACACAGCTGAGAGGAGAAAGGGTTTATTTAGCTTTTACTCCCAGATTACAGTCAGTCATGACAGCAGCAGGTTGAGGCAAGTAGTCAAGTACCAGTCAAGAGCACAGAGTGATAAATGCATCATACCCGGCTTGAATTCTTCACTCTTACACAATTCCGGACCCCTCCTAAAGAACAGCACTGCCCACCGTGGGCGGGGTCTTCCCAGCACTGCCCACCGTGGGCGGGGTCTTCCCAGCACTGCCCACAGTGGGCGGGGTCTTCCCATATCAATTACTTTAATGAGAATCCGCATAGGCCAACCTTATGTAGACAGTCCTTCACGGAGATTCTCTTCCCGGTGATTCTGACGTGTGTTCCATTGGCAATCCGTGCTAGCCACCACCAAGTCTGTCTGAGGAATTGAGCAGACGGTTCCCTGGTGAAGGAGATTCAGGGCACCTGAGGGTGTCAGTAGGATCTCAAAGGATGTGGCAGCCCAAGAAGCAATCCAGGCATCAAGGAGAAAATGAAAGCCAGGTTGCCTAATTTTTTGTTTTTCCTCCAGGGAATGGCAAGGAGCTTCCTAGAAAGGGTGCGCTCAGGCATTACCAGGAAGTTGGTCTGTCCCAAGAACAGGCATAAATAAGCCCTTTTGACATCAGCAGAGGACAGTAGCAGGGCCCTTCTGCCCTCCACAGCTAGGCCTGGAGAGAGCCTGGGCAGACATGGGGAAATGAGGGCTGTAGCTTGGGGCTTCCAGAAGACATGTGTCTGCTCAGAGTCACTGGACCACTGCCATGAGCACTGCCGTTCACACAAGGGGCTGAAAAGCGATTTGTGCCATAGCGCTGTGTGTTTCTACTCTGGGTTACCTGCTCTACTGAGGTAGGCAGATGATCAGGAAGTGAACTCCCTGAGCAAAGGGCTTGGTTAAGATCTAATAAGCATGCCTGAGAAAGGGTACTGGTACTGTCCAGGCCCATGACACACTCTGTGGCCCAGCCTGTACTAGCCTGAAGGGAGTGCTCATCAGATACTGCCCTTGTTCCCAGGCTGTCTTAAGGACATTCTCCACACAGAGGAGGCTGTGGCAGTGTCTGCCTGTCTTTCCCTGCTGTGTGCCACCTGGGCATGTGGTCTCACACACCTGTCCCCTATCTTCTTGCTCTGGAGTGCAGTGTTTAACTCTTCCCTGTGGGTACAGACAGTGTGACGAGAACATATGAATACTGCTTATTTGATAGGCAAATGTTTCTTGATTAGGATACGAGATGAAAATGTATCCCTCGGTAGCAGGTACCAGGACTTCATGATACTTCCCATGTATCATCTCACTGTCTGTTACGGTTCTGGGGTCACCTACCTTGTAACTTTATACACAAAGCTGGCTAAGGACAGCAAAACCGTCAGCACCAGCTAACAGAACCAGCCCCAGTGGGAAGGAGGTGACCCCTGACCCCTGATCAAGAGTCCTGGAGTTAACTAATCCCAGTGCCACAGACAGCTGGGAGGGATTAAGGAGGAGTCCCTGGAATATTACAGCTGCTGGACAGCCCACGCCATCCCTTCGGTTTTTCAGGCCCAAAGAAATCCTGTAGCTTTGAGGTTTTGAGCAGGAAATGAGAAGGACTTGGGAGCTCAGATATCCCTGAGATGTCTTCAGAAGAAAAAAGAAAAAAAAAAATCCATGGAATAGATGATAAAATGGGACAGCAGGACCTTTATTTTTAGATGTTTATTCTATGCAGTATTTATACATCTTTTATCAGGTACATATTTTGTTTTACTATATTTTTAAGCTATCCAGGAACACAAAACAAACAACTGAGAGCTGCTGGCTCAGGAGCAAAGCAGTCCCAGGCTCAGAGTTCACATCTCTAGGATGCTTTGAGTCATCAAAACTTGCTGGGAACCAAGTAGCTGCCAGGACGGACATGGGAGCCAGACTGATGAGGACAGAGGAAGGTCCAGGCCTGGGACTTTGGGATGCAGGAGCAAGCTTTGTGTTGTAATTTTCATTTGAATGCACATAACCTGTCTTTTTGTGAGACTGTGGTTGAGAGATTACCAGAGTCATTGACCTCAGTAAATTGTACGCCCACATCCTTGGTGACTTCTTCCCATGGTGATTCTGGGTCCAGCATGTGACTTGCTTAGGCCAATAGGACACCATCAAACATGATCCATGGAGCTTGAAAAGTGCTTGTGTTCTGAGGCTGCCCTTTTCAAAATATTGCCTCCCTGTGAGGAATCAGCTGACCTAGTGGACAGCTGACATCAACCTGCTGATGTGTGAGGGCATATTAGCCCCCCAGAGAAATGCCAGATTAATGAGTTCTGGAGCATAGATATCAGGAGAAACCCTAACCCAGCCATGACCTACAACAAAATCCCAAGCAAGTAAACAGCGATGGTTTATTATGCAGCCATAGACAACTGGTCAACCACATCTAATGCCTCTTGCTACCCTTGCATCCAGCACCCTGCCTTGGGTGTAGTAGGTGATCAATAGATAAGACTTTCTATAGCTTCTGTGTAAGGAGACACAGAAAAGAGAATGAAATGTAGCCTGGAATGGCTGGATCTGGCTGCGGTTCAGGCTGCGCATTTAATCTCTCAGTACTCTAGTAGATTTCTGGACTGGAGATTTCATAGACGTAGTTAGTTTGGTGAGAACAGATGCTGTAGATGGATGCCACCCTCCTCTAACTGCATCATGAGGTCAGAAATATGTCTTCAACATTCAAAGGGAAGAGATTTAACCCAGTCTCCATCTGCAGTCCACTCCCTTCTGTCTGGTGAGATGACTTGAAGGCTTTAGGGAGAAGTCTGAGCATCCGCTGGACCAAAAGGTAGACATTTCAGCAGCCCCAGGCTCCTGGGATAAGTTCCCTTCCTGGGAACCATTCCTCCTAATCAGCACAAACCACCGGGCAGTGCTAGCATGAGGCATTGGCAGACCATCCCAGAGACGACTCGTGAACCATCTCATAGAATGGAAAGAGGAGAAAGAACACTTCGTGCAGCAAACCGCATCAGAATTTCTTGGGAATTTTAAGATATTTGTCTTAGACTCAAAGAGTAGCTTGTCTATTGGCCATGGGTTTACAGGCTATGGCCAATTCTGTAAATAGTTTGTAAATGATTTTATGGCTGATAAATATAATTAAAAAGTGGAACAAATAGACTGTGTGTTAACTAGAGGCTTTTTCTCAGAATGATTTATTTAATGAGTCATATTGTTCTTATCTCTCCTCCATGGAGAGAGCATCCTGGCTGCTGTTCTGTTGCCAGGCTCCTCCAAAAAACATTGCCCTCTTTGCACCAGAGAGGCAACATGTGTGCAGAGCTGCCTTGACCTCAGAGGAAGGTCTACCCCTTTCCTTCCTCCTGCAGCCTCTCCCACAGAGGAGGAAGCAACGCTGTCTCGGGCAATTTACTTTGCAGGTACTGCTTCTCAAAACTCCTTCATCAGCCACTACTCTATCAAGGTCAAAGCCCCGGGGACAGGTTTCTGCTGAGTGGCATCCCAGATGCTGTGCCTTCCCTCTGGGGCTTCCCAAGGCTGCCATCTGGGTATATGCCCTTGGATAGCTTGAGGCTTTTGAATCACGTGGGGTCTTTTTGTCAGGAATGGATGTCAAAGGCATGACCTTACAGGATCTCCATGCACAACTCTCTTACTGACTCATCCCTGCTCCACATAATCCCTAACCATCACCGGCAATCAGTCAAGCCAAAATCAACCATGGCTGCCTGTTTAGAATGGCTCAGTGAGGTAGCAAAGAAGCATCAGATGGAGTCTCTGATCGAGCACATGAGCTATTTACATATTAAACAAAATAAAGTTGAATCAACAAAGATAGGAGGAAAGGACTCCAAGCAAATGCTGACAGAAGCAAGTCAGCTCAAATACGCTTCAGGATGGAGAGAGAGTATCCAGGACGCTTTAGCTCGAGGCCCAAATATATTTCAGACACAGAATACCAGGAGACAATGATGGCGGGTGGAAAGGTGTCATTGCTGAACACAGTACCATGAGTGTAGATGTTCAGTTGGTAGAAGCACAAGCTACAGATAGACTTTGAGCCCTTGTTACTATGTATCTGTAGTAACTAGGAGACAGAGGCTGCTGTGGACCTGAGCAATGAATCATAGTTGTGAAGCCAGAGCTTCCTTACCAGGGAAGACAGACATGCACATATAGTAGGGGAAAGCCAAGACAACCCCTGCCATTAAAGGTGTCAGACGTTTCCATCCTTTCCTTTCTGACGCTTGTATCTTGCCCATCTTGGTACAGTGATGGGTAATGTCCTCAATGTCTCCTATGTGCATTAAAACTCACCTGGGGCTGTCTTGGGGAGATGGCTCTGTAGGTTAAGGTGCTGCCGTCAAAGGCGAAGGCCCTGTGTCTGATGTCTGAGATCCACCCAGGAGGAGGGGAGAACCAATGCTTACAAAGTAAGCTGTCTTCTGACCTCCACATTCATACCATGGAGTGTGTTCCCTCCCTCCATACACACTCAATAAATTAATTTAAACAGACAGTCCTGGTCTGGGGAGATAGATGAATTGATAAGATAGTGCCCAAGCATGGAGACTCGATTCAGAGCTCCAGCACCCATATTAGAAACTGGACACAGTGGCACACACCTGAAGACTCCGAGCTGGGGAGGTAAAGGTTCTCAAGGACCTTCTGGCCAGCAATCTAGGTGGGTCAGTAATGTCCAGCTTCAGTGAGAGAGCCTGTGTGCAAAAATAAAAGAGTGTTTGAAGAAGACACCTGAGGCAGATCTCTGGCTTACACAATTGTGTGTGAGCACCTTCACACATGCGTGGACAAAACACTACTCCCACACACACACACACACACATCAACAAAATAGGACAAACTCCACTGCCTTTCCCTGAAATGTCTTCTATCTTATCTCCCCTGGGTTATGCCATCTGCTTCTCTTTAAACTTCAGTAGTGGAGAACTGGGGTAGAGCAGGCACGTGGAGCCAGGAGGATCTCTACGTAGAACCAACGTGGGATTTGGAGACCAGTGGTCTGCAGGGGTGGTGGTCAAATTGTGCTGAGAGTTTACCGGAGGAACCAAGACAGACAAATCAGAAATAAGCCACCCACCAGATCTAAAATTGAAGCTACTGTTTGTATTACTTATTGGCTAATAAACCATCTTTTCAGGGCCCTTTATAAGTAAAGGGACAGAATCTCTTCTTCATCTCTCGTACCTGAGAGTCCTCTTTTACAAGGCCCACTCTCCAAGATATGTCATTGCTTACCTTTGCAGATTTCTGAGCAAAATAGAGCTGTGTGAGGTGTGTGCACGTGTGTGTGTGTGTGTGTATGTGTGTGTGTGTGTGTAGTGTATGTGTGTGTGAGGAGTGTGTGTATATGTGTGTGTATGGTGTTTGTGGTGTGTATGTACATGTGGTATGTGTGAAGAGTGTGTATTTGTACATGTGTGTGTGTGTGTATGTGTGGTGTGGTATATGAGGTGTGTGTACATGTGGTGTGTGTGTGTACATGTGGTGTGTGTGTGTAGTGTGTGTGGTATGTGGTGTGTGTATGTATGTGTGTGTTATGTGTGGTGTGTGTTTGTATGTGTGTGTGTGTGTGTGTGTGTGTGTGTGGTGTATATGGGAGGAGTGTGTATGTGTACATGTGTGTTACATGTTACTATGGAGGTCAGAACAGGATGCTATGTGCCTTCCCCTGTTCTTCGTCTCTTTTCCTTGATAGGGGATCTCGCACTGAACTGGGAGTTGGAAGCAAGCTCTCATCCTTTTGGCTAGATGACGGGAGAGCAAGTTATCCAGATCTGCAAGTCTCTCTCTGCCCAGGCACTGCTGGGTTTATAGGTGTACAAAGCCATGCTTGGTTTCGATGTGTGATCTGGACACACAGACTCAGACCTTCATGCTTGCAGAGCAATCCCTCTGACCCAGTGGGCTGTCTCTCTTGCCCAAAGAATATTTTAGAAAGAGGACTTCAATGTGAAGTTGGACGGAACTCAGAAGAGGGTAGTAAGATGAGCTGAGGGCGGTTCTGGTCACTATATCTCAACTTTACTATTGATTTCTCAGAGGCTTATGTCAAAATGTCAGAAAGGAAGGAAGGCACAAAGCTCTCGACCTTGGCGTGACAGCTTCATCCTCAAATTAATTTCCTGTCTTACTGAGTAATCAAAAACCATAACACTGAAACCAGTGCTAAAAATACCACAGGGGTGACTGAAACACACAGAGTGCTTCTGTCCATCCATGTTCTTCCACGAGAGCAGTTAAGTCGTGAATCACTGAGAATTCCTGCACAGTGTTCAGCATTGATCATGAGCTTTAGGAGAGGAGGTGAGCTCTCTCTCTCTCTCTCTCTCTCTCTCTCTCTCTCTCGTTGATCAACACTGACCCCCCTTCCCACCATCCTTTTAAGTTGCTCCTTGTAATGAAGTTTCATCCTGAGTTGTGGCAGAATTCTCACCATGACAGTTCTCTCTGTGTCTTAAAATACTTTGCATGGAGAGATGGATCCTCAGGGCTGCTTATGAATGGGTGACTCCTCTCCAGGTCGCTGGCTTGCAGCTGGCCACAGAATGGCAAGGGAATCTCACCTGGCCACCTTCTGGTGACCAGGCAGGGCTGCCAGAACTGTGTCTGAGGTGGGGAGGAGACGAGTGTTCCAATGAGCCGTACCTCCGTGAGCGTGAAATGCTAATTAGAGAAGCACTGCCTGGCCATGATGCTAGGTGGCAGGTTCCACCCAGTGACAATCATGAGAGGTGTGGGAACCCAGCCAGTGAGGCTCAGTTCACAGAGGGGCAAGCAGGATAGTCTGGATGAATCAATTTGACCCCAAGTAAGCAGGGCTGCACCCTTGTGTGGGTCTGGGCCACTCCAGAGCTCTGCACCCGCCTTTCCTGGGTCTCCCCTTTCTGCCTTGATTTCTTCACTGAGCCAGTGAGTGAGCAGAGAACGGATCTGGAGGGAGAAGATCCAGCCCAGCAACAGCACGTGTGGGTGGGGCTTGTAACTTCTTCCACTGCATGACTGCATGGTCCCAGGACGTGGTGGCCCAACTGTGTGTGAACTGTGGGCTCAGTCACTGTAGACAAGACACACCCGCTTCTTCTGCCTGGCTAATGTGTGGTCTGTGACCAAGGCTGCTCTCGAGGGTGTGCTCTTGTTATTAGTCAACAGGGTGATAGCCGCAGGAGCTGGAGGAGAGCCTTTAAAATGCTGTTGCACAAGGGTTCGGCCCTGCTGCTGTATGCACACAGCATTTCCTGTGCTCTGCCAGAGCACCGGTGGGCAGTAGGCTAGGGATTTGGGAAAATGTCATTTACTACTGAAATTCCGAGAATCACTCGACAGAGCGTTTAGGGCTTCCTGTGTGTGTGTGTGTGGGGGGGGTGTCAGCGTGAGGGGTGTGGCCCTACAAGGAACTGGTAGTCCAGGCTTATGAACCAACAGCTGACTGATGACTCTGTGGTTACAGGAGACCCTCCAGGGTATCTCTGTGCCAAGATGGACTCCAGGAGCAGGGGGGCCATAGCTTGAATCTCTTCTGTGTCTACCAAAGCCTCTGCCAGAGAGCTGAGAGGAACAGCCACACAGCTGCCCTTGAGTGAAGCTATTCTTTGCACAACTGATAATTATAGTGAGAATGATTCCGGGCAGTATTTGGCTTTCATAATCGAGGGGTCACTTGTTATTTTCTGCATCCTATTGTTCACCCCCACTCTGAGTGTGCATGGGTGTGTGCATGCATGTGTGTATGCATGTGTGTATGCATGTGTGTGTGCGCGCACATGTACATGGACATGCGTGTGGTCTTTCTCAGTCCCTGTCCATCTTATTATTGAGACAGAGTCTCTAATTGAACCTGGAGCTAGCTGGTTCAGCTAAATTGGTGATCAAGTGAGCCTTCCTCCCCCCCTGAACCCCCCCACTCTGATCTGTCTGTCTCCACTTCCTCAGAGCTTGGATTACAGGCTTGCTCCACCAGCTTCTAGCTTTTAAATGGATTCTGGGGATTTGAACTCAAATTCTCATACTTATAAGCTAAGCACTTTACAGAGAGATCCATCTCCCAGCCTCTCCTTGCTCTTCCTACATCCATTCTGAAGGTAAACTTCTGGGCACCATAAACCAGGGATGGCTCTGTTTCTGCATTAAGCTAATTCTAAATCTTAAAATGAGTTACAAGCAGTCTTTAAAGGAAGTCACAGTCTTCTATGAGGGACCACATCTGACTGTTGACTTCGTCTTAAAATTTATTTCTGGGGATCACATAGCTCAGGTCCCTGACTTGGGTCACACGGCGCTCTGCACCGTCCTCTGGCCCTCGCTCACAGTCTTTCTGCCACCATGCCTATGTTCATCATGAACACCAATGTCCCCTGCGCCTCAGTGCCAGAGGGGTTTCTCTCCGACCTCACCAAGCAGCTGCTGCAGGCCACCTGAAAGCCCACACAGTACATCGCAGTGCCTGTGGTCCCGGACCAGCTCGTGACTTTTAGCGGCAGGAACGACCCCTGCGCCCTCTGCAGCCTGCACAGCATCTACAAGATCTGTGGCGCCCAGAACGGCAACTACATCAAGCTGCTGTGAGGCCTGCTGTCTGATCACCTGCACATTAGCCCGGACCAGACCGGGTCTGCATCGACTATTACGACATGAACGCAGCCAACGCGGGCTGGAACAATTCCACCGTTGCTTTAGTCCTGGTCGCACTTACCTGCACCCCTGTTCTTCGAGCCTCGCTGCACGCAGTGTTCTGTGTTTATCCACCCGTAGCTATGCCCATCTTCCAGTCAGGAGAAATAAACGGTTTAAGAGAGTAAGAGGGAAAAAATATTTCTGGTGTTTAGACGCTTGGGTTCTTAAATCCATATAGGCCTTTGGTGCACCCATAGTGGATCATGAATGATTTCCTTATGTTGCTGGACAGCAGGATGGTACTCACAGGTACTTAGGAGGTAAATCCCATGAGAGCGCCAAGTGGCCACAGCAACTGATTGTTCTCTTTGTCTCTTCTTCTACAGCAGATGCAGAGGCCTGCGGGGACAGGGGGTACGAGGCAAGTGTAGCTAGCTTTGGGATCATCAGTAAGCCAAGGTCTCTGCCCAGGAAAGCCTCAGGGAGCTGACATTTACTCAAAGATGTGGTGGGCAAATACCCAAGCTGTGATCACCTGGGTCTCACCCAGACATGTGCGGAGGCTTAGAGAAATGTCTCCTGGAGCTGTTGTTATTATTACTCCTTTTGTTTTCCGAGATTATAATATAAGTACATCATTTCCTCCTTCCCTATCCACCATCCAAGCTTCCTGTATACCCTCCCCCACCCCCCACCCCTGCTCTCTTTGAAATTCATGGTCTCTTTTCCCATTCACCGCCACATGCCTATATGTACATACACAAACGTTCTTAAATACAACCTGTATAGTGTTACTTGCGTGTGTGTTCTCAGGGCTGAGTGAGACCCTAGGCCCATTTTCTTTATTTCACACAAATGGTATATATCACAGGGAGCCTTTGCGACCTTCACGTTGGCCTCTGCTTTCAATTTTTCTGATAATGCTCAAGCACCTTGATGAGTAAGTACCGTAGAGCTGTTGGGGAAGGTAATTCCATTTGGGGGAGGGCTGTTCTTCACTCTATGAGGTGGATAGCAACATCCATGACCTCCAACCCCTAGAAGCTAGTAGGAGGACAAACCCAACTGAGACACCAAGATGCCTCTAGGCATGGCACATGTCCCCTGGCGAGCACCAGTGAGCTGGCTCTATACAGTTGAGACAGGGTTAAAAACTTACTAGTTCAATAAAAATATGCTCAATATTATGCAAGATAAAGCAACAATGAGATTCAGCTCGATGCAGACTAAAATGGCTAAACACTCTGGAAAAGACAATGCCAAGCGTTGGCGATTACATCCAGAAAGGCTGGAACTCTCACACACTGCTGTTGTGGACACAAAACAGGACAATGACTTTGGAAAATAGCTTGGCAACGTGTTTTTCTTGAAACATGAAACCAAACATTCACTTATTATGGGCCAGCAGTTACATAGTTAGGGGTGGGAGCCGCTCTTAAATGTGTGCGCAGAGGAAGATGTAGGCTCACACATAAACCTGAGTATTGGTGCTTGGAGCCTCTCCGCTCATAGCTGCCAAAAATATAGACACCACCCAGATGTCCTTACTTTCGTGTGTAGATAAACATGCTTTGGCACATTTAGTCAGCACAGGAAACAATCTCCTCTAGTAGATGTGGTTCTCATGAGGTAAGAGAGTGAGAATCCACAGCCAGAGAATGTGCAAGCGATTGAGTTTCTGTGACATCCCAGATGGCACACTGTGTGAACCGAAAGCAGGCCTCAGCTTGCCAAGGATCAGAGATGGGGGCGGGGGGGGGGGGCGAGAGTTACCTGTAAAGACCACAGAGGGATCCGGGTGTTCTAGAACTTTAACATTTTTATTCTAATTGTAACTATATGATACATGCTTTTGTGAGACCGCCCAAGATGGTGTCTTTACACAGGCTGGGTTTTCTCATACCTAACATGCATATATTCATTTAAGAATATTTAAGCCGGGCGTGGTGGCGCACGCCTTTAATCCCAGCACTTGGGAGGCAGAGGCAGGCGGATTTCTGAGTTCGAGGCCAGCCTGGTCTACAAAGTGAGTTCCAGGACAGCCAGGGCCATACAGAGAAACCCTGTCTTGAAAAACCAAAAAAAAAAAGAGAGAAAGAAATAATCTGCGTGGGCCCCACTCAGGGTCCCTACCCTCACATCGTTGCGTAGACAGCAAAGCCTGCACCACGCAGCTCAGCTCCAGAGGATCCGCAAAGAACATGGAGTTGCATTTTACCTGTGTGCTGCCGTGCTGCCGGGAGCTAAGGCCTGCCAGGCCGGTAAGGTTAGTGAGAGAGAGAGTGTGTGTGTGTTGTATGTGTGAATGAACGAGTATGGACCCGTTTTACCATTTATTTGCTTTTGCTGTTTATGAATAAATAAAAGTTCTAGAACCTTTTCCACCAGGTTTTGGGGAATTTGTTTTCTGCTATACTTTATGACCTAATTGCAACAGTTTTCTTAAAGTTCTATCTTTCTTTCTTTCTTTCTTTCTTTCTTTCTTTCTTTCTTTCTTTCTTTCTTTCTTTCTTTCTTTGGTGTATCCATGCCTGACTGAGGAGACCGTCCTCCACTCTCTACCTTATCACCCACAGGCAGGGTCTCTCAGTAAACCTCAGAGCATTGGGCTCTGAGAAAATTATGCAAATGAGAATTTTAATTGGTGAGTTTGCTCATCTGCAGCTTGTAGAGTGTAGCTCCAGGCTTTACAAGTGTTTTGGCAAGGCTGCTAGCCTGCAAGCTCCTAGTCTCTACATCTGTCAGGACACTCACAGCCTCTCCCAGGTTTTTATATGGATGCCAGGGAGCTGAACTCAGACCTTTAAGTTCATGGAAGCTGTGCTCTTATGGAAGCACCTCCTCACCTCCCGGATTGTCCCCTTCCTGTTATATAAATATGCACATTCTGTTGTCACAGCCATTGGGACGCCTTTGGGGCAGGGCGCATCTATGTCTATGTACGGTGGGCATTCCCAAAGAGAAGGCATTTGAAGCACGCTTCATGATGATAACCAAAATGGAAGCAAAGCGTGCTCCAGTCCGTGTGAGTTACGAAGCCAGACTGGAAAGAGGGAAGGAGACCGACTACCCAGCGTAGTCTCACCCTCGGCGTGAGAAAGTTATGCAAATGAGAAAGCAGGAATTATAACTGGTGAGCTTGCTCTTCTGCCAATCATATGAGGGCAACTACAGGCCTTTCTGAGCCATCTCTAGGGCCGAGGTCTCATCTCCCAAGAGGGAATTTTAACCTCTATGGCGAGTCAGGGCTGCCAAGAATAATGATGTTAGGTGTGAGATTAAATCCTCTTCCAGAAAACTGTCTTCAGGGTTAAGAGGTTCCTTTGGAGCTGGATCAAGAACTTGACTGACAGGCAAGACACAGGGAGGCAGGGCTCCCTGGGGCACGAATGGTATCTGACCCTCCCCGTTCTTTGAAATTCTTTCCTTTTATTGTCTCTATTTAAGCTTTAAATGATGAAAACGGGGAGAAGTGGTTGGTACAATGAATTATAATCACAGAGGGAGCAATCAAAGGCTACATAGAGGAATAATTACGCTGAACCCCTGGAGAGAGCCTGGAATCCCAACTTCTCAGGAGGCTGAGACAAGAGGATCAAAGATTCAAGGTCTCTGGGCTTCACAGTGCATTTCAGACTAGTGAGACCAATCCCAACCAACCAACCAACCAACCAACCAACCAACCAATCAATTAATAAATAGAGGTTTGGGATGCAGTTCAGTGGTAGAATGCTTGCCTAGCGTGTGTGCATGAATCCCTTGGTTCAATCCCCAGTGTGTGTGTGCGTACACACGCGCGCGTGTGCATGTGTGTGCATGTGTGTGTATGTGTGTGTGTGTGTGTGTACATGTGTGTATGTGTGTGCATGTGTGTGCATGCATATGTGTGTATGTGTGTGTGTGTGCATGCATGCGCGCGCGCGCGCGTATGTGTGTGTGTGTGTGTGTATGTGTGTGTGTGTGTGTGTATGTGTGTGTGTGTGTGTGTGTGTGTATGTGTGTGTGTGTGTGTGTAAAGAAATACATAAAGCAAGTTGGCACACCTGGCAGAGGGCTTGCTCAAAGAGGATTCAAGTGTTCCTTCTCTTTGGTTTTAGCTGTCCTGGGGCATCTCCAACTCCTCCCTTAAAATGCAGTCCAAGTCAAGCAAAATCCAAATGGTCCAGCAGCCAGCCCCACAGCCTGAACGAAGGGTAGGTAGGTAGATAGATCAACAGCCCCAGAAGCTGTCATGGGGTGGGAGCTCAGCATCACCACTAAGTGTTGACTTTGCCGACGCTCACCTGTGGCCCTGGCAGAAAGTTAGAATGGAGCAGGTGGAGGAGGGCTGTCCAACATAGGAGAGCATGAGAGAATCGGCCAATAGATGGATGCCCCTAGGAAACTGAGTCTAAAGCCCGTGAAGCTCAGCTCACCTGGGTCCCCTGCAGTTTAACTCAACAAAGGTCAAGTGTGTGAGAACTGAGAACCGGGGACCCTCTTCTCTCCGAAGCAGGTGGCCAGCTTGTTCCATCTCTCCCTAAGTTTGAAGATGACAAAGTGGTTAGAATTCAAGCCTGCAGATCCTTGGTGTCCGCACTGAAGGTAAGGCTGGAAGGACTATGGCTTCAAATCAAGTGTTTTGGAAATAATGCAAATAAGTGTATTTACATAGTGGGTTACGAAAGGCTCTTAAAAACAAACTACAATTTACATCACAGACCCAGAGACTCCAAAAAGTTGTTATGTTCTAGTAAGTCAACCGGCTATTTGCCAGCATGAGGTCTTTAAAAAAATACTGTCCTGCAATGACGGAATGAAAGAATGAACTGAAACCACAGGAGAAATAAGGTCAGTGAGCCCTGATCCGAGTGACTTACCGGTGGAGGGAGAACTTGTCTGCGTGCAAAAATCATGGCGGGTGACAGAAGGGACAGAAAACCTGACACTCCACACAGGGAAAGCAGCTGTTCTTGGTTTTGCCCACTTGAAGGAAATTTGTGGAATAGATTCCCTTCTAGAAGGAGGGAGAAGGACTTGTTTTTCATCATGAGAACATGTTTGCTCAAATAAAGTAACCCCTTGAAGACAATCAAAGCCCACTGATTGCAATTTTTTTCAAAAAAATGTCTTTTAATTTGATAAATCAGAGATCCTTATGATTCTCTGTGAGCCATGCCATGCATTTTTAATTTTTCATCTTACCCATAATTCTACACACTTTAATCTTTCAGCATCAGAAATATTTGCCCTCTGGGAAATACCCTGTCTTCTAAAATGTTGTTCTTAAAAGCTAGTTGTTAAGGGTACTTTAGGTTCCCAAAAGCCATTGCTAAGAAATTGTAGTTGGAAGTAAGGAGAGTAAAAGAGTCACTCAGTAGCCAGAGTGACTGCTTTGAATATGTGAGTTCAAATTCCAGCACCCAGGTAAATGTTAAGCGGGCATGGCAACCACACTGTAATTCCAAAGCTTGAAGGGCACACACAAGGGAAAGATGGCCAGCTTGACTAGTCATAGTGGTGAGCTCAAATTCATGAGTAAGGACAGTAGTAACTGAGGAAGACTCACAGTATCTGTGTCAAGTCTCCATACATATTTGTGCACTTATGGTCATGCAAACACGGAAACATATACAACACACATGCACAGAAAAATAAATGGATGGATGGATGCATGGATGAATGTGTGGATGATTGCATGGATGATGGATACATGAATGGATGTAGAGATGGATGCATGGATGGATGGATGGATGGATGGATGGACGGACAGACAGATGAATGGACAGATGAATGGGCAGACAAATAAATAATAGGGCCTGGGTGAATGATCCCAGGGTGACAACATGAACACTTTAGTGAATGAACTACCTCTGCCCATCCCTGTGCACACTGTATGTCACTTCCTCAACGCAGAAGGTCTGGGAAGACAGACTGGCTATGGGGAGCTGTGTGCTATGAGATCTTGGCACTGATTTGACCTACCTTCTATCAGGCCTTCATTGCATATCACGTATCTCTCCCTGGCCTATGTCTGTGGCGGACTGGACTTTGAACTTTCTTGTCACTGAGCAGATGAGAGGCCTTACCCCGTGTCCCGGACACTGACGCTATGAGACCACACCCCTCCTGCTCTCCCCCTGCCATACTCTGCTGGGTTTCTCCTCTTTATTTGTCCTCAGTCTCTCAGCCTCTGTGTCCTTCTCTGTCATTTCTAGCTCCTGCCTCCATCCTGCGCTTGCTGCTCTTCTAGAGCCGTGATTGGCATCATCCTATTTCACGGGTGGCTGGCACAGCAACTTTTTGGTTCTGCATCTATTTAAAGTGAAACTACAAATGCTGGGCTTTCTAGAAAGAACAGGGAAATACAGATATAGATCACTATAGCTATTGGGTGACCAAAATAAAACAGTTTCTAGTTCTCCATGCTAACGATCTATTCTAATCTCCCTCTTGAAACGGACATTTTGTCCCAGTTCCTTCGTGGGTTTGTGAAAGTATTCTAGCAGTGTGCTGTGTGGATTCTGAAATTCAACTGGCTGGATTCAAGCTTTACCCAGTCCCTTCAGATGGAGCCTGGGATGGTGTGTGTTGTCATTTTGACAGACTCTAGGATCACCTGGGAGATGTGCCTAAGTGTGGTGGTGGTGGTATGTTGGTTGCATTAATTGCAGTGGGGTGACCATCCAGAGGACAGGACCCCCTGGAGCATCCTAAGTGCGGAAAGCAAGTTAATCACTAGCATGCAAGCATTTCCCTCTAGCTCCTTGGAATGCAAAATGGCCAACTTCCTCGAGCTTCTGCTACCATGACTTCCCTATCCATCATGGGGATGAATATGAGTCTGAATAAACCCATTCTCCCTGGAGTGGTTTTTGTCAGAGCATTTTGCCACAATAAAAAGAAAAAAAAAAAACTGAAATAGACTTAGAGTTAACAATACAAAAATTTTTCCTTAATAAAGCATTTTATTTTTCGATCCCAGGGATCCAGCACTAAACCACATCCTTAGTTAGTCTCCACTCTTCTTATCTTGGAGAATCTACCTACACTACCCAGGCAGATGGGACAGTGCTAGACCCAGCTGTCCCGGGGGGATGAAATACAAAAGGCATGAAGGGTCTGACTCCAGAGCTTCATCGTGGCGGCTCAGGAAAACAGGCTTCTTTAGAAGTGACTGGCCAAGGCGTGAGCTTGGTCTGTGCGGGGCGACCATTAAGGCCATCCAACTCAGATATTCTATGAATATAAATTGTTTTCTAGAAAGAAATTAACGTGTCAAGTTAAATTTGTACCCATTTACATAGAGACACCAGACTTGACAGAACTTCTACTTAGTTTACTGACTTGTTTAAAAAAAAAAAAAAAAGACCAGGTCTTGCAGGGACAGGGTTGGACAGCTCCATGGAAAAAGTTATCTGGAGCCCTGCTGCCGCAGGAGGAATGCAGAAAGGCCATGTGCTCCTCACCCGCCTGTCCCCCCGAATCTCTGGCCTCCCCTCATCAAAGTCTGAGGTTGGCTATGAGGTTTATGAACATTCCCTCTAGAAGCTCGAGAATTCTTTCTGTGGACTGCAGACTCCCAGTAGAGGCATTTCAAGGGACAGGAGGGTTCCAAACTCCAAGCCCTCCTCAGAACAGTGCCATCTCAGAGATGCATTGATGAAATAAGGTCTGAGAAAGAGGTGGGCATGTGACGAGAAGATAACCTCTTATTCACAACAGAAGTTACTTGTAGCTAAAATGACCACGTTTCTTATTAAGTTTCAAAGATGCTAAAGAAGAAAAGGAGGAGGAAGAGGAAGAGGAGAGGAAGAGAGGGGGGAGGGGAGGGGGAGGAGGAGGGGGAAGGGAGTGGGGAGGAGGGGGAGGAGAAATGCAGAATTGTATGTGTACTGGTTTGAGGTATGGGTCTGCTGGAGAAGCATGGTACGAGGGGTGGGCTTTGAGACTTCTTTTTTTGTTTTGTTTTGTCTTTAAATGCCAGAGACATATGGAGGACATCTCAGATCACCACAGGTGACAGAGACATATGGGGGACATCTCAGATCACCACACGTGACTTCCCGTACTTGTCTGTCACTTTAGGTCTCACAATGATCCTGAAGCTTGCTAATTAAGCTGGCTGACCAATGGTCTCCAGGGGTTCACCTGTCTCTGTCTCCACAGATTCCCCCGGGGCTGAGGTTCCGGCATGCACTGCCATGCCCAGCTTTTTATGTGAACTCTTGGAATCTGACTAAAGGTTCTCTTGCTCACACAGTAGGCACTTTATCGACCGAGCCATCAACCCAGGTCTAGAAGACATTGAGTTTTAACAGAGCAACTAGTAACTCACTTAAAGGTGTTTGTATCAGTTACATAATTACACACGAACATTTCATCTGTGGAACCTCATTCCTCATCCCGGGACATCTGGTTACATGTATTTTCTTGTGTCATTTGAGGTGCATCCATGTTGGAATTCTTGGGGGTTTGCGTTTAGTAGGTGGCGCAGACACCTGGGTAGACTGCGGCAAACACCCAGCAAGCAGCATTTCATAGATGCTTTCCAGTCACGTCTGAGTGGCTGGCCACTGGTATGGCTCTCTCCCTCCCCCAGATGTGGAATCTGGCACATGAAGCTCTGCTATTTAAAGGCCTTCTGCTCTGTTGAACTTAATCATCTGCCATGTCCCGGTGTTCTGTGAATGTGGAATTCTGAGTTCCTCCAAATCTGGGTTGGGATGGGGGAATCCTGTAGAATAGGGGATAGCTGCTCCAAAGAGAAAACAAACCGTTCTGGGCCTGCAGAGAAGGTAGATGAAGCCCAGGGCATCACGGTTACAAGAGAATTCAATCTGAGAAGCTAGGGCTTTGGATCTCATAGGTTTTATATCCTGAGTCTTAACCATTACTCAATGTGTCTTTGGAGGGTGTTGGATACTGGGGACAGGTGTGGAACATTCTGTAGCCTTCAACCCACTGAAAGAAGCCCAAGCTGTCAGAGCCATTTGACCAAGAGTAGTTTGCACCAGATAGCCAGGTGGGGGCACTGCTGAGAGGGTGGTCTGCCTTTAGTCCCTGAGAAGGACTGTCTGAGTGACAGGCAGGAGACAGAAGCATCTCAGGACAGAGGCTCAGAAGCAGGCCCTAGAGGAAGGCTCTGAGAGGGCCAGGCCCTCTCTCAACTCTTTATTTGGGGCAAGCTGTTCGACCTTTCTAAACCTCGGTTTCCTCATCCCCAAAATGTGATAGCACAGAACTTATCTTGTGTTCTCCTCCCTCGGGTACTGGGAGGCACACGGGCTGTCAGTGAGGAGCTAAGGAAAGAGCTAGCTATTGTTTCAAAGCAGTCTCCCTCTGAGGTGTGCCTCAGCCCTGAGACAGTGTTCTCTATTTCCCATCCTAGTGGCAAGACAAGTCTGGGGAGTACAAAATCATCCTTCTAGGGTATAAACAAGAACAGGGTACTCACAGAAACGAAGCATCCTGAAGGCTAGGTGAACTGTTTCTGTGAAGGGCACCAGCCCTCCTTCTTGTTAGAACTGGCCACAGACCACAGCCTTTCTTCCTGAGATGATCTTGAGTAATGAATTCAGATGTAATTAACATCTCCCACTGTGGCTTCTTCTATTGTTTCCGGCTTTTTTGCTGTCTAATGACTACATGTCTAGGACTCCTATTTTTAACAAACGTTTACAACCTGACAGATGACAGCTCTTAGGTTATAATTGTTCGTTAAAAATAGGACTCTCAACAGGTAGCTGTTAAAAGAGGAGGGAAGCGGACTTAATAGGGAAGGTGGCCTGACAAGCCGTGCTGAGCGGTCTGGAAATAAGCCTTACAGTGAGGCACAGAAAACTCCAGGTCAACACTGCGCTCTCAGTCAAGGGAACCAAAAGCTGTAAGTTATGCAACAGGCAGACGTGGCAAGGCAGTGCCAAGAATCTGCTTCAAGCTGCCTTCACCCTGTTCTCACAACGAGTGACCTTCTTGGAAGTGGGTGAATTCGCCTGCTATTCCTGGCCACAGCCTCTGTTCTCAGGCTCTCAGCTCCACCAGTTGCACTCTGAAGTAAGGAACTCGCTGTCTGCCTGATACCAGGTCCTGAGTGCCAAATACATACTTTCAGCGATGAAGAGCAAGGTCCTGCATGGGTTGGGCGTATGAGGACAGCACTTCCGGTCTAGAGAATGAAAGCTTTCCCCTAGCTATTCGCCAGCTACTTACCTGGTGTGCGTAGGGGGCTGATTTAATAACAACTAGAATCTGTTTTTCTTGCATATTAATCAATGTTTGGATTCGATATAAGGAAGGGATATTTGTCTCTAAGACAGATGTCTTGAGACACTGGAAGAGATGTCATCCTTTTGTAAAGCAGACATAGAAAAACTGTAGAAAAACCATCCCCTCCCATCACCACCTTCTGCCTCACCTCCCGCTGCTTTCCTTAGTGTTTCCGAGAAGCTCCCAACATGAGCTACTCCACAGGGCCAGGCTACTCCAACAGGGCCAAGAGGACACTGCCTCTGACTTTAGCCCCACTGTGAGAAAAAAAACACAAAAAACAAAAAACAAACAAACCTACTTCCTTATCTGTTTAGCGGGCTTCTCTACTGGCACACACAACTCAGACTCATGAGCCTGGAGTCACACAGCAGTCTCTCTTCACAGGGGAGTCCCTCCCAGTGATGTCCACCACTGTCAGTCTTGTCTCATGTTTTTGGGTTTTTTGTTTGTTTGTTTGTTTTTTTTATTTTTATTTTTATTAACATTGACTTACTTATTTTTAGTGTGTGCATATGTTCAGGCAAGGGTCAGGGAACAACTTTTGGAAGCTGGTTCTCTCCTTCTACCATGTAGATTCTGGGAATTGAACCCTGTCCGGTTTGGCGGCAAGTATCCTTACACCCTGAGCCATCTCTCCAGGCCCCATCAGGGCCCACCTTTCTCCATTTCTTTCCCACTAGGCCGTCCGCCCTCATACTGTGTAGTGCATGATGTACCCAAAAGCCAGCTTGTTCATTCTCTACCCTAAGACTTTTGGGACTCTCTTCCTCACAGAGTGAAGTCCAGGGTCTTGATAAGATACACAATCTCTTCTCCACCCTGACCTTTGTAGGCTGGAAACCTTATGATAATACCACCTGATCTTCTGGTGTCTTCAAAATACATCCTGCTCGTTTGAGTTGTCTGCTCCTGGGTTAGCCACACCCCTCTTTCCTCCTGGCAGAAACCAGCCAGCACCCAAGTTCCAGCTCTCTGTGCGTGCACGTGGTGATGGTTTCCCGACTGTCCCAACTAGCTTTTTCCTGATCTCTCTTTAGGTTCCTACAGTAAATGGGGTGCAATCAGACAGAGTTAGAATCTTCCTCCTCCTCTTCCTCCTCCTCCTCCTCCTCCTCCTCTTCCACCTTCTCTTCCCTCTCCCCCTCTTCCCTGCCCCTCCTCTAGGACTCAGTGTCCCTGGCACCAAGGCTGCTGTTCCTGTACGTCCCTTATCCAATGTAGGGCTTGGCATTCAGTTAGAACTTAATAATGTTTTCTTTTTCTTGCTAGGAACATACCAATTAGTCAAAAGCCATTGGTAGTTAAAACCACACAAAAGTGAAAAGGGAAAGAAAAAAGCAAAGAAGAAAACCTAAGTAGCGGTATAGCTCAACCATCACCCCCTTCTGCATTCTGTGTTGAAGTTTCCGTATATAGAATTTCCCAAACCCCCACTGACCGGAGGCAGAGGCCATTTCTCCCTCCCTCCCTGTCAGGAGCCATTTCTGAAGAGAAAAGGGACCTCGGAGTTTTTGGTCCCTGTATTAGGACAGTTCTAACACTAAGAACTGCCCAAACCAGGAGTTACTTATAACATTCTCATGTGGCTGAGGTAGCCTGCCATGCGTACTTGGGTAATTCTCAAGGTCAGAGAGCTAAATACTGAAACGGAAACAAAAAATCTTGACCTCTGGTCAGAGAACAAGTCTGAAGTGGAGTGGGACATTTCACCTAGGCAGCACCCGAGGGTGTTGGAAACTGGAGGCAGCGGGAGGCCCGCAGCCAAGTGTGAGAATGTAGGTCCAATCACGCTCAGATCATCAAGCTAAACAATGCGAAAACTTCTGCTCCCAGAACTCTGTTCATAGGTCACTCTGACCAGCCTCTCCCTTCGGACCCCACGTTTGTCCTCTAAGGTCAGACTCAGGACTCCAGTGATAGCTGACCCCCAGCATCCTGGGAGCCCCTCCCTGCCCTCACCATCCTGGAAGGCAAGCAAGAAATAAATGAGAATAAAACAAACTGCCTTTAAAACGGAAACCTGGGAATTTCTGCTGTAGCTGAATTAAGTTGCCAACGTTGGAAGAAGGGGGAGTCTGGTTTAACAGTAGGCAGTGGGAAGACGCCGGTCTGCAAGGTGGAAGGCTTGGTCCTAGATTTGGCTGGAAGCCGCTGTAGAAGGACACGCTGATTTACTGTCCTGTTTCGGTTTTGTGTTAGCAGGAATCTCTATCCCCTAGACTGGATGAACTCCCTTGGGCTACGTGCTTAACTGAGGGCTCATCTCTGTGAGCTCTGACCTCTATCAAGCTGCAGAACTCGGGAACCGAACGGAGATGCCCTGTGTTATCCACACTGTTTCAGGAGGGATGACTGTGGACCAATACATAACTGGCAGTTGGCTTTAGAATATACATCCCGCCCAGTGATTTATCCAAGACAACAGGCGAACAGCTTGCTTATGTACACAGCAGTTTACCTGTCCAGACTTGCTTCAGGACCCTGCTCTGTGCAGTCTACCAGCCCTAAGGTGTTAGGTTACAAAGTTGCCCAACTTTGTCAGTTCCACCTTGAGAGACCTGCCTGGGATCCCATGCCCATGCTGAAGCCCTGTAAATAACCCTTTCCCTTCGCCCCTTCTCAGACCACTGTCTCTCCCTACGATTTGGCTGAGCAGTACCAAGTGTCTGGTGACGTTTGAGGGAGCTGTACACTGGGTGTCTTCAGTCTCACTTTCCTGCTGTGGAATCAGGCCCCAAGAGACCGTCTCATACTCAATAGACTGCCAGGACCATACTGGAATCTACATGTCTGCTCTCCAGGATTGTCTTACTGCACAAGCTGTAATTTCCTTGTCTGCAACCAGAGAGGACTGCATCGTCTCCTTGAGTCTTAAAATTCTGCCTTGCTCGGGGGCTGGTGAGATGGCTCAGCGGGTAAGAGCACCCGACTGCTACACATACTGCTACACATACAGCCCCCTGGGACTTCAGATAAGAGTTTGTGCGCCTATCCCATCAGTTTGTCTAGACACACACACACACACACACACACACACACACACACACACACACACTCATGGCCACATGTGTACATAAACATCCATATGTGTGTACAACCACCCGTAATGAGATCTGGCGCCCTCTTCTGGAATGCGTGAAGACAGCTACAGTGTACTTACATATAATAAATAAAATAAATCTTTAAAAAAAAAATTCTGCCTTGCTCAAACTCTGCTAAAAACAAACAAAAACAAACAAACAAACTGAGAGCTGGGTGTGGTAGCATGTTCCTGTAATTTCAGCTCTTGGGGGGGATTAGGAGTTGAAGGCCGGGCCTCCACTCCATAGCCAGTTAGAAAGGCAGAGGCCAGAACAGGCTGCACGAGACCCTGTCTCATAAGAGAGACAAAATAAGACAAAACATATAAATAACAATTAAAAAGCAAGATTAACCTTGGCTCAACCCATCCTTTCTCTTACTCTCATTTGTTAAAATAAATTTTTTATTTACTAAGATTTTGTTTACTTAAATAAAATACAAGTAAAGGGCTCTATCAGATTTTTGTGTGTGTGTGTGTGTGTGTGTGTGTGTGTGTGTGTGTGTGTGTACAGGTAACAAAACTGGTGATTTTGGCCATGTGCTTATGTGCAGTTTAGTGATAGCACCATCAAAGCTTGTGCTGTTCTCATTGTTATCTGGTTCCACTATACTTTCAGCACCCCAAAAGTAAACGCCATGCCAATCAGGTAGTTACTCCCAGCTCCCGGCAACCACTAGCCTAATACTCTATATCTGTGAATTTCCCCATCCTGGTATGTTCATGCAGTGTAATGCTGTCTTGGTCAATGGGGAACTGCACATGTGACTGTGGTCCCGTAAGACCGCTTTGCTGAATGACTCAGCCATCAGAGAGCATGTGATTATACTCAGTGGTGTTCACACAGGCGTGAGATTGTTCACAGACATATTTCAGGATGTGTTCCAATCATTTACGACTTTTATATAAGTGGAACAATACAGTTTGTGGCTTCTGGGTGGTCTGCTGCCTTCTTTGGCTTAGCAGATGTGGGCATCTGTGATATTCATTTCTCAGATCATTTCTTCAGTTATATATGTATGTTTCTCCGTGTTTATGCAGATACATTTTGGAGCGTCTTCCTCTAGTGTTGTCCACTTTGTTTATCAAGACCTGTGAGCTCCTGGGGTCTGTAAGTGTCCATTCTGTGCCCCAGCCACACCTCTGCCACTGAGTCCAGCCTTTTACACAGAGTGCTGGGGACCTGAGCTTGTGCAGTGAGCACTTTTCCCATGGGGCCATCTCCCTTTTTCACACTAAGCAGCAGAAGAGCCAAATGCAATCATCGTCACGACGGAGGGTTGTTCTACTGACAGGGAGAAGGGGTCCTCAAAGGTGACATGAAGAAGGGAAACCCTGCAGAGGCCTTGGCCACTTGACTTAGGAGGAGCTGTCTGTCACTGGTCCTGGCTCTTGGAGGAGGCAGTCAGAACCAGGATGCACTGGCTGACAAGGAAGATTGTGAGATGGGGGAGGAGCCAGGCACCTGAGAGTGTGGCCAGCAGCTGGATGAAGGCAGTGGTGAGGAAGCCCTGGTTGGGGTCCCTCTTGGGGTCCCTCTTGCACAGGCTCAGCTTCCCTTCTATATCTTCTGAGAAAGTGGTAAGAGACTGCTGGATTCCGTCACTGCTCAATGTTTTCAGCCAACAGAAGTCTGCTGTCAGCGTGGCAACAGCTCCTGTCTTCCTGTGGGCTCCCCGAGGTGTTGCTGTTGGTGACGTCTCTTTTTGATTCTTGGACTGGGAGGGTTGTTCTCACGAACAGCTCAGACAGGAGCAGAGGATGGGAAATATACTACTCTTCACTCAGAATTCTCTCCCATTGGACTCCTCAAAATGTCAAAGAGAAGAAATTCTGTGCCCAGTGCTATCAAATCTAAATCATGATTTAATGCCAGGGACTAATGTAAATCTTCAGGTCCCCTGTGACACTTAAAAATCTTGAGCTCATCCTTTTCTCTCCCAGTGAGTGTCAAACTGACAACTGATGCTTTGACAAAGTTGCTGGTTGGAAACGGTCTGCCTTTTTCTTAGAGGGTGACCTGTCTTCTCTCCCTCTGTTTTGTATGATGGACATGGAAATGTAAAAAGAAAAACTGAAAAAAAAAAAAAAAACCCAAAACCTGTCACTGCCTTTCCTCTCTGCAACCTTTAAGACAAAGATAAAGGGTCACAGTGAGTTCAGAAATATTTATTTTGCGGATATTGCATTGAAAATCTTAAGTTGAGGTAAATGTCATGGAAGCTACTGAGGCACATGATCACAGTCAGTCTGAGGCAGTTGGAGATGAAGGTGATCTCTGCAGGACACTGGCTCTGAGGTTTCAGGATATCCACCTTCTTGTCAAATGTGCCAAACATCTGAGGTAGGAATTGGGGGGTGGGGGCGCTTGGAAGATATGGTTTCACATGGAAATGTGTGTGCATCTCGTTGGAGTAGAGATTATAACTTGTTTTAGTTGTTTTAAATCTTGAAGGGTTTGATGATTCAAGGACATGAAAATTCTTTGTTTTAAGAGCTGTTTGAAAAAAAAAGCTGTTTGGACACTACAGTGACGTGTGTGGATGCATGTGTGTGCATACTTGTGTGTGTGTGTGTGTGTGTGTGTGTATAAACCAGAAGTAAATAACAGGTGTCTTCCTCAGTCCCTCTTGTTTGTTGTTTGTTTGTTTGTTTACAGTAGGCTCTTATTATGTAGCCTTTTCTGGCCTAGAATTCTAGGCCAGGTCAGTCAGCCTTGAAATCCCGAGTGCTGAGATTAAAGGCATGCACCACCACACCCAGCCTCTGATTTACGTTTTGAGACAGGCTCTCTCACTGAGCCTGGAGCTCACAGGTTGCTTAGACTGGGCTGGCCACGGCTCCTCCTGATCATCCTGTCTCCACCTCCCCAGTACTAGATTACAGACTCCTGCGACCATGTTTGTATCAAACTCAGGGCAGGAAGCTCTCTCCTATCTCTGAAGCCCCTACAATGTCTGTCTTTAAAGGAGTCTTCCATCTGAAAGTCTATAGAATTGACCCTGTTGTAACAGTCAAGATTGTCTTGCTGAAGGGTCAATGCAGGCAAACAAAGTGATGGTCACATGACACACTGACTTCTGTCGTTCCCAGAACCATTTCTCTCATTGCTATGATGCCTCCTCTCACCACTAAAGTCTGCTCTAGGATTCAGTCTTAGTTATTTTTTTTGAAAGCAAAACCGTTAATGTTTAATAATTTATAAAAGTAGTCCAGGGTACATAATAGTTACTAATGCATTACCAGTTGTTGAAAACACTAACTAAAATCTGAAGAGAAAAGCGACAAGATTCATGAAGGCATCAGTAGCAGAGCATTGCATGGATAATTGGTGCTCAAGGAATCATAAAAAGGCAGCTGTTAGGAAAATAAACAAGAAGTATTAGACATTTAGAAAACAACATGAAAAATTTCAAAAACATTCTAATAGCTGAAAAAAATGATTACACCTAGAGAAACTTCAGAGATAATTTCATTGACCTCTGAATCTTCATTATTAAATGGCTTAGTTTCAGGAATTTGGTTTTCTTTTCTTTTTTTTTAAATTAGGTATTTTATTTACATTTCAAATGTTATTACCCTTTCCTAGTTTCCTCTCCAAAAATCCCCTATCCTGTCCCCTTCCCCCTCCTCCTGCTCCCCAACCCATCCACTCTGGCTTCCTGGCCCTGGCATTCCCCTATACTGGGGCATAGAACCTTCACAAGATCTAGGGCTCCCCCTCCCATTGATGACCAACTAGGCCATCCTCTGCTACATATGCAGCTAGAGACATGAGTCCTACCATGTGTTTTCTTTGATTGGTGGTTTAGTCCCAGGGAGCTCTGAGGGTACTAGTTAGTTTGTACTGATGTTCCTCTGATGGAGCTGCAAACCCCTTCAGCTCCTTGGGTACTTTCTCTGTCTCCTTCATTGGGGACCCTGTGCTCCATCTAATGGATGACTGTGAGCCTCCACTTCTGTATTTGCCAGGCACTGGCAGAGCCTCTCAGAAGACAGCTCTATCAGGCTCCTATCAGCAAAATCTTGCTGGCATCTGCAATAGCGTCTGGGTTTGGTGGTTGTTTATGGGATGGTTCCCCAGGTGGGGCAGTCTTTGGTTGGTCATTCCTTCAGTCTCTGCTCCGAACTTTGTCTCTGTAACTCCTTCCATGGGCATTTTGTTCCCTCTTCTATGAAGGATCGAAGTATCCACACTTGGGTCTCTCTTCTTCTTGAGCTTAGTCTTAGTTATTTTTAAATCTTTTTTTGTTTGGGCTAAGATTAGAGCTCATTGGTAGAGCATTTGCCTAATATGCGTAAGGCTCTAAGTTAAAAATCAGCAACACACACATACACACACAAACACACACAGACACACACAGGGACAGATGTACACATGCACTCATATACACACATACACATGCACACATATGCTCACATACACACGTGTGCATGCATACACACACGTAAGCCTTTCCTCATAGTGTTCACTGAGTGCTACTGGTCGATGAGTTGACAGGCCACAGGTGACAGGCCACAGGTGACAGGTTTAAAAATGCTTTGTTGGCTTCCCTCATGAGCAGGTGATGCTCCAGAAAGGAACATGTCAGAACACGGGTCTGCAACCTTGTATGCCAAATTCCCCAGGTCCAGAAAGCTCTCAAGATAGAGTTTTCCATAACTCATTGGCAGTTAATGTGACCTTACTTGAACTCATTTGGCAGCAAAATCCAACTTGAACCGGCATGAGGCTATTTATAGTCATTATTTATCTACTTGGCATGAATAATCATACATTCACAGTAGAGACACTAACGTTTGATTATAGGACCCTGACCTGGACCTTACTTAGTGTGTAATGTCTTTTTATTACCATTTATCTTCTGAAAATTAAAAACAATCTCAATCCCAAAACACATACAGCCCCCTGGGGCTTCAGATAAGAGTTTGTGCGCCTATCCCATCAGTTTGTCTAGACACACACACACACACACACACACACACACACACACACTCATGGCCACATGTGTACATAAACATCCATATGTGTGTACAAGTCTGAGTTTGATATTTTCTGTATATGAGTGTGGTGTGTTTGGCTAGTCTTAAAAAGGAACAAAATCTTATCTTTCAAGACTGAGCTGACAGCTGCTTCTGGGTTTTGATAAGTGAGCTTTCACAGTACTTGTCCGCCCTGCCACTGCCAATGCTTCCACAGTACAGGTAAGAGAAACATGAGGACGACCACAGGTGGTTATCAGGGATGAGGAAGGGAGGAGGTCAGAAAGGTCAGGGGACCATATGCTAAGGTACAGGAAGAAGTTCCAGATGACCTACTGGGAGACACTGCCCTCATCATTAATAGCATTCTGCAATGTCAACATTGCTATAAAGTTAATATTAAACATTTATATTACAAATAGAAGGTTGAGTTAAGAGTTTTCACAAAGGCACCTGAGTTCAATCCCAGCACTCACAACAGGTGGCTTACAACTGCCTACAACTCCAGCTCTTGGTGATCTGACCCCTTCTTCTGGGCTCCATGAACACACACACACACACACACACACACACACACACACACACACTTTCTCACCCACTCATACACATACTCTCTCACACTCACACACACATAAATAAAAATAATGAAAACAATTTTTTAAAGGGACAGTTATGTGTAGAGATGATATGTTAATTAAATCATTAGTATGTGAATATATATACTTATTTTACATTGTACCAGTGAATATATAAAACTATTATACCAGTTAAATAATAGAAAACATGAAATGAAATAAGGATGACAGAAGAGAGTACCTGACTGATTTTAAGACCACCAATCTAGGGGTTGGAGAGTTAACAGCAGTTAATAGCACCGGCTGCTCTTACAGAAGACCCAGGTTCAATTCCTAGTATCCACAGGGCAGCTCACACTATCTTTAACTCCAGATCCAGAGGAACTGATGCCCTCTTGTGTCCTTCAGTCTTATGTACATAGTATATTTATGCATGTAGGCAAAATCCTCATACAGGTAAAATAAAGATAAAATAAATAAAAAGACTGTCTACAAGGCCAGCACACAACTAGAAAAATGAGTAAATGCTGTAAATGGATCTGTAACGCAGCAAAATGACAATATAGTAGGATACTGGTTGGAAACAAAAGACATCCAGCTTGTAGTTTATCCCACACATTTCAGACTTGGCTCTGATTAGAATCTAAACTGTGTTATACTGAGCCCAGTTCCTCAGTACCGTCACAAAATTCACCGTTTTTGTTCCCTGGACAAACATGGCTCTCCTCTTGACTGGCCTCTGTGGCTGCAGCCTGATGGCCAGCTCTGCAAAGTGCACTGCTTTCAGAAGCCAAGACTGCTAAGCTGCTCCACGCCCTGTGGGTGATGAACATACGCTTTCAAAGTCATCCCATAGGCAAATTAGAGAAATAAAGATTTTAATGTGGGCTAGAGACATGCATGTTGTCTCAGGGAAAGGCCATTGTGAGATGGAGAAGGAACAGCACTGCCTAGGGTAGCGAGATGGACTGTGTGGAACACCGAATGCCCCGACTGCAGGGAGAGAACCAGGAGGCTTTCTACAGCAAAGGCACATTCTTCTCAGAGTAGCAGGCAGACTGTAAAATCCCTCCCTGATCCGAGCCTTCCATTAACTTGAAAATAATGGCTGAGAGCAGAGGGAGGAGGCTCTTGTAAAGAGAAGGCCAGGTCAACAAGACATGCCTATGACCCGCAGAGGCATTTGGCTTCTACAAAGAAATTATGTTTCTGCTGGGGAGTGAGGTATAAAGAGAGTGGGCATCTGAGCACCAGAAATGGGGTACAGAGTCAACAAGCCTTATCCAAGGGAAAAGGGAGTATGGGGCTCAAGGACAAGAGGCTCCCCGAATTTCAGGGAGCCAGATTGTTAAAGGCCTCATCATTACAATTACCTTCCCTGGGTACAGAAAGAATGCAAGGAACGGCATTGTGGCTTCTGCTCTACAAACTATCCAAGCGGTCTTCTGATTTTGTAAATCAATCTCAGAAACTGATGCAGAGGAATGGGTTCATACCAAATAGGTCTAGTAGGCATAAGGCAGGGAATCTGTAAATGTCACACAGCCCTGCTCAGTCCCACCCTGCACTGCTCCTTCCTGCCCAATCTACAGCTCTATACTGAGTGTCTTGGGAACAAGAATTCAGGAAACATGCCACTGTTTGATCGACCATGCAACCCAGCTAGCCACCTCTGAAAAGGTAGCCCAAGTGACCAAGTCAGCTTAGCATGGAGATATATGCATATCCAGGTTGATAAGGGCATAGCTTCCAAAAGCCAAGTTGTGGCATCAGTCTGTCAATAGATGGATGAAAAACATGTGAGATGTCCATATACACATATGGACATAGATGCACACATATACATGTATGCACACAAACACACACACAATGAAGTTTTATGCAGCCAGAAAGAACAAAGTTATTATTTTGCAAGAAAATTGACAGAACCAACAAAAATCAGCCAGACTCACAAAGGTAAAAGTTTCTCACGTTTTCATTAAAACAAAAGCAAAAACGTGGGAGCTGGAGAGATGGCTCAGTGGTTAAGAGCACTGGCTGCTCTTCCAGAGGTCCTGAGTTCAAGTCCCAGCAACCATATGATGGCTCACAGCCATCTGTAATGGCATCCGATACCCTCTTCTGACCAATGTGTCTGAAGACAGCTACAGTGTACTTGTATACATAAAATAAATAAATAATTATTTAAAAAACATTAAAATGGAAGGTTGTACTGGTAAAGCCATAACCCTGAAAAGAGAAGAGGGGTGGGAAGCTGGTGGTGGTAGTGCTATCCAAGTACTCATGTGTAAAAACCACGTTGGAATAAAACTCTACCCACTCATATGTGCTAATGAAAGATAAATTTATAATGTTTAAAATGAATATGCATTGCTGGGAGCATACTGATATATAACGTACGGAACAGAGAATAACACGTAAGTTTTAATGCTTTCTCAGAAGACATTGTGACATTCTCTTGAGCAGCCGAAGGCTCCATATATCTCCTCTCTTGCTCTCTTGCTCCCCTCTCCTCTCCCCTCTCTATCCTTTCCCCTCCCCCTCTCTCTTTAATGAAGGAATGATTGGAAATCTATTTCAAGACTGAGGGACATACGAAGGCTGAGGTGTCTGTTTGCTATTATGACAAAAGGTATATAAAGATATAGACAATTTATCTCTAATGCTTATATTGCTATTTCTTGCATCAAAGGCATGCAGAAATAAAATCTAAAGCAGAAGTGTGTGTCTCTCCCAGACATGATCTGTGTCTGACTATGGCCTTGCACAAACTTTCTGAAGTCACGAGCTTTGTACCCTCAGGGCACGACCTTTGGGCATAACCTGATCCTTGGCCTTATGCACCTAGAAACTTGCTTGGTAAGGGTGCATTTCCCTGAGTTTGCTCTAAAATGGAGCTGTAAAAATAAAAAAGCCATGTTAATAAAGAGCTCACATATATGAAATGGTGTAAGGTAACTGCTGGTTTTCTATTTTGCACAGTGAGACAACTGAATAGACTCGGAATTATTTTTTGAAGATTAAGGGAGACGTTATAGTCACCTATCATGTCACTGAGGGCTAATCTTTCAAAAAGATTGCTTTAATTCTGACATTGCTGGTTGTAAATCGCTATGCTTTTGGAAGGAAGAGTCCAAAAACACTCCCTGTATTCTCAGGAGACTGCCAGGTACGCAGGTGCACCTTCAGTGTCTGCAATCAGCTATTTCCTACCAGAATAGTCATCTGGAATACCCACAATGCTTTGCTTTTGTTCACATAGTTTCCTTCCCCTTGTGACATCCCAGGGAATGGCCCTTCATGCTTCTGTACTAGCCTCATGCTTATGTCATAGACCATATGTCCTGTCTTCTGCAGCTGAGCATTTGGAAAGTGGCTCTTGCCAACTGAGATGGGTTCTGTGTCAGATGCACACCAGGTTCTCCCGGACTAACACACCAGCACGTATATGTACAGAATATCTCATTGGTGATGCCTTTATATCATTAACATGTCAAGGCACTAACTTCAGCTATTTATTTTCTCCTCTTTAAGAAGCTACTAGCAGATGTGACATTAAACACAGCTTCTCTTGTGTTTCTATCAGACGGAGAGTTGGGTCAGCCGTCCCCTCCAGCCCATCTGTCTCGTCCTGAACTACACCTGCCTCATTATCACATTTTCTAGGGGATGCCTAATCTCCCCAAATGCTTTGGGGACAGACTGGAGAGTCTGGTAGAACACACAGTGCCCTCAATTAACAGTAGTTGGACATATGAATCACGTCAGAGACGTCACAGGAGGCACCCCACATGTTTCTGAGCACATCTGCCGTGGAGAGCACACACATGCCCTTTAGGTATGTCACCACACTGAGGCTTTGAGGAGAGCTGTGCACCTGTGTCCTTCAGAGAGCAGGCTGTACTAAGCATAGTGGAGAGGAACCTGTGTTTCCAGCCTGGCCCCTGCTTGCAGGATGCTTTTATAGGGCTGTGAAGATAGATCCTTTTCCATGTTACATGTTTTAACTTTGTGTAATTTCTACCCTTAGATCTTCAGAGCTTTGTGCCTCTGGAGACACTGATCTAAGAAAAAAAAAAAAAAAAAAAAAAAAAAAAAAAAAAAAAAAAAAAAAAAAAAAAAAAAAAAAAAACTAAGAAAATTCCAGGAAGGGCGGGTAACATGCTGATGCTGGCTGACATTTTGCACCAGGCTGTGTTTGCTCTCTTCTCCCACTACGAGGTATCTCTGGAACTGGAGGTGGTTTGTGATTAACAACAGAAAATAACACAGTGGTGGGACGCCGCTGAGGAAACGAGATGGGGGGGTTTACAGTATGAGATGGGGGACTTACAGTATGAGATGGGGGCTTACAGTATGAGATGGGGGGCTTCCGGTATGAAAGCTGTGCAGGGGGTCATTAAGATGACTGACTGGGTAAAGGTGTCTGCCAACAAGCCTGAAAGCTGAGTTCAATCCCTGGGACCCATACGATGGAGCCTGAAAGCTGAGTTCAATCCCTGGGACCCATAGGATGGAAGGAGAGAACAGACTCCTAAGAGTTATCCTCTGACTTTCACATGGTGTGTTGTAGCAGGCACACACACCCTAAAATAAATAAATGCAATTCAAAAAAAATACAATCTTTTAAAGGAGAGAAAAAAGTTTCCTTTGAAAACACCTAAAATACCTTTGACACATTTGTAAAGATATTACAATGAAACCCATTATTATGTGTAATTAATATATGTTAAGAAAATTACTTTGAAACAGAACACTAGCAAAGGTTTGGTACTGATTTTCACGTCCCTCACTGCTCTGGAAACAGAACGGTACCCACCCGTCAACTTCAGATGACTGAGACCAAGCAGGAGTCAAAACACGCAGAATTTTAGTCTCTGTAAAGGAAGTGGCTGCCAAGCCAAGGGGTTAAATACTTGTCAGACCAGTGATTTAACACTCAAGTGACTCCAATCCCACTTTCTGAGGTTTTACATTAATTTAGGGAGAGCCCCACATGGGGGGGGGGGATCACCAACCAGACGTCTCAAGAATCTGCACATGCCAAAGTCTAGAATCTTTCTAAGACACTTGGCTTTTCCCGTGTATACCTATGGGGGAGCATTATCTCAGGATTGATCACTGAATCATTCAAGTGCAGTCTTTCTTCACAGAAGAACGTTTTCCTAAAAAAAAAAAAAAAAAAAAAAAAAAAAAAAAAAAAAAAAAAAAAAAAAAAAAAAAAAAAAAAAAAAAAAAAAAAAAAAAAAAAAAAAAAAAAAAAAAAAAAAAAGTTACCTCTAATGGCTTTCAAACTCCCCACGCTGCAGAAAATGCAGTCACCACATCTCTTAACGTTTACTATTTTTAAGCAAACTTTTAACAAGGATCTCAAGATTATAGCTAAGTTCCTGTAGTTAAAATGACAGATACTTGAAGTCAGTAAAGTTCCTGTAGATTTGATGCTGTTTATTAAATCAGGAACAAAGAAACCCAATATCCTGTAAGTCACAAAAGAAAGGTAAGCAAAAAAAAATTTTTTTTTTAAAAAGGAAAACTCTCCTGTGGCTCTCAGCCCTTTTCCTCTCCAAACTGCTATTACATGAAAAAGAATAATCTAGACAGTTGGTATTAGCGTCTACAACTCAATACTAAACGGTAGTGTTGAGGGGGCTTTCCTGATTGACTTACTTTTCTCCAAGTACCCGTGGTTTCAGAATCATTAAACTGCCTTTGCACAGTGAGCAGCAAACAGGTTTTTTAATCCTTATTCAGTTGTGGTTTCTGTGGAATTTTAAGTACAATTTTAAAAAGGAAGGACTATTTGTTTGGATATGTGGGGTATTATACATATATTATATATGTGCATATCTATATATATCTTCTATTCTTAGTTGTTGTTTTTCATTTAAAAAAAAAAGCCACAGGGATTTTTGTGGGTGGAGTTGCTAGGGAAGAGAGAAGGCAGTCCAAGAGGAGGGTAGGCGATGGTACCCTCAGCAGAGAGAACCCTTCACCCCAGTGTCTCAAAGGCAATTATAAGCAAACTGAGCAGCTTTGTGGGAAAGAGCTCCATTCACAAGAAAGCCTGCTGACCTTCCCAAGGTCACCGGGCAAGGGAACTACAGTTAGAGAATCCAGGGAGGCCCGTGCGGCCATCTGTTTGTGCAGGTTTTCCTCCAGAGGTTTCTAGACCCAAGTCCCACAATCAACAAGCTTGGCAAACCAAACCCCACAACCTTTAATTCATGCCGTAGAATTGCATGCAGTCACTAATGAGAGCAATAGACTGCAGAGGTAAAATGACAGGGTTAGAAGCACAGAGGCTGGGGTGGGGGGTATCCCACACCTTCAGTACCAGACCCATCTGGAGGGAGGGACGAGTAAATGGGAAAGGAAAAAACAATTTGAGGGTTTTTTGTTTTGTTTTGTGTTTCTGGAAGTTGCCCCTTCATTAGGAGCAATACTCGCAGTCTTGGGAGGACAACAGAACCAGACACTAAATGCTTCAGAAGTAAAAGCGTTAATAGAAAGATGATCTTGACACTCCTAATTGCCAGCTGTGAGCAAAAGTGTGCGTGCATGTGTGTGTGTGTGTGTGTGTGTGAGTGTGTGTGTGTGTGTGTGTGTGTGTGTGTGTGTGTGTGTGTGTTAGAGAGAGAAGGAGGGGCAGGGGGAGAGAAGGGGGAATTTGTGCCCTGAGAAATGTGGAAAAATCAATGTTTTAGGAAACTATTTCAGAGAAACAAAGAGCATCCGCGGAGAGCTGTGTAGTCTAGATATTTCTAGCTCATTCAAGAAGAAAGAAAGAACACCCCTCCCTGCTCCCGAAAAAGCTAGCAGGCCTGATGATTGGAAGGGAGATAAGGAGAAGCCTTGGGTACCTCGTGCATGTGAACAGTGCCCGGTATCTGACTGAAGGTAGAGTTTAAAGGCAGCAACTTTCTGGCTTCCTTGGGTGTTGCCCACAAAGATCCTGCTCTCATGACCGGCAACATGTCTCATCATGGGACTGCCAGAGCTGCTGGCTCTTTGCAGGCTGTCAAAGCAACTCCATTTGGAAGGTTCTCAACTCCCCCATAACCAAATCCAATTGACTGAAACTCTCCCTCTTCCCATTAAAAGGTAAAAGAACTGTTGATGAAGTAAGTTAATCTACAAAGTATATAATAATAATAATAATAATAATAATAATAATAATAATAATAATAATAACAATAATGCCACCAGGATTATATTTTAGGGGCTGATAGACTCTAAATGATATCAGGTTAAAGTGGGTGTTTCCAGAGATGCTTATCCTCTGGGAAGCAGTCCGGTGGATCACCACAGCAGAGCAAAACTACTTGGGATATAGAGATTCAAAAATTATGAGATTCAGAAGCAATATTCTAGATGGGAATTCAACTAACATGGAGAGTGTGAGTGACGGGGAAGGAGGAGAAATTAATTCCATTTGCTGATGTGCCTGCAGGGAGCTATTTTTAGGTATAATCCAAACACTGCATCTCTTCTCCATTTTGATTAGTAGAAAATTGGCAGAGAGCCAAAAGAATTAGTGTTTCTCAGCACATTGAGCCAGAAACGTACAAATAAAGCTACATTATCTGTGCCAATGCATTTAACTTGAGCTACGCCTAAGTTTTATTCCCCCCACCAACCCCAGTGCCCTGAAGAACACATGGTCCGGCTTTGTTAGAGACATGCAGAAGACGTCTGTTACAATTAGCAACACAAGTTCTAGACTAAGGTTCCCCTAGAAGCTTCCTCGGAAGCTGCTGCTAAGAACTCAACTCTCAGCACACTCCCCCTCAGGCATGGGGGAGGGGCAGAGAATTTTTCTACCTAGCAATCTTACATAATGTCAGAGGAAGTCAGCAGTCCAACACAATGTGAAATTTAAATAAGTTGGGAGAAATGTGCTTAACAAGGAAAGGTTTCCCAATAGACGCTTAGAGGTTATTAATAATTCCGATTCCAAGGAAAGCACAGAACAGAAAAATAAACTCGACGGGCCAAGCTCAGCAGCAGCGAGCTCCTGAAGGGCCTATCCCAATGTCCGTTGCTTTAGTCAGCGGGAGGATGTATATATATCCCCCAAATTCTGATTACTCCACCACTCCAAAACCTGGTGTGCCCACTTCTATGGCCAGTGTAGCAAGTCACTGCTGAGTTGACAAAGCTTAGTTGTATTCTGTCTACTGTTGTGACATTAAGGTAGATGATACCTTTGGCAACTTGGTGTGTGCAGATACAAGGGGAAGGCAGTTCCCTGCCTGCACACTGACTGCCCTTTTCCTCCCATGTCTGCAATACTATTTCAGCCGCTAACACACAACCAGCTACTGTAGCTTTTGAGATTGGCAAACTAGTTTCCACCATTTCTACAATGCAGGGCTCTGCTCCTAAACAACAACACAAGGTAGTTTTCCTGCCTATTCAGAATCTCAGACACAGCCTACCTGTGAATATCGGTGGTGCCTGTTTGGAGGATCCCACAAAAGTCTTTTCTTGTTTCCTGCAAGGCTGTGTAAGCAAATCCTTCTGCAGAGTGACTTCCTCTAGTTCACTAAAGAGACTGAACATGTCTATCCAGTAGTTAATACAGTATGTTCTTAGAGCTGAAAGAACATTCATGATATTCAGAGCTGAGGTTTGCAGACCAGCACCCATGTTTGGGGTGGGGGATACTCTCTCATGTAGACAACACAGAATTAACCAGGTACTTCAGGGCTCTTCAGATGAGACTGACTTTTAACATTACGAATGAAAAGCCCTCCAACTAAAAGCACGTACATACTTTGGGGAGGGGGCAGTGATACTAAGATAAACTTCAGCTCCCAGGGAACTTACAGTACTATTTTATCCTGAGATGGATTTACATCTTCAAAATAAGATTAGTATTATCATTTACCATCACGCTTTTCTCCCTGCCCCTCCCCTTCCTCTTTCTTCCCTTCTTCAGTTCCTACTTTCTGTTTCTGGAAACATGGGGTAAACCTGTGAGGAGCCTTTGTTGACATGGCTGCTGTTCAGTCAGCCTTCCTTCCACAGGGATCTAAAGGCCAGCACTGTTCTCAAATGTCCCTGGGCTTTCAGACATGCCTTTGGAGAAAGGAGTCCTACCTTTGCCTGGAAGAAGCTGTCTGTCCGTCTTGTCTGTCCGTCTTAGAGTGGACCCTGAGCCAAAACTGTATACTTTTCATTTTGGTTACATTACGGTTCAGTCATGAAATGAAAAGCTTGTTTAAACATATTGAATAAACAGATTTGGTGAATGTACAATTAATCTCAGGATGGAATTTTACTATACTCTTCTCGGGAACTAATTTTTAATGAAAAAAAAAAACTCTATCCATTTGGGTCTTATAATTCTGTTAGGAAGTTAAATGAAAGTTAGGAAGTTCAGTTTGCCTTTCCTGCCCACCTAGAACATCTGCTGAAAAGGACCTAGGTACTTGTGTGAGAGAGATAACATTTGCTTCAGGAGTCCTTTTATACATCTTTGCTTAAGCACGAACATGGTTTTTTTTTGTTTTTTTTTTTCCCCATTCTAAGCAGGCACTGGAGAACTGTGAACCCACTGTGATTTTCAATGGGGACACAAACATAAGCCATGGAAGCCACTCACCGTATTTCAAGTGGGCGACACCATCCAGTGGGTCTCTCCTTCCTGCCTGTGTTTCTGTGAGGAGTTGCTGCTGAGTTACCAGCTCCAACACTCTCTCTGGCTCTCCTTTGCAGAAGATACACAATCCCTTCTTCCATCAAGTGTAGCAGATGGGCTCTTGAGGGTGCCTGAGTTGTCTGGAATACCTTGAATCCGGCTGTGAAAATTTAGGGCAAATCTGTGGCTCTCTGTTGGTGAGCACCTTATTTGATCTAGAGGCACTTTGCTCTGTGATTGAGTCATGAAGAGATATTAAAAGTCTGTATTTTGAAGCAAACACTCAAGTCTCTCTCGTCATCTCGGACCCCTTACAGACAGACACACGGCACGTAACCTCAGTTGAGCTGCGCTGCTGTTTTTATTGCACACGGACCAATTCCCACACTATAGGTAGTTGCACCAGAGTATAAATACTTGGTCACACACACAAGAAGAGATAGAATATACACAGGAGTGCTAAATTTTACCAGCAGATTCACGTGGGCACTTGGACATTAAAAAATAATAATAAAAATACGTAAGATAATAATATTTATAATATGGATACAGTTACAGTACCATGATAAGAGTATAAAAAGTAATTTCCCAATAAACCATCAACTCAATAATATAATAGACAAGAAAAACTGAGTTTGAATTTTATTTTAGCTTTTTAAAGATCTGCCCACCTCCCCATCCCATTAAAAATATTTAATTTCTTGTGCAAGTTAACAACTTCTATGAATTTTACAATGCCTAACACTGCAAAATGGCCTTCCAACCACTGCCTCTTTTTTTTGTCGTCTTTGTTTTTAGCCACATGTGCAATAATCTCAACTGTTTCCTTTTGTTCTGTCCTATCTTTAGTTGACAGAGTCACATGTCACAGAGAGAGACTCAGCGCCTGGTCCTTCCAACTAGTATTGATACATAAATAAGCTGTTTAATATAAACAAGTCTTTCTATCTTGCTGTGCAATATGCACAGAGTGAGGTAGAGGACCCACAGCAGGACCACCGAGGCGCGCAGGGGATAGAGTTTGCCCTCTAGGAGAAAGCAAGGTGAACCGTGCTCCACACATAGTTTCTCGAAACCAGATTTGTCTGTTTCACGTCCTTCTTTTCCCTTTGCTTTAAGAACAGGAGACACCAGTACTCCGGAATTAATATGCAATTTCTTTAAAAAGCAAAGGGAAACACTTCCTGACTAATTATCACCGCCCCGCCCCCACACCAAATCGGACCTGAATACTTAGGTTCCTAGGTGTGGAACCGGAAGGCCAGGTGATAGACTCCATCCTGCCCCTTTTCCTCTCCTCCTAGTTTCCACTCGGGTCCTTGCAGAAAGTATCAAAACCCACCTAGGGGCGGGGAGAGTGCCTAAAGGTGCATTAAACACACGAAAGGCCGAACCTCAGAGAGAAAGGAACTCAAGACAAACCAGTAAGCCACACTAAGCCACACTCTCCCAACTCCTCCTAAACTTTCCTTTTTGCGCAAACGCTCGCTCGGTCCGGGGCTTTTCTGAACGTCTCGGATGATTCAATAGATCTGTGGGCTTTGCATTCACCTGCTTTCGGTCTTGAGTAAACAGAGATCTCCTCTCTCCCCTGGGGAGCGGCTCAGGGGCGCCCAGGCGGGCTCTCTCCCTCTAGGGATGCAGAGCCCGCGTCCAGCCCGGGACTATGGGGAGCGGCGTCCATGCGCCCAGAGAGCCTGGCTCTCTACACCTTGGACTCGGAGGAGAAGCCCTGGCGCCCCGGCTCGTCCAGGCTCGAATCGCTGTCCACAGTGGTCGCCCCACCGTTGCAGCCGGTCCAGGGCTCCAGCAGGCGCGCCGGTGGGGTGGTCCCGGCGTCGTCGTCGTCGTCGTCCGAGGGAGCTCCGGGAGACGGCGGCGGCCCAGCTCTCGCCAGGCAGCCGGAGGCGCGCGGCCGGTCCCCGTGGGCTGCGCGGCGTCTGCAGGCGGCCCGGCGCGCGCAGCATAGCAGGCGCTGGAAAGCCTTGCGGAAGTCGGGGCTGCGGCAGTAGATGATGGGGTTGAAGGCCGAGTTGGCGTAGCCCAGCCAGTTGAAGAAGACGAAGAGGTGATCCGGCACCAGGTCGCGGTGGAAAGCCTTCACCACGTTGGCCAGGAAGAAGGGCAGCCAACAGAGCGTGAACACACCCATGATGATGCCCAGTGTCTTGAGCGCCTTCTGCTCGCGCAGAGCCACGAGGCGCGACGGCCGCCGCTTGCTGGAGCGCCCGTTGGCCAGCGAGTCTGCGGGGCGCGGTGGCCCAGGTGACGGCGAGGGCTCAGGCGAGGGCGGCCGGGCCGGGCCGCCGAGGAAGCGGCGCTCGCAGCTGTCAATCTTCTTCACCTGTTTTTGGGCCTCGCGGAACACCCGCAGGTACACGAAGGCCATGATGCACAGGGGCACGTAGAAGGAGACGACGGACGAGGCGATGGCGTAGGCCCTGTTGGTGACGAAATCGCAGCACTTGGGGTCGTTGTAGCAGCGGCGCGCTTCGTCGCTCTCGGCCCGCCACCAGTGCATGAGGATGGGCAGGAAGGACACCAGCGCCGAGATAGCCCACACTGTGCACACGAGGGCCCGCGCTCGCGCGCGCGTCAGCAAGCTCTGGTAGCGAAAGGGCGACGTGATGGCGAGGTAGCGGTCCAGGGCGATGACACACAGAGTCTCAATGCTGGCCGTCACACACAGCACGTCTACCGAAGTCCAGAGCTCGCAGAAGAAGGAGCCGTACTCCCAGCGTCCCCACACCACGATGGTGGCCCCGAAAGGCACCACCAGCAATCCCATGACCAGATCAGCGCTGGCCAGGGACATGATGAAGAGGTTGGTGAGCGTCTGCAGCCGCGGGGTCTTGGCGATGGCCACGATCACCAGCACGTTACCCACCACGATGAGCAGCACGATGAGCGCCAGCAGTAGGCCCATACCCGCGGTCCACTGCTGCGACAGCGGCGCTGAGCCCTCGCTGGCTGGAGGCGGCAGCGAGGAGGGAGGCGACGCGAGCACCAGCAGCCGCGCCGCGGTGGCCGCGCCGTCGGGCAGCGGCGCGGCGGACGACAGGTTGCAGGGTTCGGAGGCGCCCAGGGCGAGCGCCCCCGCGCCCATGCCGAGCTGCGGAGGCCGGGGGCGGGGGGTGTGGCGGGGCTGGGCCGCGCCTGGGGAGCACCCCAGGAGCCGGGGCTGCGGGGCCCGCGCGGGGAGGTCGCGGCCAGGTCAGGGCAGCCGCGGCTCGGGGCCGGAGGCATGGACGCCGGGCGCCTTCTCCACCGTAGCAGAGCGCTGTCTCCGCCGCCGCCGCCGCCGCTGCTGCTGGAGCCGCTGTCGCTGCTGGAAGAGCCGCCGGGACCTCAGCATGTTTCTGAGAGCGCGGGGCCGGCGGCTCCAACACCCAGCACCTCCCCCCTTCGTTACCACCCCCCCCCCAGCCAGCCCCCGAGGCCGCGCGTCAGGCTCCCTCAGCCAATCGCGGCCAAGGCACGCCCCCGACAATGGAGCCCCCACCCCCAACACCCAGCACCCCCTCCTACCCGCGATTGAAAGGCTCCAAAGATTGCGGGCGGACTACGCAGCCAGCACCCACGAGCTGCAGCGAGCGCGCCCTTTCCTGCTCAGGCTTCTTCCAGTCTAGTCTGTTGCTCCCCCTGCGGCGCCCCGCCACCTCCTGTGCACCCCCCCCCCAAAAAAAACAGTAGTCTCCGTTAGCCTTAGCACCCAGCTCTCCTTTTGCCGCTCCCGCAAGAGCGTCCCTATTTCCCTTAGGCGCCCCGTAGTTCCCTTGCCTCTCTACCTCTAGTGCCCGGTTCCTGGTAGCTAGAAGGGAACCTTGCAGGCGTCTCGGAGACTCAGGAGTGCCTTGGACCGCCTATCTGCTGGGATTGGAGGAATTTAGCTGTGAGACTGGGGTTCTGCCACCAGGCAGCCTGGCTCTTCCCTGATCGCAAGGGGACCCGGCCAACATGACAGCTTGGGGGAATAGGAAGTGGGTGTTAGTGATTAGAGGAAACTTTGCAGCCAGGCGGGTTGCTGGAGCAGGGTGCGCATCTGTCAGAAAGGCTCTCTGGGCGCTGTTCTCGCGCGGAGCTGTACTCTCTCCTTCAAGTGCAGTAGATGGGGAAAGGAAGGGAAGGTTTGTGGATGTAACTGCCAACACTGAGGACCAGTCGGATACACACACAGTCCCCAACCCCAGCTAAAGAAAAGGGTGAAAGAGTTCTGAGTATAAAGAAGTTTAGTGTAACATTCAGTCCATAGTAAATGACGCCGCCCCATCCCCACCCCCACCCCCACCCCTAGTAGAAAGAACACAGAGAATGACGCTTCAGACTTTTTGACTCCGGTACCAACACCTTAACACCCGCATCTGTGCTCCGTTACCCATGGGATTTTGCAATCTGAGCTCAGCCAAGGTGCTATCCCTTTTTGGTTGACGTCATGAACTGGGATTTCAGATTTCTTGGTAGGATGGCTAGATTCTCAAAACTGTGGGATTCACTTTGGGAAGATGAGGGAAGAAAATATATAAATACTCAAGGCGATTACATCTGAAAGCATTTAAAGTCATACTGCATTTCCCCCTTTCACACTGTCAAGCGAATCTGAAACTAGAGTGTTTGGCTTCATTCCTGATGGGAGCTGAGGATGAGACCTCGGGGCTGAGGTCCTCTGATCTACTCCTGGGAATGCCTCCACCTCAGGCCGTAAAGAGGAAATCTGTAATTAAGTTCTTGAGAAGCAAACAGTTCCCAATTGTCTCAGAAGGGAAGGGTGCATGGTGGTGTTATATAATGTTATGTAATGCTCCCCGAGTCGTTCTTGCATCGGAATAAAAAGATTAGCATCTGGGAGGAACATCAACATGTGGCCAAGCTGGTATTCTCACCTTGCCAAAAGCACAGGCTCACAGCTGTCCATCCACAGCTGTACTCTTGATAAAGTCAAACCCACGGATGTGCTCTAGGCTCAGGCTTGACCACTGAGAGTGTTACCACCGGGGAGTGATCTGTTTATTCACCCCTGCCCTGGACTTACCACGTTCTGCCAAGTTGGGGAGTTTTGAGAATCTGGGAACAGGAACTACACAGGGGGCAGAAAGAGTTGGCACCCACAGTCACCCCAGACTCTTCAAGCCAGGGTTTCTCCTTCCTCCAGCTTTTAGGGGATGGCTGAAAGGATTCAAGGGGCAATCTGAAAGCAGCCTGTGTTTTGGAGTTGACCAAGAAAGGGCCTCTGAGTGCTGGGGTGTGGGGAAATGTGGAAAGAGGCTTTCTGCTAAGTAGTGTTATTGGGGTGCAGTGTGTCGACCTTGTGTCCCTAGGGCATGGGGTTTCTTGGGATGATAAGGCCAGAACTGAGTTGTAGAGATTTGAGTCAGGAGCTGGGGCTAGTAACCTTGTGATATTTATATGTATGAACACACCAGGCGGCAAGACCACCATTCTGGATTTTGTGAACTTGATTATTTGGCGTTACATCAAGTTTCTCTGCATTTCTGTAGAATAGATACATTCAAGTAAGCATTCAAAAACCAGGAGGCTTTTCTAGCAGGGCTTCACGGAGAGGAATCCCAGATGCTCTTAGGGACTTTCCTCAGCTGTCCTGACAGGCGTGCTAGGAACAGTGTAGCCTCCGCTAGCATGAAGGTTTACTTCTTTCCTTCTCTCTCTTTCTCTTTCTTTCTCTCTCTTTCTCTTTCTTTCTCTCTCTTTCTCCTTTCTTTCTTTCTTTCTTTCTTTTTCTTTCTTTCTTTCTTTCTCTCTCTCTTTCTTTCTTTCTTTCTTTCTCTCTTTCTTTCTTTCTTGAGGTTTTACTTCTCTTTCTTTCTTTCTTTCTTTCTTTCTTTCTTTCTTTCTTCCTTCCTTCCTTCCTTCCTTCCTTTCTCTCTTTCTCTCTCCCTTCCTTCCTTCCTCCCTCCCTCCCCCCTTCCTTTTCTCCTTAGAAAAGGATATGAGATTAAGAGGAAGTTCAACATAGCAACGGACTTAGTCTGTTTTCTGTTGCTATGACAGGATACCTGAACCTGGGTAATGTAAGAAGGGCTTTATTTTGGCTCAGAATTCTGAAGGTTTAGAGGTTCAAGTCCAGACAGTTGCCTCTGTGTGCCTCTGTGCAGAGCAGAAAGCACAAGGGGCATCTTGAGTAGTAACAACCCACTCTTCTGATTCCTAGTCAGATCTCATAGCCACTATGTATCCATCCTGTCACAGTAACAACCTGTCTTGAGTAGTAACAACCCACTCTTCTGATTCCTAGTCAGATCTCATAGCCACTATGTATCCATCCTGTCACAGCAAAGCCACCACGTAACACTCCGTCAAACCAACTGTGTTCAAACTTAGCATCAGCTTATCCCCATATTACATGCCGCAGGGTTAAAAGGTCATTTTCTACTTGCCACTCAAAGTGGATGAGTCTGTAGGAACCCTTCCCAGTGCTAATCAGCACACCTGAGAATCATGAGTCCCTTCCCCCACTGCCTTTTTTCCCATCTGGCTCCCTGTACCCTACAGGAGACTTAGTATTCTGTGTGCACTCTGTGACTAACTCTCACCCACCAGGGCTGAATGTGTAGTTCAGCTAGCTGTACAGTATTTACCTAACCGGCAAAGGCCCAGTTCCATCTAGAAGATGGCCTTTATCAGCTCACAGTGTAGAGTTCTGTACGCTTCTATCATAGGAAGCTCCATACTGGTTTTGGATCTAATCTCTTTCCATACCTGCGGTATATTCTTGTCTTGCTTCTCCTTCCTTCTTCTATCTTCCCTGCCTGTTGCTTCTGGAAATAATTTCCCACTGACCTATGGTAACTGTGTTTCATGTGGCTATGACAGATTGCCTTTCAACGTCTCTTAAATCATTTTCATCTCTGTGTGATTTTTGCCTTTACTAGGTCATATGTTTATGGAGAGCAGGAACTATCTTATCATTTTTGCAGCTTCCATGTTCATTAATAATTACTTGACATTAGTTAATATTTAACTTGAATTCATAAATGTCATATTTAATTAAAATATCTTTTTTGCACAAATGAGGAATGGTTGAATATTTCAGAACTTGGAATCTCCACTCACGCTTATAACTCACACAGACCAGTCAATATTTTCATATAAGCACCTCAAAACACTCCATTTATGAGCAGAGTCTCACTGTGCAGCCCATTCTGTCATGTGATCTAGGCTGGCCTCGGGCCCACAGCAGTCTTCCTGTCCTGGGCTCCTAGGTGCTGAGGTTTGGTGAACTGCCACAGTCAGCAAATTTCTACTCACTGGAAACATTATAACACTACTTATGCCTTTCCCCACCCCCACTACCATTCCCACCCCGGGAAGATCTCTGAGAATCTCATATCAAGTCCCAGATCAAGTCACATATCTATAGTACATTGATTAATAGTCAATCCAGCCCACTCACGGTTACACGCCATGAACCTGACATTTCCCGCTTGAAAATGAAGGTGAGCAGACAGACAACTGCTGGGAGAGAGGCCAGAAAAACGCTAGGAAACACATCAAAATCTACTATCGAAACTGTCCTGGCGGCTGATAATAACCTCGAGCTACTTGTAATCAAGCTATCACTAATCAAAAGATCTCCTAATCAAAGCTTAAGTGGTTCATCCTCAGGATAGATACACAGCTTGTCACCTAAAGCCATATGGCTGCTCCAAGGATCAGTCAGTGCTAACTGAAGGACAGACAGCCTGGCTCGGGCTGGCACTTAAGGTCATATGCTGGATCTGTAGCCACAGTTTACACAGGGACAAGCAACTGCAGCCTCTATCATCACAACAAGCACAGAGGCGCGTATACAGTAAGCACAGAGGCGCGTATACAGTAAGCACAGAGGCGCGTATACAGTAAGCACAGAGGCGCGTATACAGTAAGCAAGCACAGAGGCGCGTATACAGTAAGCACAGAGGCGCGTATACAGTAAGCACAGAGGCGCGTATACAGTAAGCACAGAGGCGCGTATACAGTAAGCACAGAGGCGCGTATACAGTAAGCACGGCAAGGCTGGGCTACTTAGACAATCCAAAAGCTCTCCTCTCCCCCCACCCCCTTCCTCCCTCTCTGCCTCCTCCTCTTCCTGGTGTGTCTGACAAGTACATTGAACAATGTCAGAGCCAATAATAATATTTTTCAAAAATCGGATGCATTGGAAAGAGTTCCGATGGGGAGGGAGGGAAGCAGCAGATCCAGGTTCCTGTCCTGGCTTGGCCATTTGACCTTCAGTAGTGACTTCACCTTTCAAATGAATTCACTGTTTGCTTGCTCTATCTATCTATCTATCTATCTATCTATCTATCTATCTATCTATCTATCTATCTATCTATCTCCTCTCTGTATTAAGGGTGAAATAAATAACATACTTTATGGGGATTTTTTTTAATCCACACGCTATGTATTTGTAATACGCAGCTGAACACTGCCTTATCGCCGCGACCTTTCAGATCACAGAAGGTGCCAAGATCTGCAGAAGAGTCCGTGCCCTTAGATAAGCTCCTTAGTCAGTGTGACCCTTCTTTGTCGTACTCAGTATTTACTGTGACTCAGAGGATGGGTAGCAGGGGACTATTTTTAATTCTCTTATCTTGAGCAAATTGTCTTTTAAAAGATTTTTTTTTCCAGAGAGAGATAGAATATGGTTTTTTTTTCTTTTTCATATCCTTACTTAGCATATGTACCTTGCTTTTTTTTTTTTCCCTTTTCTTCTTTCTGTGGGGTCAGTACCCAAGTGGATCTGGTGAGTAAAGGCTGAACCACTGAGGCACATGTCAGCCCATACCCCACATTGTTATGGCTGAGTGTTCTACCTGCATGTATGCCTGTGCATCCTGTATGTGCCTGAAGCCCCAAAAGATGACAAGAGGGCATCATATCCTCTGGAAATGAGTTACAAAGATGAGGTGCCATGCAGTCCCTGGAATGGAACTTGCATCCTCTGGAAGAGCAGCCAGTGCTCTTTACTGCTAAGCCTTCTTCCAAGCCCCCATTTAAAAAGCATTTAGGTTACTGTGAGCAGGAGTGAGTGTGGGGACATTTAGGTTGCTGGGGGCAGGGTGAGTGTGGGGACAGGGGCAGACTTGTGACGCTCTCTGCATTCACCTTCTACAAGCCTTGTGCTGGAAAGATTTGTACACATGTGTCTTCCACCTACATTTCAAGACACTTCAGCACTGAGCTATTAGCAGCCCTGAGAGGAGCTGTGCTCTATTTAGTCCTCTGTTTAGTGCCTGACTAGCACCTTGAAGGGGAGGAGGAATGGCATGGCAGCACAGCCCCAAACCGGCCCTCATGGTTTCCATTGTTTCTCCCGTGTAAGGAATGAAGATTGATCTGTCAGTTGCAATCCCACATGAATGTGTTAGTGGCAATATGCATATTACCATTACAAGCCACAAGCCTCCGTTTGACAGCTTTTCTTAGGTTTGTCCAAGTCCAGGCTTGTAGCAATGGGCTGCATGAGTTAACTAAAAACCTAGGTTTTCTTTTAGCCGTCTTAATGTGCTCCAGAAAAACAATTATGTTGTGGGATCTGACTAGTTGATAGCCACAAGAATTCCAAAGCCCATGGCTGTGCGTTTCCAAGGGACAGAAATGCTCTCTTCTAAACACCCGGCCTCCCATTTGTCCTGGCCATGTAGAAACTGCTTACTAAATCTCTGTGTACTAGTAGAACCACTTAAAAGGTTACGTCCAGAAGATTCTCTACAATAAAAGAGGACATTGTGTTTTCCCGTCAGCCATGGAAGGCGGGCATCAGGGCAATCCAACTGAATGGACTTGCCAAGAGGAACAGGCAGAAGAGATGGCCTGCTTCATCTCGGGGTGAGAAAGCCAAACACTGGGTTGCTTTCTTTCCACTTACTACTTTGAGAATGTCAAACAGACATCTTCTTACATCTTTGTGTTGTGTAGATATTTTGTGTTTAAGGAACTCATTATTTACAGACTGTAAAAACGTCTGTGCAGGACCTCAGTAGGTATAGGCGTGCCACGGCCTTTGTCCCAGCAGGATCGTCAGCCTGAAGACTACTTTGTTGTTGATAACCACTGTGGTCAGGCTTCTTGCTTTGAAAAAAAATCAAACCTTTGACATGACATTTTCCATAATATTTCAGCTTTGCCTCTCCTTGAATAAAATCTATTGGAGACCTTTATCTCATGATAAGGTTTGTTTCCCCCATCAGAGATTATCCTATAATTAAATGTTAAGGGGGCAATGACCTTCATTTCAGACTCCTGCTAAATTTAAATTACTTTTCATAGCAGTGAGAAACACTTTCCCACCAACCCCTACCCTGTTCCCCGTAGGAGAGACTGACCTAAGAGGGGAAGAGATGCATAAGATTTCACAAGTGGAGAAAGGCATTTGGAAGTTCTTGTTCTATGAGTTAATCTTTTTTTTTTTGTTTGTTTGTTTGTTTTTTGTTTTTCGAGACAGGGTTTTTCTGTGTAGCCCTGGCTGTCCTGGAACTCACTTTGTAGACCAGGCTGGCCTTGAACTCAGAAATCCGCCTGCCTCTGCCTCCCAAGTGCTGGGATTAAAGGCGTGCGCCACCACGCCCGGCAGCGAGTTAATCTTTAATTGCCCAATCTAACATCCTCGTTGGGTAGACCCCAGCTACTGATTACCACTTATGAGAAGAATTTAATTGCAAGATATGTTTGGGGACTTGTAGAAGTCTTATAGATTTTTGAAATGGCCAGTTGTGAACAAATGGAAAGGCTCTGCCACGTGACATTTATTTGTGTTTTTCAGTTGGTTTAAGTAAACTAGATCCTGACTAACCACAGATTTATCCATACAAATAAACATCCCGTCATTGGCACATGCTGGTGTGGGGTTCCCAAAGTGCCGGATGAAATCTAACTCTGAAGACAAAAAGAAAAAGAAGGATTAAAAAATAAAACCATATCTGACTAGAAAAAGACTTCACAAGAGAGTCTCCTGAGAGTCTGAGACACAGAAGTTGGGGTGCCCTGTGCTGTCAGTTGGAGCCCTTGGGGGACTTGGGAAGCATGCTCTACCTGTTTCATTATCTGTGTTCCCTAAGTAATGAGACTAGAGACTCAAGAGGTATGTGCAGGAATCCCTAGAGAGTGTGCAGTGCCTTTGCCCCTCCCCCCACTCAGCCCCCCATTGGCTACATCAATGAGAACCAACACAATCCTTTAGTTTTCTTTTTCTTCTTCTTTTTTTATTAAATTCTGCAGTCTGTAAAGGGTTGACTGTAATCTGATTTGTGCCACACTGCTTGTGTAATTACACTGGCCTGGAACTCACAATCCTCCTGCCTTGGCCTCTTTAGTGAGTGGGATTCATGATGAGGCCACCATGTCTGGCTTCCAGCAAGCTGCCCTTTCGTAGCTTTGCCTTGAGGAGAATATTTTGGTTAAAACAGCCCCATACCTTCGCTCCTCTGTAGTGTTTTCAGTGAGCTCTTCTGGGAGACAGCTGAGAACAAAACTTACTTACTAGGCAACTTAAAACCCACCATTAACTATACAAAAAAAAATCAGTATTTCAGAACAGATATATTTTAAAAACATCTGGGACCTACACATTTTTATGTTAGGTATCTTTTACTGCATAATTTTAAATGATGGCATTTTAGCAAGATTATATAAAAATAGTAGTTTTGACATTTACCTAATATATATGTGTGAGTGTGCATGTGTCTCATGTAGTGTGTAAGGGTGTGTATGAGTGTGTGGGGGGAGTGTGTGTGATATGGTGTGGCATGTGAATATGTGTGTGAGGGGGTGTGTGTGTGTGGTGGTATGTATGTGTGCATGAGAGTTTGTGTGGTGTTAGTGTGTGTACCTTGATAAGTAAGAACACTATGGAGTCAGACTGTGAATTAAAAATCCAGGTTCTGTAAGTTAGATGACTCAGAATTCTGTGAATTATTCGAATACTTTAGTCCTCAGCTTTGCCATCTGTTAAATGGGAACAAGAACATCCACCTCTAAGTTTGGAATATTCGCTATGATAATGTATAGGAGGCATGTGATGGAGCTCTCAGCTCATCATAAGCACTTATTAAACACTAGTCCTTACTTTGCTGGATTGTTTGAGGGAACTACAACATAACATGAACAAGCAGTAAGACTATGTAATGAAACTTAAAAACCTTGTTATATACAAAAAACAAAGGCAGCAGAAGAACTGACTTCTATTCAGTGAAGCCAAAGAGAGATCTATTTAAGGTCAGAGCGTGGAATGATGAATCATTTGTTAAGTACCTTTTTAATTCGGAAGCAAATTGATTCCTTTGTGGTCATTTCATCTGATTATTGTTCCATTTGGGGAATTTGAACTTCCCAAACTAATTTTTGCATCATGAAAAGGTCATTCCAGAGAGGTCCCTGCTGTGGTATAACCATTCCAAATAAACAGAAACAACATTGGCGAAGCACAACCCACTCAGCTCTTAGTGGATAATTCATTCTCCCACAGATCTTAGTGGGCAGTTTATTCTCCCAGCCACAGTTGGTCCAAGCTGCTCTCTTGAAGATCCAAATTCACAAAATCCCACCGAGGTGGAGAGGCTCCCTTAGAGACCAGCTTTATGTCATGGCAACATTGTATTTTGTAGAGCTGGAGCTACTGCGGCGTCCTCAGCCAGGACCTCAGGAGGCAAGCACCGGGTTGCCAACAAGGAGGGAAGGCTTTCCAGGTCCACGTGGTTTAGCCTCTCGGAGAATCTTCTCTATTAATTTGACTTTAGAGTTTTAATGTCTTGTTTGTCTCATTTCTGTTCTTTTGTAACAGATTAAATAGAAAATGGGGGTGAATATATGTCGATGAGGCAGGGGCGAAGAGGAAACCATCCTGCAATTCCCTGTCAGAAGAGAACACAGGGAAGTCACCGCTGCCACTTACAAAGCCTGTGTGCACCCAGTGTCACTGACAGATGCCTGTTATCAGAGACGCCACCTAATGCTTTGTTTGGGGCCTGTCATTGAGAATTCAGACAGGATACTTTGGAAAGATTTTCTCCCCCTAGAAAACAGGAAAATGAAAAGTTTAGAATTATTTCCCTTAATGCTTCAAAATTATACAGAATGTGAATTTAAATAGTCCTATCACTCCCTGATGGTTCTCTGCTAACGAAGAATGACTCAGCTCGCTGGAAACCCACACTACAGGTGTGGTCAGGTGGTCTGGGCCTCAAGCATAAGAAATTTTATGCACTGCCTTTATCACCTGTAACAGGAGCAAGCCATATTTATTGACCACTGGGACAAATAAGAAGCCTAAGGAGGGCCGGGCTGTGGTGGCGCATGCCTTTAATCCCAGCACTTGGGAGGCAGAGGCAGGCGGATTTCCAAGTTCGAGGCCAGCCTGGTCTACAAAGTGAGTTCTAGGACAGCCAGAGCTACGCAGAGAAACCCTGTCTCGAAAAAACAAAACAAAACAAAACAAAACAAAACAAAACAAAACAAAAAAAAAAGCCTAAGGAGGATTTCTATCTCATAGTGAGATGGCCCCCAAATCTAGAGCCTGGTGACATAAGGTTGCATTACTATCATGTGGGCATTGGTGTTTGGTGAAGTGCACATGTATACAAGAGAATCAGCCTGGGTCTCAGCACTGGGGGAGTAGAAGGCGTAGCTCCCTGGTGTGTGCTTATGATTGTGTGTGTGTGTGTGTGTGTGTGTGTGTGTGTGTGTGTGTGTGTGTGAATAACTGCTGTTTTATAGCTTTTATTGCAAGCCATAAACCTCAACAATTTTTTTTGTATATGGCCTTGAACAATTTGGTTTCTTGCTAATGATTTAGATTCACAAAGAAAAACCAGCTAATCCCGTTGGTTAGTCATGTGGGTCACCTTTTACAAGTTGTTTTGATATTCTATACACAAACTTGGAATCTTTCCCCATGGCTGCAACATGGCTGTTATTTTTTTTTTCCAAAAAAGAATTAGTGTAACAGACAGCAAATAACCATGTAGGAGAAAATACAAACTTTTATAACTGAGGGACAAAGCTGGCCTTTGAGGCAAGGGAAAACCAGATACTCACGTATAATCCAATGAAAAAAAACAGGATTTTATGACCTTGAAGTTAGAATTTTGACTGAAAGAGTGCTTCAGATTCTAAAATACCAGTTAGGAAATAGCTCCCTTCAGTATCTTGATTTAGATTTAGATTATTATAGGAACTGGGTGTGCAGCTCAGTGGTAGCGTGTTTGTTTAACGTGCACAAAGGACTTGATCTCAGTAGCACGTGTGTGTGTGTGCGCGCGCGCGCACACACACACACACACACACACACACACACACACACACACACACACAAAGGGAATTCGAAGCTCCATTGTATAATAATAACCAAAACTAACATATTTTAAAATATTGGTGTGTATGTGGTATGTATATGGTGCTGGGGGTATATGGGTGCTTGTGTGCATGGATGTAAGCACGTGTATGAGGAGGTCAGAGAAGAGGACAGCCTAGTGTGTCAATCCTCTAGTTCTAGCTTACATAAGATAGGCTCTCTCCATTATTTCCACTAGTCCCCCAGATTCCTGGGGTCACCGCCCCTCATCTCTCCGTAGAAACAGTGGGGTTACATGCAGGAGAGCTCTCTCCCCCTAGCTTTACGTGGGTGCTGGTAATTCAAGTGCAGATCCTTGTGCTTACACAGAGAGCGCTTTACCCATGGAGATGTTTCTGTATCCTCCAATCCAGCATTATCTTAATCTGTGCCTGGCCACGAACCAAACAAACCTAAGATTTATGCAGAAGAACAAGCTTACCTTCAGATCCTCACTGACTGAGGTCCAAGAGCTCTCACCAATGACTTGTCTTCCCATGTGATACTAAGTCTGGCTCAGCCTGTCCCGGGCCCCTCCACGTCAGGACCTGAATGTGCAAGCAGATGCCCATGAGTACCGAGTAGGAAAAATCCGGGGATCACGCTAGCATAGCCTGCCATTCTATAAGTGTGGGTGCCAACTCCTCCCTGGATAGAACTGGTATATCTGCGTTACATAAACAGCACGGATTTAGATATATTTGATTCTCTATTTTTAAAAAATGTCATATGTGAGTTTTTTTTTTTTTAATGGCTGGGCTAGTTTGGTTGAACAATCTTATGTAAGACAGCACTTAGAAGCTCAGATCTGTGGGTCTGTGTATTAGTTAGTCATCTGTTTGTGCAACTGTATTTTTAACTTAATTTATGATGAGCAAATAGTTTCTCTAAACTCTCAAGCTCCGCTTCAGCTCAGTTTGCTTTCCTCTCAGTTTCCTTCACAACACCTTACACAGAATTCTCCCTGAGAACTCTCTGTGATACTTCTACGGAGGTAACGGGCATCCCTCAAGAAACAGCCCAGCCAAGTGAGCAAAGTGAGGCTTGGGATGGAATCCTCGAGCAAGGCATGCTTCTCCCGGTGCAGTTCAGTGGAGAGGTGGTTCTGTGGCACATGCCCTTTCAAAAGTGTTGCTGACTAGATTGAGTCACGAGCCCTGAGCATCATCTGTAGTCTCTCACCTTGTCCTGTAATAGTCGGGTCAGATAATCATTCTCACTTTAGGGGCAGGGAAATGAGAGCTTGGAGAGGCTTTTCCTAGCCTTTCACAACCAGTTAACACTGGCATGTGACTTGCAACCCAGTGCCTTGGTTCCCTTCCCGCTGCGCTGCTGGAACAAAAGCCACTTAAAGAAGGAGGGATTTATTTGAGCTCACAGTTCATGGTGCAGTCCACTAGGGGAAGCCAGCACAGCGGGAGGCAGAGATAGTGGCCACTTTGCACCCACAGTAATGGAGCCAGCAGGATGGAAGACTTGGAGCTTGCTGTTACGTTCTCTCTCCTTCACATTCAGTGCAGGGCCTAACCTGTGAAATGTGGCTGGCTATATTCAGGATGGGCTTTCCCACCTCAGTGAACTTCATTCAGAAATCCCCCACAGGCAGACCCACCACCCAGGCAATTCTGGATTTTTGTCGAGCTAATGGTTGACACCAGCCCTCAAACCAGAGACTCCAGAGCCAAAGTGCTCCAGCAAAAGGGCAGCCTCCTGTTCTCATTTTTGGAAATAGTTTAGTTATTTGCAATTGAGCTAGAAGGTCAACTGATAGGATAAAGCTTACTTGTGGAGCTAGGAGGGTAGATCAGAGGTAGAGTCTGTTTGAGGCCCAGAGGTTGAGCTCCACAGGCTCACACATGTACACACATGAGCGTGCATACACACACACACACACACACACACACACACACGAATTCTGTGCAATCCACAATGTGAATTTTTCCTGATGTTCCTCTTTTGTAAAAGCCTCATTCATAAGGACATTTTCTATGTACATTTCAGACTGGCTCCCCGGAAGTTAGCAAATTCTCTGCGAGGCATTTCCTCTCTTCAACTGTTGCCATATCTTGTCTTCCCCTCAAATTCTTTCAGGATCCACAGTTGCGCTCTTTTAATGTCTGTAGGGTTTCTGTCCCAACTCTGTGACAACGAGTAAGAGAAAAATCCTTACCTGGAGGCCGTGCTGGCAGGAGCATCCTTGACAGAAGACAGGCTCACTCCCCAGGGCCCCTGCAGCATAGGATATAAGGCAGCTGGCAGGATTTTTTATGCATGAGTCAGGTACCAGTCTCAGTGTCCCCAGGGCAGGGCCTCAGATGTACTCCTAAGACTTGCTGCTTTGTTTGAATGTGAAGGAGAGACTCACAGAGTCCCTACTACTATCTAAGAAAGAAGGGCCCATTCTCAAACCTCACTAAAGATCCTAAAGATGAGGCCCTGGAGCCTCCAGCATAGCTCTTTCTGGGTCACCTCTTGAGAGTTGACGCAGTCAGCCTGGCAGTCTCTGAAGGATGTGTGGGAATCACCTAGAGCTCCTTTTCTCAGTTTGGGGGTCTCGGTTTGGACAGAGACATCAGAACGTCCTAATTTAACTTCCAGCTACGCACAGATTTGGTAGCTGAACAGGGAGTCGTAATTAGAACTGCTGTGGAGGAAGAAGCAGAGGAGAGTGTGCTGGCACGGGGGCAGCCAGAGACAGGCAGCACTGCCGGCTATAAGAAGCCAAGGGAAGAGGAACCCACACAGAATTTCAGAGCCTTGAGCCAAGATGCTTGGAGGTGAGGAGACCTCAGAGGTAGCACAGTATAGAAACAGAGAGGAGGGGCAGCTCGCGGAGGGTTGAACTGTGACCATGCACTGAGCTGTCAAAGGACAGGCAGAGTCGATGAAGAAGAAGGGGCTGATGTAGTGGCAGTCCACTATCCACTGCTATGACCAAACACTGAAGAAACCAATGTAAGGGAGTTAAAGATTTCTCTGGGCTCATGGCTTCAGTGCTTGGCTCAGGCTTACAGGAAGGTGGCACCGTGGAGAAAGGCTGCCCTCTTTGTGAGAAATAGAAAGAGAAGCAGGGCAGGGTGGGGGACAAGGTAAATCCTTCAGGGCCATACCCACAGACTCCGCCCAATCTCCACCCCCCTAACCACTGAGAAGCAACAAAGTTGTGGCCTTCAGTCCTGTTACTACCCAAGAGCGCTGGACCAACATATAATGCACGAGCCTTTTGAGATGTTTAATTTCATTTATTTTTGTTTACATTTATTTGTTCACTTAATGCATTCATGTGGAAGCCAGAGGACAACTTGTAGAAGTTGTTTCTCCCGTTCTCCTGGGGGGTTCTTAGCAACAAGTGCCTTTACCTGCTGAGCCATCTTACTGACCCTTTGGGGACATTTTGTATCCAAGGCACAGAACTATTATCATACAGGATCCATGCCCTGACACTTAGAATGTTCTGATTCCCAGAAACCAAGTGCAAAAAGACCAACAGCTCAGCAGAAAATGAGCAAAGACTGTAAACAGAGCGCTTGGAAGAGACGAAAAAGAAAGGGCCTTTACGTACTGAGACAGCCTAGCCTCTGTCTCCACAAAGAAGCTGCAAGAACAATGAACAGCACAGGTCTATTTCTTGCCTCTGAGTCCCGCCAAGGCCTGGACAATACCCTGCACTGGCCAGATGGAAATCAGAACTCTGTTCCAGGTGCAGGGTTTCTGGCCCTTGCCTCAAGGAGGCTGACACTGTGTAGTTGACTAGGTAGACCAGACTAAACTCAAACTCGTGGTGCATCTCCTGCCTCTGCCTTCAAGTTCTGGAATTGTGGGTATGTCACATCAGGCTACCAGACTGCTTTGGCTGTAGGCCAGCAGCTTTTCCGCTGTGTCCATATCACAGAGGGTTCCTTCAAGCCCTCTGTGCTGGAGGTCCCACCTCCCCCTGGCCTTTACATCCTGCAGTAGTCAAAGGTTCAATCCAGCATCTTCCTTCCACTTCTATAATCTTCACTGATCACCTTACCCATTCCCAGTACCTTTCACAAAAAGACTTATTTTTATTATGTTAATTATGGGTGTTTGGGTCAGTGACTGCAGTTGCTCACAGAGGTCAGAAGTGTCCAATCCCCACGGAGCTGGGTTACAGGCAATTGTGAACTGCCTGATGTGGGTGCTGGGACCCAACTTCAGGTCCTTGACAAGAGCATTATGTGCCCCTAACCACTGAGCTGTCACCCCATCTCTCCCAATACATTCTTTTAAAAGATATTTTTATTCTTAACCCCATGTGTGTCATAGCTTCTGTGCCCTCTGTGGCAGAGCTGGTGCTTCCTTCGTGCCCTTCCCTGGTGAAAAACTGGGAAAAGGGCTTCCTCAAGTGCCATAGAAATCGGCTCGTTTCAGTTGGAAGGCGGCTACCTCTTTGATTCGTTACCTCCACAGTTGCCTTCCTCGTGACACTGTCACGTGACTTGTGAAGCTCCAACATGTGAGCCAGGAATGGGCAACACCGACATTTAGACCAAAGGCTGTGTTTAATTAATCCCACAGGTTTTTAAAATTATATTGTGTGTATATATGTGTCTGTGAGTGTGTGTGCGTGCGTGTGCGTGTGTGTGTGTGTGTGTGTGTGTGTGTGTGTGTGTGTGTGTGTGTGTGTGTTTCGGCACGTGTACGTCATGATACAATAGTCAGAACATCTGAGGGAGTTCTCTCCTTCCACGATGTAAGTCTTGAGAGCTGAAGTCAGTCATCAGGCTTGGTGGCAGGCACCCTTCTCACCCAGTGAGGCATCTCTCCAGCTCAAGTGTTCTTTCCTCTCCAGCATCAGATCCCTTCCCTGAGCTTATGAAATCTCTTAACCCATGCTATCTCCATTCTGCCGTGTCAAAGCCAACCTTTCTGTGGCCGGCCCATTGCAATTGTGGGCTTGCCCCTGTCCAGCCTCACTTGATGTGGAGGACCGGGTTACACTGTGTCTGCCTCTCCCATCCACAAGCTGAGCTCTGGCAACCTTCCACACACCTCAAGTCTCCAGCTCTGTGCCAGGAGAGTGAGCTGTAAACGTTCAGTCAGCCATACCCTGATTATCTAATCACAGGAGGCTCCTGCCTCACCTGCCTTCCTGCCTATGTACTTGTTCGTGTTCATGTATATGCATATGTATATACATACATATGGAGAGATAATATAAGCAGATAGTCGATTGTTGTAGAAATCAGAACTGGATGCTGTCTGGGGGACAGAGCCCTGGTTTTCATTCTTCTGGATATTTCTTCTTTGGTGACTGGGAACTATCAGAGTAGTTCCCAGAATACTTAAACTCATGGTTTAAATAAACATTTATTGAATTGAATTGTTAGCCAATGCAATGCATGTAGGAACAAGCTGGACCTACATGCTTTGTCGCTTATGAATAGAATAAAAATAGTCTGTGTAATTTTATCAGATTTTCTGATCAAAGGTTTTGTCCTTTCCCCTAGAGAGAGGGTGATAAAGAGGTCATTTGTAAGTAGCTAATTCCTTTCCACATCCAGTGGCTTAGCACCCTTTGGATGGATGGATAACAACTCAGTTTGAAAGTTCATATCCATCCTCCTCCTGGTTTTTACTTATGAAAGATGCTTGAAATACTTCAGCAGGGGCAGGTCCAGGGAGGGGTGGGGGCCAGCCCACATTCCCGGCCTTGCTGAGGCGAGCGCGTCTCCCAAGCAGGCACTCCACTGTGGGGGCTGCAATAACCCTCGGTGTGGGTTTGCCTGCCTCTTGCTGCATTGTGTGGGAAGAGTTTAATTACAGGGAGAGAGCAACTCCATCTAGCAATCTTGAGTTCCCCTGGGAGGCCAGCAAATGGGACTGTAGATTATTGTTTCTGTCTCAATCCCATTGATAGGAAAGGAGGTCTGGGTGAGGCAAACTAGCGTTTGGATTTTTCACTTTTTTTTTTTTTCAGATGTGAGCCAAAAATTCCTGTTGCATTTTTAGTGAGTGTGATCATCACCCGGCAGGCTTCCTGAAGCACCTTCGAGCTCTGTTAAAGTTTGCACAAGTTAGGTTAGTCCCATCTAAAAGGAACGTTGTACTGGCTAATTTTGTGTCAACTTGACACAGTTGGAGTTATCACAGAGAAAGGAGCTTCAGTTGGGGAAATGCCTCCATGAGATCCAACTGTAAGGCATTTTCTCAATTAGTGATCAAGGGGGAAAGGCCCCTTGTGGGTGGGACCATCTCTGGGCTGGTAGTCTTGGGTTCTATAAGAGAGCAGGCTGAGCAATCCAAGGGAAGCAAGCCAGTGAAGAACATCCCTCCATGGCCTCTGCACCAGCTCCTGCTTTCTGACCTGCTTGAATTCCAGTCCTGACTTCCTTTGGTGATGAACAGCAGTATGGAAGTGTAAGCTGAATAAACCCTTTCCTCCCCAACTTGCTTCTTGGTCATGATGTTTGTGCAGGAATAGAAACCCTGACTAAGACAAGTGTGTTATTTAAAAAAACATAAAAAATAAAAAATAAAATAACCCACCAGTATAGAAGCCAGCAGTTGTCAACAGGACAAAGCTTTGTGTCCCTGGCAAGTAAGCACTGAGGAGCAAGTGTTGATCCTGGCAGCCAATGGGAAGAGAGCACCCCACCAGGTACCCCAAGAATGAACTAGCTATCTCTAAATGCTAGTAAGTGTTGAGGTGGCAAAACCCGATAGTGGACATATGGAGTAAAGCAGAAAAATAGGGGGGGGGGGGTTGTTTCTATTTTTAATGTGGATTTAAGAAACATGCATATGGTATAGGTAAGAGATTAGAGGCATGGAATAAATTTTTGATGGCCCCGGGTGTCAGTTATTACTCTTCCAGAAGGTATCAGAAAGGCTTGTGAGGGGGAGAAGGGACCCTGAGGTCTTTCAGATGATGGATTTTAATCATTCTGATTTAAGGCTGGAGAGATGGCTCAGCCATGGCTGCAGAAGCATAAGGACCTGAGTTCAAATCTCCATCGGCCACATAAAATACCAGGCTTGGTCACATAAGCCTGTACCTACACAGCCTTGGGGTAGGGGTGGTGCAGAGACGTGAAGATCACTGTGGCTTGCTAGTCACCAGCCTGGCTGCAAGCTCAGTGAGACACCCTGTCCCAGGGGACTAAGACAGAGGGTGATAGGGCAGGACTGGTGTGATCACCCCCCACATACATGTGCATGTGTGATCACCCCCCACATACATGTGCATGTATGGTCACCCCCACATACGTGTGAATGTGTGATCACCCTCACATATATGTGAGTGTGATAACCCTCATATATATGTGCATGTGTGGTCACCCCTCTCACATACTTGTGCATGTGTGGTGGTCATCCCTCCCATATACATGTGCATGTGTGATCACCCCACATACATGTTCATACACCACCCCTCAACACACACACAATCACACAAACTCATTATGATTTTGATATCAGGGTCTACACCCTATACAAATCAAAATAGCAACAACAAGAAAACTACCCAGATTCAGGAGTTGGTCCTTAGCAGTCAGCCCTTCAGGTTGGAGGACATGAACTTTGTTCTGTAATTACAAAATCACTCCCTAAGGCCAGAGAGCGCTTGGAGTCCAGAGACAAATTATGTTCAATGACAGAGAGGAACCATCCAGTCGGCTCAGAGAAATTCCTGCATCATTTCCTTGTGTGCGGTTCAGGTTAAAAATAACCTCTGATCTGAGTGGCAAGGTCTGTCCTGTCAAAGAGAATTAGGAAATTACCTCACAGCCAGGTTGTAGGGTAAAGAGAGAGTGATTCCTGGAGGAAGATGTCCCTTCCTGGGCTTTACATTAGAACTCTGATTTCTGACTGAAGAGTTTGTGAGGAGGTAGGTGAGCCTGGAGGCCCAGGAATTCTGGAGGTGGCTGTCCCTGGTGGAGGCCAGCACTGCTGGGCCACTGGGGGTTCTTCTGTGCTGCCTTGGGCAGCCTGTGGCAGCCTTGAGTCTCACAGAGACAGAGTGGGGACCATGAGTGCCACGCTCCCTGGGCCAGGAGGCGAAACACCGAACAAGGTGATGTTAAATGGAGCTCAGAAGCCAGAGGAGCTCCTTGGCAAGAGGCAACACCTGAAGGCGGGGTGGGTGGCAAGAACAGAGTTCTTTGCAGGGTGGTGGCAGTGGTTTTGAAAAAGAAGGGAGAGGGACAGCTCTGGTCAAACAAAGGCAGTTTCACTGCAGGTGTGGCCAGGGGGTGGCCTTCCTCCTTCTTACCACTGTGTTAAAACAACAACAAAACTCATAAGGTCCAAAGGAAGTTCTGTGGATGTGCCTCACACCCTGTCATCAAACAGTGGCAACCCCAAAGAAGAACAAGGCGCAGCGGCATGCCATGTCCCTCTAGCCTTGTATAGTAGGTCTGAGGCTTTGTCATAATTCAGGGCAATCCTTATTGCTCCGGAAGTGATCAGCTGCTCCTCAACCAGTTTGGAGTGTGTGAATTTGCATATTGTGCTAATTAGTCCTCCAAGATCCAGGCTTTTTTTTTTTGAGGTCACATTGTATCGAAGTGAAAAAAAAACTCCATGTCTGACGTTGGGAGTCTTCTTTTCCCTCCCTCAAAACCACAGTTGTCCTGAGCGTAACTGCACATGAACGACAGTAGCACAATGCCCCATGTAACGTGCAGGGGTGAACAGGAGAAACGCGCTTCTCCTACAGTAGTCTAGCCCATGTGCTGGAGGACACAGAGCACTGGCTGGATGGCGGTTCTGTCTGAAGTCACGCTTGCCAGGTTTATGTCCCGGAGCACTGCGTGCCAGTTTTAGAGAAGCAGTCCTTGCTCGTCTTTATATTAAAAAGTGTATGTGTACATGTGTGCTATGGACATTTGCATGTTCATGTGTGTACATAAGTGCACATAGAGTGGGCGGAGGTCAACTTTGTGTGAATCCCTCAGTTGCTATCTACCTTATGTTTGGTGACTGGGTCTCTCGGAACCTGGAGCTCTCTGATTGACTAGACCATTCGGCCTGTGAGATCCAGGGGTCTGTCTGTCCCTACTCCAGAAGCTCTGGGATAACAGGTATACATCTGCTTTTTTAAAGTGCTGAAGATCTTAACTCTGGTCCTCCTGCTTGTATGACAAGAACTTTACTGATGAATCCATCTCCACAGCCAAAAGACTTAGTTACTTCACCACAGAATGGAAATAACAATCCTTTCTTCCTGGGACTCTAATGTGAAATGAATGAACTAATGTATGCAAGAACTTTGCATCGTGCATGGAATCTTAATTAAAATAGTCTCTGCTATTTCGTATCCTGGATATTTTCTCCTAAAAGTACAGAGTCTCTAAGTGACATTGTGCCATCAGTGACTGTGTCGGACAATAGTTATCTATACAGCTGCCTGTGTTCATCTCAGCAGAAGGCAACACATTTAACATTGGCATAATGGCCAAAACTGCTTGGGAAGCCCTCACCAAATAGAATGAAAATACACTCACTCACCCCCTGGTGAAATCTATAACCTGAGGGAAATCGAACAAGACAATGTGAATCTCCTGTTAAAAAAGGAGACTCGTGGAGAGCATGACATCATTTGGTCTGAAGGCTAAGGAGATTTGGTCAGTAGAAGTATGCAGTAGCCCCAGGGAGACCCTGGGAAGACAGCCAGTAACTTCTGACCTACAGACGGAGAAGAAACTCTGGGAACCGAAAGGTCTCTTATCACATTTTAATTCAGAAAATAAAACCTGACATAGTAGAGCCAGAGTCTATAAATGGAGTGAGACTTTGGGAGGAAAAGCTTTCAGGTGGAAGCAGTACATTTGGCGAAGAGCGTTCCCCATGTGGCACAGGTGGAGCCAGGAGCTTTGCCCGAGTGTTCTCGGTGGCTTTGGCACCAGCACAGATGGGGAGGAGGAGCCAAGGAAAATGGCTTGTGCTTTGTATAAAGTGATAATGCCTGCTTGCCAGTAAGGGGACTTAATTAACCGACTGACTGGTTCATCCACCCAGGTAACCTACCTACCCATGCATCCACTCTGTTCCTTCACTCACCCACCTAGGCAGACATCAATTGAATACACCTCTTTGCCAAGCTCTCAGCTAGAGGTCCAAGCTTGGGGGCGGTAGACACAGTCAGAAACCAGGGATGCGTCAAACCCACCTTGTTACACACAGGTTGGACAGATAGGGAGAAGTCATAGATGTACGGCGAGAGAGCCCATCATGAATGGCTTTCCATTTTCAATCTGGGGGAAGGAACTTTTAGCCTGACTCCGGGCGACTTGGGAAAGTAGCTGCATAGATTAGGTGGCTCTGGTCCCTCTCTAGCCCACATTCATCCTCTCCAGAGAAAACAGCTCATGGGCTTGGAGCCTCTAATGGAGCCAGCTTCCCCGAGGGCTGTCTTCACCTCGAGTGAGGAAGGTTATTTACTGCCCACTGTCACCGCCGAGAACTCGAGTTCACTTCCGGCGGCCAAGTGGCCTGGACAGCAGCCATCTATGTCTACTTTCCCTTCTGATGTGTGGACAGAGGCTGCTCAGAAGTACACTTTTAAAAGAAACGTTCAGAATGAGTTTTTTAAAAACAAAAATGTAATTCCCAGTTCAGTATCAAGCTGTTGCTTATTGCTTACTTCTAGGTAAATTTTGTGCTTTTCCCCCAAATATTCAACCAGAATTTCTTTTTAATCACAAGGAAACCCTAATGCTGTTTAACAAACAAACAAACAAACAAAAACAACAACAAAACTAACCAACCACCCCAGCTCCCCACCCCCACTCCCCAGCTGAAGGCAGTGCCTATCAACTTCAGAAGCCGGTAGACAGTAAGACTGAAATCGCTCTTCACGCTTGTACGTAATAACTTTTACCTACTTGGACAGGAGCTAGTGACGGATGAGGTGCTGCCGTTTGGCCCTGCTTCTTTGAATGGAAGGAGTTCTGGAGGTGGGGGGTTGAAAGCAGTCATATAAACACCATCACCGTTCATCAGTACCTCAGCCGTGTACAGAGTGTTCCCTTCGGGGCTTGCGGGGTCATTGTGTCCGTTCTCATCTAACCATTGTCACCAGAGCAGGCAACAATGAATCAATCAAATCAACAAGTATTTATCCAGGGCTTCTTGTGCACTTCGGACAGTTCCAGGGCTCTGTTGGGAAGGAGGAGCAGGAGTGTCTAAGACACATTCCTTCGTTGTATGAGCAGCCGAGGCAGTTGTCGCCTTCGAGTGCTGTCTGCCTTGATTGTTCGGTTTGAATAGCCCTGTGATTTTCAGCCACAAGGTTAAATATTATAACTGCTTCTGTACTTTCAGACTGAAGTGAGTCCTTTCAGAGGAGCAGGCAGAAAAGGCACACTAGTTTCTGGTACTGCCCAACTGTTTTGTATTTGCAATTGTTGCTGATTTGGGGCAGTTCAGAAAGGACGGTACATCCTGTCTGCCCAGGAGTGCATAGAAAGGGCTTCACGGAAACTTTCTCCTCCCTGCTGTCTCCATGGCTGTGTGGGTGGCAGAGGACCAGGCCAGGCCTGCTTGTCTATTATAATTCTGCTGCCTCTGAAGGAGCATGAGGCTAGTGACTAGCAGGCAGGCAGACAGACTTGGATGTTCCATCCATCTTCCTAGAAAAAGGAAGTGTCCATGTTATGTAACAGTCTGATTTCATGAGAATTCCAGACCCATTTTGTTATAAGTAAAGCCACAGCTAAGAGGTGGGGTGGGAATGCTCTCCTGCACTGCCAAGCTGGAGTACCGAGGAGCACTGTCCTAGGAATCCCTTAGAAGTATCATTCATACAGTGTGAGCATTGCAGGTGCCCACATGCTTCCAGAAATTATAGTGGTTTTTGATAGTGGTGTAACCATCACCACGGCATAGGTTTTAGAAGCTTCTAATTTCACCCTCACACATCCTCTGCTCCTCCATTCTTGGCCCCACCATTTAAGTCAATCCTCCTCCAGCTCTCTGACCTAGGCAGCTATTGCTTTGGTTTTAGTCTAGAAGTGTTGTAAGGATAAGATGCTAAGACAAGCTGGTTTGTGTCTGGTTTCTTTCACTTAGCAAACTGCCATCTAAGCTCTTCCATACTCATCCCTGTGGCCACTCTTCTCTCCTTGCTGCTGTGTTGGCCTCTCATCTAACCACGAGGTGGGTGCATTTAGACAGTTCTGCCTTTACTGTAGTATCTTCCATCCCTGATGACTTAATACATGATGCTAACATTTAAAATTGAGAATTTGTCCACTATTGGTTCTCTGTGCTTTGCCCACCTGCACTACTTGTGAAAAACTCAGACACTGAGGTTGTACAATACAAAGCATATTAGAAAAAAGGAAATTACCAAGTGTATATTTCATCTAGTTAAAACACAGTATATTTGATTCACTTATTTATTTGGAGTCAGTGTCTTGCTAGGTAACTTTGGCTTATCTGGAACTCTCGGTGTAGAGCAAGCTGACCCAGAATTCATATAGATATGTGTTGGGACCCGTTTTGGCCCTGGTTTGGGCCTTGAGGACAAACCCAAGCCTGGCTGAAGTTTCTGTGGCCTTATGGGAGAGCCTAAGCCTGGCTCAAGTTTTGAGACCTGTCTCAGTCACTTCTGTATTGGGGTGACTCAGCGAGACCTGTTTGGCCCTGCCTCTGCCCCACCATTGCTGATGTAGAGCTTTGCGATTGGCCCTGTCAGTCACTCCATACCCTCCGTCACCCTTCCCCGCCTCCTATGTCATCTTACCCCACCAAAAATCCCCCTCTCTATGTTCCAAACTTATATAATCGAGAGGCTGATGACATAAAGTTGAATTCCTGCTTCAATAAGACTCCTGCTCAGTGTGTTTCTTTTGGGCTGTTGACACGCGCCATCCCGCTCAGACCTGGAGAGACCCCAGCAAGACCGGAACCTCTCTCCTCTCACCTGGACCTGCCGGCAAATACATCCGTCTTTGTGGGATATTGGATGGGATTATCTTCAGGTTATGTGCTTGAGTCACCTATCCACGAAGGAAGTGTGTCCCATCCCTACCATATCTCCTCATATTCATTCAAATATTTTAAAAAAAAATACAAAAAATAAATCTGCAATAAAAACCATTCTGATTCTAAGCATTGAGAGTGCGGAAAACAGGGCCCAGAAAAGCTAGGTAACTTATTCAGAACACACAAAGCCAATAATAAATTGTGGAGCTGAAATTCTAACTGACGTCTTCGGTCCATGAAGCATGTAAAGTTGGCAGATCTGGCTGAGGAGCTACTGCGTGGGCGGAACAGTCAGGGGTACAAAGGCGTCACCTCTGACCAGAGGAGCTCATGGTACCATGTTTGCAGAAACAGCAGCCCAGGCAGCCATGAAGACCGTAACAGCCAAAGAGCTGGAGGGCCGCTTTGCAGGGAATAAGGAGCCCCAAGGATTCTGCGCAGCACACACCATTGCCAGCAGATGTCCACTCTGCCCGAAGCGAGAGGTACAAGCATCTGGCTGGGGAGAGAAGCTGAGGCGGGAGAGGAAAATGTGGAACCTGTGGGAGGAAGCAAGGCCAGACTCAGAGGCTGGCTGGGTAGGCGTCAAAGAACACGTCAGATCTAGTCACGTGGTAGCTGACAAGAATGACCGGTCTTGGGTTCATACAAGGCAGCCACATCAGAAAGGTTCCCTATGATTGCCCCTATTCTCTTTTTGAGGGGGGGATCCCTTGATGTCTTCTGGGTGTCTGCTGTGGCAGAGTTGGCTGGAAGCTGATTTCTTTGGGTGTCCTGAAGTCACTACAGAGTATGACGAATCCCGCTCTCTACATTTCTCCCGTTGCACTGAAGCTATTTTGGAGCCTGTGATTTTCCTAGTCTCGGTCCAAGTTACAGGGTGCTGCTGCCAGTTGTGTGGTCCAACCCCTGCAATATGTTCCCCCATCTGCCACCATTTCCACAGTTTAGCCTAAGAGATCTCGAGTAAAGCCACGCCTGTTGGTGGATCCCCACGGCCGACTTGTCTCCTAGCTGCATCCTTTGCTGCTCTCCAGAGGCAGACACGTATCCCAGAGAAGACTGCCCATCAGGCTAATATTGGTGACTCTGGGTACCTCTGTGCATCCTCCTCTCCACCCATTATCTAGCAGGCTGTTAGTTTGTGGGAATAAGGGGGACATGTTTAAAATACCATGTGACTAGGGGTCATGGGGACACCTCGAGTTAAAAACATTTAGAATTGGGATCTGTCCTGCCTTTGAGACAAGGTAAAGAATTTGCCACAGATATTTCACTGATGACAAACATTGGAGTAGCTGGAGTAGCTGGAGTATCTGGAGTAGCCTATGAGACCCAGGGAAGGCGATTCTACTGCATCCAGGCCTTAGGCTCCTGCATGGGAAAGGGGGGCAGGATTCACTGCTCCAGAGATGCAGGAGTGTCTCCGTGGTTAAGAGCACTTATTGTTCTTACAGATGACCCAGACTTGGTTCCCAGCACCTACATGGCTTCTCAAAACTGTCTATAGTCCCATTCCACGGGGAATCTGACATGTGAGTAACAGGCACATATGTGACACACATATGTATACACAGGAAAATACACATATACGTATAATAAAAAATACATTTTTTTAAAAGAACAAACTCACTGCCACTGAAGCAGGTGCAAGCCAACATGGCTGAGCCATCCTCACCTGTTCCTTCCTTTTCTTTTTCTTCCCCCCCACTCCGTTCCTTATTTTTGTTCATTTCCTGAGGATTACATGGATAGAAATGGCTTCTAGAATCAGGATTTTGAGTGTGTCATCTTGGCCTTGTTTCTGCATCATAGGACCAACTAATATCAAAGCATTGTGTGTCATCCTCCCCTTCATGTGAGCTGGGATTGTGGAGCATCCAGTGAGTGGATGTAACAACACCCCCACTCTCTCTCTCTCTCTCTCTCTCTCTCTCTCTCTCTCTCTCTCTCTCTCTCTTTCTCCCAGGATCTGAGCATCAGTGGTAGGTTCTGGATGCTGTCCCTCACTGGGCATCTGCATATGTTTTCTGCCGGTAGCTTACTCCATCTTTCCAATGAAACCTCTCGTGCAGCTTGGAGTCCACAGCAGTGGTATCTCCTGTCGCATAGTCTGCCTTCTGAGAAAGGCTCAGTTTGAACTGCTCCTGCCTGGACAAGTTTCCTGTGGCCCTGAGTTTCCCAACAGGGCTGCTTCTCTGAGAGGAATGGGAGTTAAAAACCTGGATATTTTTAAATCATGGTAAAATATGGATGAGGCAAACTTTTCTATTTTAGAGATGTCCCAGTGCTTGTTCACTGCCTTTCATCAAGTCCATTAAGAACACTTACACTGCTGTGTGGCCATCACCAATATCTGACTCTACAATCGCCCAAACTGCAACTGTATCCATTAGACACCTAAGGACCCTAGCCCAAGCTGCAACTGTATCCATTAGACACTAACGACCCCACCCCAACCATTCATGAGTCCTGCCACTTTTCTTTCTGTGAATCAGAGTTAATGAAATAGTTATGACTGACTTTGTGTGCTTGTCATCTTTCTGTGGTCCCAAGAAGACTTGACAGAAACTAACCTGATAAAGGAAACGTTGATCCTGACACCATTTCAGAGGGCTCAGAAGCTGCTTATATCACAGTGTAGGAAAGGGGGAGGTGGGGAAAGAGCCAGCTAAGGACAGCTCATTATTGTCAAGAGCTGATCGATCACCAGGTAACTACTGGTACTCATTCTCTCCAACTAGGCCAAACCTCTTAGAGTGTCTGCACCTCCCAACAGTCCATTAAGTGAAAATCCATCAGTAGATTAACCCACCAAAGAGGTAAGGACTTTTATGACAGTCACCTCCAAACTTTAAACTGTTACACTGGGGATGTGACCCTTCAGCACACCAACTTGTGGAAGATATTTATGATCCAAAACACTTTTTTCCCTTCGTTTACCTGCTATGAACAATGTCACAAGACACCAGGGTGTAAAGGTCACATTGCATCTGTACTTAGGAAGCACAGAGAGGCTAGTATCAGCCCATTTTTTTCCTTTCATTCAGCCTGAGACCCCTGACCCATAGGATATGCTACCCATTTTGGGGGTGGGTCTTTCTACTTTGATGAATATAAAAGTTGATCCCCCCTGTACAGCGGAGGTTTCTTTCTGTGGTGATTCTAGATCCTGAGACTCTGACAAGCAACATTAGCCACTGTATTAGCTACTTCTCTGTTGCTGTGATAAACTGTCATGTTCAAATGCCATCGATGTAAGGAGGAAAGGGTTTGTTATGGCTGTGATTCCAAAGGAGTCAGCGTCCATTGTGGCACAGGGTAGAGCAAGGCAAGCTGGGTAGTAGTGTTTTATGTGCACACAGGAATCTGAGAGGGAAAGACCAAAAAGTGAGGGAAGCTATTAGCCCTTGAAGCCCTCCCTCCAGCAAGGCTGTACCTCTTAAAGGGGCCATAGCCTCTCCCAATAGTGACAGTGACAAAGGACCTAGGGTTCTAACACACAAGCCCATCTTGGATGTTTCTCATTTAAACCACCACAGCTCATAGGTGCTGAGATGTGAGTATGACCCTTCACCTAATGGAGAGACAGCACGGTCCTTCACTTTGAGAGTGGAACACTGGCTGCTAGGTTTTTCTCTCTCCTGTTGTGAGAGCTGATGTGAATAGCTTTTAGACAGAAGTTTTATCCACTCAGGGCTCAGGGGTAGTGTGAGGTGGATGGTGAGGAAATCCCTAACTTACTCAGGGTTTGCTTTGCAAACAGCCCAGCCACACAGATCTGAAGCCACATTTCAAAGCACTGTGGCTTTTTTTTTTTAAAGATGTATTTTATTTATACGCGTACACTGTAGCTGTCTTCAGACACACAGAAGAGGCCATCAATCTCAGGTTGTAAGCTACCATGTGGTTTCCGGGAATTGAACTTCGGCCCTTTGGAAGAGCAGTCAGTGCTCCTAACCACTGAGCCATCTCTCAGGCCCAGCACCATTGTTTATTCTCCTCATATCAGAGTATCAGGTAATGGTGAAAAGTCTGTATTTTCCTGGTGTTTGAGTTCCACACAGGCCGACTCCTGAGGCTGTGTGTATGAGCACTACACATTTAGGTTCTTTGCAAACTGTGACATTCTAGACGTGAGACGATTGCCGTTTTCCGTGGCACTGAGTGACGCTTGAGAAGATGGAGTGACAGCGCACGTGCACTGACGTATTCTGGATTGAGGGTGCTGGTCTCCCTGAGATAACAGTCAGCCCTCCTGGAGTGAAGGGTACCTGTGAACGTGGCAGCTGTTTTCAGCACTAGCCACACACACCACCTTGACATCAGTAATACAGAGCTGTTGGGGCTGCCTTATCCGAAGGACTCGTGCCTTTTCCACAGGCAAATATTGCCCTGTGTGGACCACTCATAGATGCTTGAGAAACTGTAATTTTAATTTTTTTAAATCTTATTTTTAATGATGGTTTTAAACCTTTTAACCTTTTTTTTTTTTTTTTTTTTTTTTTTTTTTTTTTTTTTTTTTTTTTTTTTTTTTTTTTTTTTTTTTTTTTTTTTTTTTTGTAACCTACCTCCCACCAGAGGTAGTGGAAACGAAAGGATACGTGGGAAGAGGACCTGTTTAGAAAGATTCTTTGGAGTAACTTCTGTCTGTGTTGTCTGGAAATCAGCAGTTCAGTTCACAGGTCAGCAGGCAACGGCAGCTTGGTCCACTCTCAAACACCTCACAGATACACCCGCAGTCCGGTTTGGTAGAATCAGGTTAGCAGCAGCAGTGACTCGACCTAGCAGAGCCAGCCAGGCCTCAGCCTCAGGAGTCAGCAGGAGGGACGAACAGGAACACCAGGAGAAGTTCTCAGCTGTGCAGCTCTCTCAGGGAATCAATTAGCAAAGACAAAGATGCGAGGCCCACAAGCGTGCACAGCTAGCTGTCCCAGCAAGCCAAGCTCTGTCTCCATCACTCTGTGGGGTCCTATTTATATCCTGCAAGCATCACGTGTCCTCAGCGCCTGCATCCAATCAGCACGAGTCCTTGGAAGCAGCAACAAACTGCAGCACACCACCAGAACACCCAACAAATGTAGCAATGTAAGGAGGACGAATACATGTGTGTCGTTAGCAAAGGATCCTTCATCATGTGTCCTTTCATGTGTTTGCTTTAGCAGAACATCCTCTCTCCTGTGTCTGCTTCAGCGAAACCTTTCTTCACGAGTCTGCCTTAGCCTTTCACCTGTGTCCACTCTAACAAGTCGTTCCTTCACGTCTTTGCCCCAGCAAAACACCTTGCAGTCGAGTTTCCAAAGAACAATTAAGTTTCCACTTCGAGGAAGTGTGTGAAATGACCTGCTGTGTGCTGGGAGAGGTTGTTTCCCTCCACAAGCAAAGTGCTACCATTATTGCCTGTGTCCTCTGCCCTTCCTTGAGCCTGCCCATGAGCTTTCACCAAAGGCTGGGCCCATTTGCCAGTGTGTGCCTTCAGTGACTGGCCCTCTGTCTACAGCTGATTAGGTTGGGGCATGATCCTGACCTCTGAGGACAAATTCTGAGTGAGGAGACAGAGCAGCCTGGGTCTAGTGGGAGCCCCTGGGGCCCTAAGGTCACGTGACAGCAAGACTGGGGCTTGTGTCATGGGAAGCGAGCAGCTCAGGGTAGGGTGGAGAGCAGAGGTTAGGACCTCCTGAGCAAGAGCAGACGTGCACTGAGAGACGGAGACAGGACCACACTGCCCCCGAGAGAGGAACAGAGACAGGGTAGTGACTGGATGCCTTTCTAGGTCCCTGAAGACCTACAGAGCTTCCTGTGTCAAGATCCCAAGGGGAACCCCTTTGCCTCCAAATAAGCCCCCCCTTCTTGAGATTTGGGGTGGTGGGGAATCAGTACTTGCTTCCAACCAAATGACCTTTGTGGAAAGCACTCTGACGAGAAGTGTCTGCATATCCCAACCAAAATAGGGTCCTCTTGCACTCATTTCAAACATGCCTTTCCAGAGAAAGCATGCTGGTAGTCAGGAAGCAGAGCAAACAATGCCCTGCCCTATCTCAGTCTGTCACAGGGAAATACAAGTCAGGACCACAGGGAGGTCCACCTTCATAGCCATGTGATGGCTGGTGTTATAATGTGCTCTCAAAGGGGGTAGGAACTGGATCCCTGGAAGGAAGGAAGGAAGGAAGGAAGGAAGGAAGGAAGGAAGGAAGGAAGGAAGGAGGGAGGAAGAGAGGGAGGGAGGGAGGGAGGAAGAGAGGGAGGAAAAGAAGAAATGCAGGAAGGAAGGAATGCAAGCAGGCAAAAAGGAAGTCAGGAAGGCAGGGAGGGAGAGAAGAAGGAAGGCAAAAAGGGAGAGAAGAAGGGGAGGCAGGTAGGCAGGCAGGAAGGGAGGTAGGCAGGCAGGAAGGGAGGCAGGCAGTCAGGAAGAGAGGCAGGCAGGCTGGTTTTACACTTACCCACTGGATGTGCCCTTCGTCTTTCTGAGTGCCCTCTGCAGAAACCCCACCACCCAGCACAGGACACCACAGCCTTTCTTGTGGTGTGACATCCTACCCACATGGAACACAGACATTTCTCAGAGATGAGCTATTAAAATGAAATTAATGTAAATGCCTAAGGAAGGAATACAGCTAGTACATCTCTATAATAGACTATTAGGCAGCTGTTAGGTTTCATAGTTCTAGGGAAATTTATATTATGGGTTAAATATCCCATGCAATAGCAACATGCCAATGTATTTCATTGGGATAAAGAGTCAGGGTGACATAGGGAATAATAAACATAATAAAATATAATAAATATAAATGTAATTAAATAGTAAGTGGCTTTTAATAGTGAGAAAATTGGGTGTAAGTTTGGGTGTCTGTTAATTTGTTGTAAGTGGGTAGAGGTCTGTATCTGGGGAGGGAGTCAGAAAGATGAAAAACACAAGTGACCCCTGTCCTGGAAACGCCGTGCCTGTTCACCATCACAGGACAGTTATTTTGGAACACTCTGTTCTTATCTTTGTTTAAGTTCTGCGGAAAAGGGATAGATTTACTCTTTTCCCCAATAAAATATGTTCCCATCTCTGCTATTGTATGGAATACTGAAGCCTCAAGAAAAACAAAAGCCAGTGACACACTTCCTGGTGTTAACAACACGGGCATCACTGCAAATGGAAGATGAAATCAGCAAGCCCTTAACAAGCAATGTGGCCATTTTCTTGATAAGCACAGTGATAAAGAAGATTCTGTGGGGCTCGCCATGTTTGTGTGCCATAGCTGGATACCACCCTTGGCCCAAGCATATGTTCTTTTGGACTATTTAAAACATTAAGCCCGACTGATGTCTTCTGCATAGCCTGGATCAATGTGGGATTGCGTAACATCAAACTAACACTACTAAAATCCACAAGCATGAGGTGCAGTATACACAAGCATGAGGTACAGTATCCACAAGCATGAGGTACAGTATACACAAGCATGAGGTACAGTATACACAAGCATGAGGTACAGTATACACAAGCATGAGGTACAGTATACGCTTGCAGTGGCTTGGGGGGATGCCATTGTGTTTATTGCCTTAACAATGCTAACAGTTAGTTCTTTGGCATTCTTTCAAAAATCCACCATTTCTAGGTGGAAAGGCTGTATTTATTTGAAGACTTTGGAAATATCACTTTCTCAGCTAACTCAAAAACAACCAGACCGTTTCTATCTGGAACGAGACCTCAGAATAAAAATGACCCCCAAAAAGACCTACTGGATTATTATCAGGATCAGTCTCCAGAACACAGAGAACCCTTGAGTCCCACCTGACATTGCTGAATATTAAGGCTGTTTAGACACAATTACGGCTATTGTCAGTCACAGCTCTGACAAGACATTAAGCCAACAGCAGGCTTCGGCTGTCCTTTCTTCAAGGTCAAGCTTGGACCATACCAGAGAACCCAGGTACAGCTGTGGGTGGCAAGAATCAAACATAAGGTCAAGACTCCCCTGCCACAGTGATTGAATACCTGATTTAGAAATTTCTAATCAAAGTAACATTTAACCCACGTTAGAAGCTTTCATCTAAATAGGTAGCAGTGTAAAAGAAAAGATCAAGAGGATGGAGAGACGCTGATGTTCCCTTAGTGGGCAGAGCACTCTTTTATGGAGGGTGCAGGCAGGGATGACCAGATCATGAGGGTAAAGTTCTCACGAATGTGCTCTTTGCCCTTCTGTACAGGAACCCTGAGAGACTGGAGTCGGTAACCAGGAAGAGGGTCCTCCACACACCCCACTGTGTTGGAGGTCTGCCTCATGCCAGAACTGTAGGAAACCTCTATCTGTAGTTTATAAAGTGCCTAGTGTCAGGAGAGAGTCAGTCATTGCTCCCTAGATTTCTGGTTAGGCCCGAGGTGGATGGCAGCGCCTAAGCCTCGGATAAAGAAAACCAGAGAATATCAAGTATACAGCGGGGAGGGTCACACGTTCATTTTGGACTGCGCAAAATGGGACGCTTTTGGAGTAAAGAGAGTGGAGCATCCGCGCATGGCTGGAGGGCGTGGCTTGAGCTGCCGGGTGGGGTTGGGGTGGCATTTCCAAGAGGCTGTCTGAAGCTATGGGCCTGGACTGAGGAAGAGGGTCTTACAGGAGACTTGGAAGAGGCAAGCTCAGAGCAGAAAGACAAGAAGGCAGGTGTCATTGGAGCTAGGTAAAAGGAGTCTCTGGAGAGGGGCCGCTGTCGTTTGGATCTTACATGGCCTACAAGGGCCTGTGTGCTAAGGAATTGATGCTTCTGTGAGGTGGAACCTTCAAGAGGCAGGGAACATGCCTTGGATCTCAGCCCATCTCCTCCCTCATTTCAAAATCCCGGGGAGCACTTCCCAGGCCCTAAGGATGGCAAGGGTGAGGAGAGGCCCCCTGTAGAAGACAGATGGCCCCTCCCCTCCCCCTCCCCTCCCCCTCCCCCATCCTGGCGCTCCTTTGACAGCCCCTCAGTGCCATCTGCATCCTTCCCCCCACAGCCTCTTCCGTAGGCTTCTGCTCTGCCCTCCCAGCACTGGCTGATACCCGCTGCCCTGCTGCACAAGAGAGGATGCAGGGGGCCCAGTACCAACCGCTTTCATGGCTGCACTGGCCTTTGGGAAGCCCTGAGTTGAACTTTGAGACTGGGATTCATTCTCCTGGTTGGTGGTACCTTCAAAGAACACACCAGCAGCTGAGGAGATGGCTCTGTGGGTGCGGTCCCTGTTGCACAGGCAGGAAGGCCTGCGTTCTGAATTCCCAACGCCCACATAAGAGCTGCATCAGCAGTCTGTAGCCTCAGCGTTGGCTGGAGCCAGGTGTTGGGAGTCCAACCAGTTTAGCCAAAACAGTTCAACGAGAAACCCCGTTTCAAAAAATAAGGTGGACAGCGATTGAGGAAGATGCTTCTGGCTTCTAGACATGCATGCATGGTTTAGTACACTCCTTTCACTCCCTTACATGTATGCATACATCACGCATGAACACACACACACACACACACACAGAGAGAGAGAGAGAGAGAGAGAGAGAGAGAGAGAGAGAGAAAGAATGAGGCACATAGCATGTCATTTATAAGTGTCTTTCGTGTTGGGGTGGAGAACAGAGCCAGTCTCCTTTGCCCTGCTCTGAGCGGCCACATGCTTGCCATCCTGCTTCTAACATCATAGACTCTCGTATGCTGGTTAGCCTGGAAGGCCTCCTATCAGTCCATGGACCCTTGGGCAAATCGGGAAGGTTATCACCCATCCTTAGGCCCAGGATGAGGTTTCTTTTAGACCCTAGAGAATGTTAGGGTAGCTGTGTCCTCAGAACGGTGTTCAGACACAGCTTAAGGGAGAACATGATTTCCTCATTCGGATTCTCCACAATGAAAACATTTAAAGGCTCTGTTTTTATTAATAGACATTATTTAATGCGGCGAGAGAAGGGTTGCTTCGGCAGTGGCTTCAGTTAGTATGAGCCAGGAAAATCTGCGCAGAGCCATTCCTCCTGGCGTGTCTATAAACCCTGCTGTGTCTGCAGTGAGCTTCAGCCAGGGCCAGCTGCTTACAGGTGGCCTGGATCCCATGGTGTGTGCCTGTCTGCAAAACAGGCTGTGTTTACCCAAAACATTTGAGATTTGCATGGTATGAAGCCTTAAAGTAACGCTAGCTTTTGGCCTCTTAAATGTACAATGACTCAATGCAGCACAGATTAATTTCTCATTGATCTAAAGCCCCAAACAATGTTCCCCAGTGACTATTAATTCTTCTCCAATCAGTGGTTTGGGGCTGAGGCTTCTTCCATTTTGCGGTGTCCCTAACACATGGTTCCTGAGGTAGCATGACTATCTGCACCTAGCCAAGAGAGGAGGAGGAACTGTGGTATAAAAGAGCCAACAAGATACTCGGTGGGTAAATGTCCTTGCCACCAAGCCCAGTGATCTGAAAGTGACACAGAGACCCTGCAGGGTGGAAGGAATAAACCCCACAAGCTGTCTTCTGACCTGCATGTGTGTCATACAATTGCATATGTGTGCATATGTGCCCATACACAAAATAAATATATAAATGTAGAGAAAGGGAGAAGGAAGAAAAAGAGGAGGAGAAGAACATGCTTGGGGGAGCAGAGCGTGGGCCCCTGGGACCATGCACACACCACCCATGTGCATTCCACTCACTTCCAAAGTTATAAGCCACACCCAAGTGCAAGGCAGCCTGAGGAACTGCATCATCAGTACCGAAGAAGAGAAAGTGGGTCGGAGGATGCTGGCCGTGTGTCCTGAGAGCCGGGCAGCAGCTGGGCTGCATTTTAGAGTTCTGATGTTGCTCAGCATCCTTCTTCCTGCCCAGATAAAGGAAAGCCAATGTGACACTGTAAGGAAGGGTTATGGGATCACACACACACACACACACACACACACACACACACACACACACACACACTTTTACACACAGTCACACACACACACTTTTACACACAGTCACACACACATGCACAGAGACACACTCAGACATACTTTCACATACAGGCACACACTCATGTGCACAGAGACACATTCACATGCATGCATGCACGCAGGTATACACAGATACACACGCGTGAACACATACATTGACACACATTTTTCCCTGTGGCTGTGTTTAGAAAGAGTGCTCTGTGGATGTATTCATTTTGTCCAGATGAAGAAGCTTAAGTACTGTTGATGTTACCAATCAGTCACAGAACCAGGACTCAGACCCATGGCTACTGGGATCCAAGCCCATTTGGCTAAGGATGTGTAAGCTTCATAAATTACACAGGCATTCTAGACATGGGTGCAAATTTCCAGAGAACAGATGTCAAGGTCAGGGACTTTCAAAAGGATGGTATTTCCAGAGATGTCCCTTGGAATCTACCACAGTAAATTCTTCTGACAGAGAAGAAGGGGTCTGGGAGCTAATAAAACCAGGCGCTGCCAGGAAATCCTTTAATTTTATAAGGGCAGGAACAAAATTGGGAAGGAAGAGTTGAAACCAATGACGTCAGGGGCAAGAACTATAGGAGTCACAGCGGCAGGAAGCACTGACGCCCTGAGAGATCTGCAGGAAAATGTTCCAGAAGCTAGATAAGAGTTTGGATTTATTGCTTCAGGTCAATGGTGCAATGCTTATGAGCTTTTGTGGAGTATGACCTTGACCAGAGTCATTCCCTGGACTGTGGCGGAGGATCAATACCTATTGGTTTAATGTATGAACAGGCAATCAAATTTGTTTAGGAAGAAATTGCAATTGATGCCAAGATGCTGCATGGGGAAGCTGGGGACAGGCGTTCTCCAGCCACTGGGACACTCCCAGCAAAGACTACAGAGGAAGCAAAGGTGAGCTGAGCAAGCCGGAGCCTGGTGGACCAAAGACAACACCGACATTGGGATGTGCGACTTTACTGAAACCTGGAGGGGAATGTCCCACTGCAGAATTGCCTGGAGGACTTTGGCTTACAAGCTTGCTTTGAAATGTTTAAGATGTGAAAAAGAGAATTTGTGTTAAAAACATACTCTAGGTGTCTCCTCTCAAAGGAGAAAGAACCCTGTAGTTCAGTTTCTTGCTAGAGAGTTAACACCAAATGCTAACTCTGTAGCCCCTGTAGGGGTGCATGAACCTGACCACCAAGGGAGTACCTTTCTGTCCTTATGTTATTTGAGCTAAAGAAAACAGGGGGATTTTTTTTTTTTTTTTTTTTTTTTAGTGAACTGGAAGAAGGTGATATAAGTAAAATCTATACTTCATTGGGTTCCATTTTTATCAAATTTGCCTCCTGCCAAAAGTAATTTGAGTAGTATAATCAATAAAAACAGTTTTGTAGTCATTAACATATTTTATGGATAAAAGATAAAGCTCTGTGTTATGATGTGGTTAGATTTCTACCCAAAGTGACTACAATAAACTTTTTTTTTTCCCCCGAGACAGGGTTTCTCTGTGTAACCCTGGCTGTCCTGGAACTCACTTTGTAGACCAGGCTGACCTTGAACTCAGAAATTTGCCTGTCTCTGCCTCCTGAGTACTGGAATTAAAGACGTGCACCACCCACGCCCGGCTTACATTAAACTATTTTAGGCTATCACTAAGTTTCTGAATAGCAAATTAAATTACAATAAACTATTTTAATTTAACTTGATATTCAGAAACTTAGTGAAAGCCTTCCATACAACATCAGACATAGTTACCTGATTTTTATTTGTCTTTTCAAGGCAGAGTCTCACTCTTTAGCTCAAGGAAAATATTATTCACAACCCTCCTCCTCTTCCTCCTCCTCCTCCTCCTCCTCCTCCTCCTCCTCCTCCTCAGCCCCCAGGTGCTAGGATGGCAGATGCAGATCAGCGTGCCTGGATTGTTGGGTCATCTTTAAATTTTCTGCAATCAGAAATCTGTGTCCCAGCCACTGGAGAAGGACTGACCAGTGGGTAGGATAGGCTGTGGTAAACAAGCCATCAAATACATTTAAAACTTTAACTAAAGAAAAATGTACAGCGTTAAATAAAAAAGGTAAAGGAATCCAAGTAAATACCATGGCTTCTATCCAAATATTTAGACAAGAGTTGAAAGGTGGTCCCTGGCTATACATTACATGAGGAGGAACCATTGCCTAAATAAGAAGTATAATAAAACATCATCCCTATATCAAGTCCTTATAGCAAAGCCCTATAGCAAGTCTTTATAGCAAGTTTTTATAGCAAGGCCCCATAGCAAGTCCTTATAGCAGGGCCCTATAGCAAGTTCCTATAGCAGGACCCTATAGCAAGGCCCTATAGCAATCTTTATAGCAAGATCCTCTAGCAAGTCTTTATAGCAAGTCCCTATAGCAAGTTCCCATAGCAAGGCCCCATAGCAAGTCCTTATAGCAAGGCCCCATAGCAAGTCCTTATAGCAAGGCCCTATAGCTAATCCTTATAACAAGACCCTATAGCAAGTTCCTATAGCAAGGACCTATAGCAAGTCTTTATAGTAAGATCCTCTAGCAAGTTCCTCTAGCAAGTTCCTATAGCAAGTTCCTATAGCAAGGCCCTATAGCAAGTCCTTATAGTAGGGCCCTAGGACATCTGTCAACTGATGGCTTGGGAGCAAGAGAAGGATGATATCAGCAGCTGCAGAGGCTGTTGTCCAAAGGTTATTGTCTTAAACAATGTCACCAAGTGTTCAAACACATGACCTCAGCACCGTGCCTCACGCAGTGAGAAGGGGAACACAGTCTCTTGATTCTCTCCTATACATTTGTACCATTCACAAGGGTGCATCCCTCAGGACCCAACTGCCACCAATTGGCCGACCTTCCAATACCACTGCCTTAGGTCTAAAAATATCAATTGGAGGTGGCCTTGGTTTCCCAGGGCTCTGGGATCTGGTAACACCTCTACGTGAGGCTGTTACTTCCACATGTGGAGTCAGAGGGGTAGGTATCTGGATGGGGAAGATGGGTATGTAGTGAGGGCTGTAAGAAGATGACTGAGCCAGAACCAGCTAGGTCTGGTCATGCCGCCATGATCCTGCACACTGCTCAGCATTCAGCTCAGTGTGTGCCCAGCAGAGCTCTGGAGAGCTTGTGGGAACCCAGGAGATCCATCCCAGTTGCTGCCTTGTAAAATAAGCCCGTGGATAAGCCTCAGCTGTGCAGGTGGCAGGAGCCTCAGGAGCCCCGCCTGGGTCTTGCCCAGAAAAGGAAAACAGCCCTGCTTGGCTTTCACCTCACAATCGCAATCACATACGTATTCATGATTCACATAATCCTATGCACGAGTGTCTCGGAGGTCACAGCACTGAGAGGAACTCTGCCACAGACTCGCTCCTTCCAGCGGGACTTGGCTTGCTCTCTTCTTTTCGTGTCCCATGGACTAGTTCCATGCTGTAGGCTGCCCCCACATGCCTCAAACCATCTCCAGCTCCTTTTAAATGGCATTCTGTTTTCCACCCCGTCACCGCGCTCTGTTAGACATAATGATTACCAGTGGTTCTGCTTGCTATTTGTTTCCTGTTGCAGAAGAGAAGCTTCATAGAGTGTGTTGTTGTTGTTGTTGTTGTTGTTTTCTCCCATTTTGTTCCATATCCTAGTCCAAAACTCTGAGCAAGGCTCAGTGGCCTTAATGCACACTTCAGAAAAACAGACCGAGTGCATTCAAAAGGGAAAGGCCTGGGGCATCTTCGAGACAAATCAGAAGTCCTCAGTAGACTGGGGCCAGCGAGACGACACAGGAGGTGAAGGCATCTTCTGCTACGCTGGGCTTCCTGAGCTCAATTCTCAGGACCCACATCGAAAGAACCAACTCCGGAATGCTGTCTTGACTTCCGCATGCTCATTATGACACACACACACACACACACACACACACACACCCCTCCCTAATAAATGAGTAAATATAATTTAAAAATATTTAATGTGTCACTCTAGGGCCAGTGAGAGGGCTCAGTCATTAAAGGTGCTTGCCACTAAGCATGGTGACCTGACTTCAATCACCAGAGCCAAGCCCACAAACTCATCTTATGACTTCCACATGTGAACTGTGGCATGTTTGCCCACATATTCATATGGGTGCAGTGCACATAAACAAACACACACAAATACAAATAATCAATTAAAAGGTATTTTGGCTCTGAGTAGCGTGTATGGGGTGTGTGTGAAGTGTAGGGGACAGGACATGGACAAGGGGTGAGTCTGGAAGCACGCAGTCAGGTAGAAAGTGACTGCGGTCGTTCACATGGGAGGTTCATAGTTGGCCCATGGCATTTGCAGGAAGGTGGCAGCCTAGGGTTGGATCAGAGGTCTGGTGTGATGGCAGAGTATCCGTGCCTGCTGATGGTCTGAGTAGAGAGGTAGCTCAGAGCTGGCAGGAGATATGGCAGCGGAGTTAGCAGGAGGAAGCCTGGAAGAGGAGGCGCAGGTGTGAGGCTAGAGAACCGAGTTTTTATTTACACATTTCCTTGAATATTTACTGAGCTGTCAGTGCTCTAGGAATGGTGCGTGGCTGAGGATGCCACAGTGAACAGCTGAACTGAAGTTCTGCTATACGAGTTCTCCCATTCTAGGGGAGAAGGAAACTTTAGTCAGGGAAGCTGGGAACTGAGTGTGCTTGGGTGTGTTAGAGGGAGGGCGATGAGGAGTAAGAAGGTGAGGGAGGGCGATGAGGAGTAAGAAGGTGAGGGAGGGTGATGAGGAGTAAGAAGGTGAGGGAGGGCGATGAGGAGTAAGAAGGTGAGGGAGGGCGATGAGGAGTAAGAAGGTGAGGGAGGGCACTGAGGAGTAAGAAGGTGAGGGAGGGCGATGAGGAGTAAGAAGGTGAGGGAGGTTATGATGTTAGGTAAGGTGTTCAGGTAGGAAGCCACAAAGACCTCTGTTGAGTCTTCCAGTCAGATAAAACAGCCAGTTCTTCTGAAGTGGGCCCATCCCCCACCTGTGAGTGGAAGGGAAATCATCCCAGTGGGCCAAGGCAGCAAGAGAGGGAAGTCCCAGGTTGGGGATGCAGATGAGATCGTTTAGTGGGTTCATATTGGGTGAGAGGTAGGAAGCGACTGGGAGACCGGTGAGCTAAGCTGACCTTGTGTCTGGACACCACGGAGTCCTAGTGTTAGCTGTGGGAGAAAGGTAGCTCGCTCTGCACCTCAGAGGAGGAAGCATGGCAGGGAATACTCCACTGTCGTGCACAATATTTAATGACAGGCGTTAGATGAGGCCAGCCCGAGAGCTGTCAGAGCTGTGAAGAGCAGATGCAAACGGCTGTTGTGAAGATAGCACTAGGCCTAGAGGAAGTGCCGACCAAAGAACGGATCCTGCCCAGCTTCCCCTGAACTGAGCTTTTATGCAGTTACTTCAGGGTGTATGGGTAGCTCAAAGGCACCTAGACCTTTGGGAAGTGTGATGGTTTGCCTCTGCTTGACGCAGGGTGGCGCTTTTAGAAGGTGTGGCCCTATTGGAGTAGGTGTGTCACAGTGGGTGTTGTCTTTAAGACCCTCATCCTAGCTGCCTGGAAGCCAGTCTTTTCCTATCAGCCTCCAGATGAAGAAGTAGAACTCTCAGCTCCTCCTGCACCATGCCTGCCTGGATGCTGCCCTGCTTCCACCTTGATGATAATGGACTGAACCTGTGAACCTGTAAGCCGGCCTCAATGAAAAGTTGTCCAATTAAAGAGTTGCCTTGGTCACGGTGTCTGTTCACAGCAGTAAAACCCTATCTAAAACAGGAAGTCTCTTGGGCAGCTTATGAATAGCTATGATGCTGAAGAGCCCCAGCTGTAGCGTGGATGAATCACGAAAAGCTGTAGCACTAAAGACTCCTCGGGGTCCCGATCCCCAGGCCACTTGTTAGGTCTGACCTGGGTAAGGGTTGGGTTCATGTGGGGATCTGTAAAGGCTCATGAGCCTAGCAGTCCTCTCTCCACCCGTAAGGGAATGTTGGTAGGCTAGTCCTGGTGAGTGTCTCCTGTGGATAATCACAGATGCTCTCATTCAAGGAAGCCTGGAGGAAACAGCCCACAACAGCTGCAAGAGATGATCATGTGCAGGGACGACAGATATCTGCAGTCCTTCCTGTCTCTGCTCCCTTCATTCCAGAGGGCCCGTTCCTGGGACAACGGCTGCTCAGTGAAATGCGGTGCCCAGGGGAGTCATCAGGAGATATCTGCTTCATATGACACACTCGTGCATGTGAGAAGATCTGTCTGTGGTCCTAAGCAAGCGTCAGGTGTGTGGATGTAGCTGACAAGCCCCGGAAGCCCTTGGAGACTTTCAGCATGCTTAGCTGTAGGTGAGAGCCAAGTCTGTTCCTGGAACTAGGAGCTGATGTTGGCAGAGGCTACTGCTTTGTACAATGAGGCACTTTAAGGTCACCGTCAGCTTCAGGTTTGTGTGTGGTGAGCATTACCATTGCCGGCTCACAGATAGCTAGGTGCTGTCAGCAGGACTTTCACAGGCCTGCTCTCTGTGTGCCAGGAGATGGGAGAGGACCAGAGTGTTAACTGATTTCTACCATGTAAATACCGCCCGTGGCTAACTTGTAATGGTTTAACCACTGACTCTCAGAGGTGTTGCAGTTTCGGTGAACATTTAGCGGCTGGCTCCCATACACCAGCCTACTTCTTTCTGTCAGGAAGGCCAGGCGATAGTTCTGCAGGCCTAATTCCTGTGGCTTCTTAGCATTTCCTCACTCCCCGTGTCCATGCTCACACTTCACAAAGGAAATGGCCCCACGCCCAGGACCACGAGCTTTCTCTCCACTGTTTGAGTTTTTTCTCTGTTATAGTCTTTCAGCCACAGCCCAACGTCTCTGGTGAATTGAGTTGCTGACCTTGTGACTTCCCACCGACTGGCTCTTGCTTATGGTGGATGGTACCTCTCCATAAGAGTCTCAATCCTTCTGAATTTGGTGTCCTCGATAGAAAGGATGTCACCACAGTGTCCCCTGAGAACTTAGGAAATGGATGGTTATAATTCCACCATCCAAACGCTGTGAGAACAGAGAGGTGGTGAACGGTGAGGAGTCAGAACAGGCCAAGCTAGCATACGTCTGCACAACGGATGAGGAGCCGCATCCTGTGCTGACCCATAAGCCACACACCTTTCAAAGTCTGGGGCTACAGGTCCACTTCCTACCTCGTTTTCATTTGCCACTTTGAAACAAAGGCAGACCTTACAGATTTATGTATTTAAATCTGTGCATTACATTCCTGGCCCTGCCTTGGCCCTCCCCGCCACCAACAAAATACTATCCATTTCTAAAAGTGGAAATGAGAAATTCAACATCCTTTAGGCCTTGTTTTTTCTCAGGGGCTGCACAGGCCACTCTGCAACGTTGACTCCCTGCATCAAGAGCCCACAAGTCATTCTCTGCACACAGTATTCTGAGAGACATTGGACAAAGTTGACATATGCCTTCTGCAAGTCCCCTGCTGGCCCCTGCAGTCCTTTTGTCCACGTCTGTCTTCAAACCTGGCCAGAGCAGCTCAGGCAGGTCCTGTGGAGGAGCCAGACACAGCTGCCTAAAGTACAGCCACCCTCAGGTCCAGGGACAGGAGCTGTTTTGTGGCCAGTGGAAGCGTGGTGGCAGTGTCAGCAGTTTCATACACAAGAGAGATCTGGAAGTAAACGGACAAGCCAGATGACACCCAAGCAGTGACGTGTTGCTCACTAGTGACATTTGTGCCACATTCGTTCTCACCCCTGTGAGCCTTGCGACACCAGAGGCTGGAGGCTTCGGGAGCCAAGAGGCTGATTGGGAGCCCCAGGAGGCACAGAATACAGATTAATCAATCTCCAGGCCCACCAGTTTCCCTGAAACACCCGAGTGCTAAATGGTTACTTGCAAGCCAAGAGCAGCAAGTTGCCTCAGCTCCTGTCTGGAGTCTACCTCCTGGAAAAGTCTATGAAATCAGGCGGAAAATCCAAGGTGGTTTGGTTTGTTTTTGGCTTTTTTGCATGGGCTACCAGACAGAAGTGCTCCGAGATTCCAGATGGGTAGCAGCTGGATAAAATGTGTCCCCAGATCTACATTGTACCTTGGGAAAGGGGTGTGCTGAAGGCGTCTGAAATATTACTAACCTCCATTTCCTCCCTCTGTCTCTCCCTCCTTCCTTTCCTCCCTCTATCTGTCCCTCTCTCTTTTCCTTCCTATCTGAATGTCTGGGTTCATTTGTTTGGATAGAAGTAAAGAGGGAAAAAATCTTTTTGGCAGTGGTTGTTTTGTTTTCTCAATTTTCTTGTCAACTGACTCATGACAGAAAAAAAATGCCAATTTCAATCAATTTCAGTTCCACAGAACAGAAAAATAGAGAATTTATAGGCAGCCATTGGAAACAAAGGAGCCATCTGGTTTTTTAAGTATAATTTGTCTCTGGACTAGTTCTCTGTAAGAAATGAGACTTTTCCATCAGAATACTGCTGAGAATGTTTGTACTCTTCCCGTAGAGCCCCATAGCCCGGCTCTGGTGGGCTTCACGGAGAAGGTCCCTCCTGCAGGAAGGGTGGCCTTCCTTCCCCATCCCGAGGCTTGTGGGTTGACCAACACCTCTGTCCCTTTAAGTGGAGAGGGATTAGGTTTCATGGGAAGCAGCCGGGTGACGGGTGGAGGTCATCCAACCCTGGTTACCCCAGTCCGTTTGTCATTCCACAGTGACAAATCTCACTTTCGCCCAGGAGTCTCCAGAGAGGCTTTGCAACATTGCGGCTAAAACTCGGTAATGTTCTGGAGGCTTTCAAAGATGAACGATTTCCTCCCTCAGAGCCAGGGTGGCTCTGTGAATCTGAATGTCTCATGCAGTTTGTAATAAACATGAGGGTGTCAGAATTTTATAGTTACTAGGGTCCTACCTTCTGTCAGCATGGTGCCTCTTGTCTGGTGGCCCATTCCATTCAGAGGAAGTGGGGTGTGTATGTGTGTGTGTGTGTGTGCGCGCGCGCGCGTGTGAATATGGACATGTATGAAGGTGCATGTGTGTGGAGGTCAGAGGTAAACTATGGGTGTCATCCATTTTGGTTTTTGTGATATGTAGGGTTCAAAGAGTAGGCTAGGCTGACTGGCCAGCAAAACCCAAGGACCTGTCTGTCCTTGTTTCCCAAACATACATTTCTCAACTTGACTTTTTAAATGTGGGTTCTGGAACTGAACCCAGATCCTCACACTTGCATGGCGAACACTTTACCAACCGAGTTCTTGTCTAGCGGCCATCTTGAGTTCATCCCAAGGGTTCTGTGGGAAACCTGGCAAGGCTGTAGTTCTGCCTGCCAGTTCCACCTCTGGGCCAGCCCTGCCTCAGCAGTCTCTCGCCGAGTCTGCCATCTAGAACCCAGCACTTGTCTTGGCCTCCTTCTCATTCATACTCAGACACAGCTTCCTATCCACAGGACGGACATCACAAGGCAGTGGCAGTTGGCCCCGCTCTGCTGAAGGCTGTGCTGATATGCAGGTCCCTGAGAACCCAGCAGTGACTTACATGGGAATCCCTTTGCTGGCCCTCAGCTTCCTGCTGTGGTGTTGAGTCTTCTTTGATCTTTAGCATCCCTTATTTTGTTAGTGTTGCAATTAATGTTAATTTCTGTTAAGACAATAGTGGGCTTCCATGTGCATCTTTTTTTTTTCAAAATTTTATTAGATATTTTCTTCATTTACATTTCAAATGCTATCCCGAAAGTTCCCTATACTTTCCCCCCGACCCCCATCCTGCTCCCCTACCCACCCACTCCCACTTCTTGGCCCTGGTGTTCCCCTGTGCTGGGGCATATAAAGCTTGCAAGACCAAGGGGCCTCTCTTCCCAATGTGCAGCTAGAGACATGAGCTCTGGGGGTACTGGTTAGTTCATATTGTTGTTTCACCTATAGGGTTGCAGACCCCTTCAGCTCCTGGGGTATTTTCTCTAGCTCTTCTATTGGGGGCCCTGTGTTCCATCCAATAGATGACTGTGAGCATCCACTTCTGTATTTGCCAGGCACTGGCATAGCCTCAGAAGAGACAGCTATGTCAGGGTCCTTTCTGCAAAATCTTGCTGGTATATGCATTTGGTGGCTGATTATGGAATGGATCCCCAGGTGGGGTAGTCTCTGGATGGTCCATCCTTTCATCTCAGCTCCAAACTTTGTCTCTGTAACTCCTTCCATGGGTATTTTGTTCCCTATTCTTAGAAGGAATGAAGTATCCACGTGTTGGTCTTCCTTCTTCTTGATTTTCTTGTGTTTTGCAAATTGTATCTTGGGTATTTTAAGTTTCTGGGCTAATAGCCACTTGTCAGTGAGTGCATATCATGTGAGTTCTTTTGTGATTGGGTTACCTCACTCAGGATGATATCCTTCAGATACATCTATTTGCCTAAGAATTTCATAAGTTTTTAATAGCTGGGTAGTACTCCATTGTTTAAATGTACCACATTTTCTGTATTTTCCACATTCCTCTGTTGAGGGACATCTGGGTTCTTTCCAGCATCTTATCTAAGCTCTCCAACCACTCTCCAGCTTCTCCAATCACCTCACTCCTTTCAGGCAGGTTGCTTTGAACTCACCTCCCTCCCCCTTCCTAATGTTTCCGTGCCTTTCAGTCTCAATCTTCTCAGGTAGACCACGGCCAGGCGGCCTCGACACCCTCAGCCAAATGGGTCACATCAAAGTAATGAAGATACTTGATGAAAGAAAACAGTAACAGTAGGCAGCAGGGTGTGTATGTGTGTGTGTGTATTATGTGTATATGTGTAGTGTATGTGTAGTATGTGTGTATGTGTGTGTGTGTGTGTGTGTGTGACTCTTCTACCAGGTTTGGGTATTAGCCATATTACAGTCTTCTAGTCTCAGCTTACCCCAAGGTCTTTTGTTGTGATTTCTGTTTCAATATCAAGTGCATGTTCATGTATTAAGGGCTAGGTAAGTACCAGGCATTCTAGTTGTGCTGTAGTTTCAAGAGAGGGGTGTTCACCTGAAACAGATTGGGGTAGCTGGGTGAGGATGGCTGCTGCCCTCTCCGTGCATGGATGCGGTGGGGGACAGAGGTGGACCGTGGCTATCTGCCCCATCATTCCCCACCTTAGTTTGTTTTTTTTAAGATATGCTCCCTCACTGAACCTGGGGCTCACAGTTTTTCATCTATACTGGCTGACCAGAGATCCCAGGTCATTCTGTCTCTACTGTGCACAGCTGCACTGGGCTATTGGAGGTGGGGTGGGGATGCCCTTTACACAGGTGCTGAAGATCTGACCTTAAGCTTCTGTGGTAAGCGCTTTGCTAACTAAGCCGTCTCCTCAGCACAACCTCTTCCTATTTTGTGCTTCTGAACATTTAAGCTGGGTGAACAGGTAAGGCTGTAAGAAGAGCTTGCTTCTGCCAAGCCATGTGACCATGGCCAAGCCACATGACCACGGAGCTGAGCTCATCAGTGAGGACTCTGGAGTCTTGGAAGCCACAGTACAGCCTGAGAGTTGTCACCCAGCAGATTCTCTGGCTCAGCTTCTGTGTCACCAAGGGCTGGTGGCCAGTGCCGGAGATACACATACGCCCGCCAAGTGATAGCTAGAGACAAAGCAGGGAGAAACTGGGGTTCAAATAGAGGCCAAAGTTAGGTTCACAGAACACCCACAGAAGCAGCACATGGACTGCTCAGCGGGTACAGTACGACCCCTCAGTTTAGGGGCAAGGATAATCAGAAAGGCAGTGCTGGCATGCTCAAAGCTCTCAGACACTGTGTCATTACTATGGTCAAGTAGAACGGTTGAGAACATATCCAGAGGTGGGTCCTGTGCTGGCCAGGTGTAAAGAAGCCGAGAGGAAGCTTCAAGTGGCCTTGGAGAGAACCAGGCCACCCCAGTGTGCCTGAGGAACCGACAGTCCTGAGAAGCCACTGGGCTTTTTGATCCTGCACTTTAAACGCCTGTGTGCTTGGCCTTCAGGCTTACAGGAACCCCGTGCTGTGCTTTCATTTCTATTTTTAAAAAGCACAAAGATGTAATTACCATCTAGTGACACAGGATTCACCTAAAATTTCAGCTCTGGCCAATACCTGGTGTAGACAAGGGCTTCTCAAACACTGGCATGCCCCAAATCCCCAAAGATCCTGTTCCAAAGCAGATTCGGGATCTGGGTGGGGTCAGAGCTTCTGCGCTCCTGACATGCTCCCCGGGGATACAAACCTGCCAGGACGGTCCTGCTCTGAGGCTTGGTGTCTAATACGTTGTCTCCACAACCACACACAGGTCTGAGTGTGGTGTGAGGTGAAGGGTAGCAGTAGCACTACAGACAAAAGGTTTGCACTAGTGAGCCAGAGGGAAACAGACTTTCTATCCTCTCTGTTCTCAAGGTCCAAGTTCATCCAGCAACTACATCTGAGCTGCTGATGTCCCCTCTGTCTTCACAGATACCCTTCTCCCATAGGCCATTCATTACCACCTGCCATTTCTCTCAGAACCTTTCCGTTTGGAAACAAGAACAACTTCAAGTCTTAAGTTACGAAGTTTTGGCTTTGGCGTAGGTGGAGCATAACTCCCTTCCCTGAAATGCATTAGTTCATCTTCTTTGTCAAGTGGATGGATTTACATTGCCTCGGGGACAAAGTGTCTAGGGTGGGTTAAATGAGGCATGAAGGCCCATCCCTAAGGGCTGAGCACCCCTCTCTCTCTCTGCTCCCCAACTCAGCTCACTTTCTCCTTTCGTCTTTAAACCACTATAGATGAGATGAAAAATGCAGCCGGGCGTGGTGGCGCACGCCTTTAATCCCAGCACTTGGGAGGCAGAGGCAGGCGGATTTCTGAGTTCGAGGCCAGCCTGGTCTACAAAGTGAGTTCCAGGACAGCCAGGACTACACAGAGAAACCCTGTCTCGAAAAACCAAAAAAAAAAAAAAAAAAAAAAAAAAAAAAAAATACCCTGTCTTAGTTACTGTCCTACTGCTGTGAAGAGACCCCATGACCAAGGCAACTTATAAAGGAAAGCATTTAACTGGGGGCTGGCTTCCGGTTTCAAGGCTTAGTTCACGTTCACCATGGTGGGAAGCACAGCAGCGGGCAGGCATGGTGCTGGAGCAACAGCTGAGAACTCACATCTCATCCAAAAGAGGGAAGCAGAAAGAGAGCAAGGCTATGCCTGGCTTGGGCTTTTGTGACTTCAAATCCCACCTCATCCTTCAACAAGGTCACATCTCCTAATAATTCCACCAACTGATAACCAAATGCTCAAATATATGAGGCTATAGAAGGCCACTCAAAGCACCATGGGACCATTAAGTACCAAGTGGATTTTATTAAGTAGGCCAATGGACTTGCCCTAATGAGAACCTTTAATTTCAAGGGCAAAGAAAAACGTAAGCAACTTGGCAAATTACTCCAAATAAATAAATGCCATTGCGTGAAACAAAATAAGTTAACTGAACAGGATCAGCATAATTTTGAAGAAAAATCGTGTGAACCATCGATTCATAATTTAAATGTATGGAGTACTTCTCTATTTAGCCACAATGTTTAGACCTGTGTACATTCTCGACCTTGGCAAAGCAATGAGCTGCCAGCATGCAATGCCTGCCCTAGTCCACAGAGCAGCCGTCAGTGGCAGATGGAGTAAAATAACTAGAAATGCAAACAATACAGACTCAGCATGCACTGATTAAATATGAGTAAATCTATAGGATCGCTCCTGTGGCTATAAAATATAAACTGATATTTTTATTTTAGTCATTTTAATGGCTATTGAAAGAGGAGATACATATTAGTAAGTAGTATACATTGTAGCAATCATTCCAGTCAAAACTCCTAAAATAAAATAAAACAAATGTGAAAGAGATTGAAAGAGAGTAATTAAGTAAGAATTACAAGGACTGGGGTCTGGGCGAGGAGGATGACCGAGGTCCCGAGGCTTTAAGGTTTATTCAGAGGGTACTGGGAATGGGTTGGGAAAGGGAGGCCCAGTAACGGTTGGGATTTTATGAATGGGATGGGAGGGGTGGGAAATTAGAAGTCAAGGAATGGAATCAAGGCAGGGAGGGGTGGGGGCAGGTCAGAGGTTGAAGATCCCTGTGAGCAGGCAGACCAGGCCTGTTGTCCCGTCCCGGGGGACAAAGCCAGAGCCCGGGCTCTCTGCTACCGTCTTCCGGTCCCTTTCCTTGTCCTCTTCATTGTCACTGGACTCTAGCCTCGGTGGCTCAATTTATTTTGTTATGGTTATGAGTATTTCCCCTGAATGTATGTCTGTGCATCATGTGTGTGCCCGTGCTCACGGAGGCCAGAAGGGGCCATCGGGCTTCCTGGGACTGGAGATACAGATGGTTGTGAGTGGTGCTGAGAAATGAGCCTGGGTCCTCTGGGGGACTAGCCAGTGCTCCTAACTGCCGGGTCATCTCTTCACCACAGCCCCAGTGGCTCCTTCTCACTTCAGGCACAGAGCGAACTCTACCTCGAGGTCTGTGGTCCAGTCAGTTCTCCTGGCTCACGAGCGTCAAGTCTTTGCCCCACCGAGTGCCTGCTAGGCAGCTCTCTCTAGCTCTCAGTCTCTGGGTCATTCTGCTTTCCTCTACTGCAAATCTAACAAACTGTCATTTTGCTTATTGGCCGTGTGTTACCATTGGGCCTCCCTCTCTATAGAGGGGGGGATTTTGTTCTGTCGATCCTCAGCAGTGGTCTCACAGATTGCATGCGACAAGCACTTGAGACAGAGCTGCCCACTGGTGATGGTGATGTGGGCAAAACCAGACGCCAGGGAGCAGAGCTGGCGTGCATGAGCAGGAGAGTAGGGTTGCCCAGGTGACAAAGGCTACTCACGCTCCAGAGGCAGCAAAGTGGGTGAAGGAAACAGTGTGTATGAGAAGTCACTTGGGGGTCCCCAGTGTCCTTTCTTATAGGAGCTGTAATTACGTGGCTTAGCAGAAACTAGTCGTGTGGTTCATAATATGGTGGCCTTAAACTGAAGTCAGCTTGACCTGAGATATGCTTGCTCCAAACGCCCACAGCAGACAGGACTATGGCTGCTCCCACAGGGAAGGGGGAGAGCGTGCCATAGCTCCAGGACGTTTTTAATGTTGGTCACATAATACAGAGCTTCATCTCAAATATAGTAAGTGAAACTAGGCCGCACTAGCTTAGATTAGCGAACTGTTTGGTTCTGCTTTATTTGTTCTCTTCTTTAACTTTTTATTATGATTAATAGAAGCTTTGAAATTGTACAGGTGGGTCACGTCATACTTATATTAGACACATCTAGGCTATTTAGTCAGAGTATAACCCTTGCCCTCCCTCCCTCCTTCCCTCTCTCGCTTCCTCCTTCCCTTCCTTTCTTCCTCCTTTCCTTTTGTTTCTTCTGTCTGTCCCTCCTTTTCCCTTTCCTTCCCTCCTTTCCACCTTTTCCTTCCCTCTAGAAATAAATATCTTTTAGTGACTTAATTGTTTTCTGAATGAACACCCAAGTAGTTAATCCTCCATTCTCAATAAAGTAGATGTTTTTCATAATATCAAATCCTCCATCTGCCTCTGCATCAAGTTGCCCGGAACGATATTAAAGTCAGTGATATACAGCCCATTAGCTGTACCCAGCTCGGGCCTCCCTGGGAGGAAAAGAAACGGTACAAACGAGGTTTCTTCTACATTAAGCAGCAAACAGATGAAAGCCTTTGAAGAAACCACCTACGAGAAGTCAGGGGCTATGATTAGCCAACCCTCCAATTTGGCAAACAGATTTCTTTGCAATGTAACCACCTTACAAATAACGGCTCCTCCCGGTATAAGTGAGGGAGACGGTGGGGTGCCCGAGCCTCAGACAAAGGCAGCCCCCGAAATGGACTTTGAGATGCTTTTTAGGAAGGAAATTCTCAGCGTTCATCTTGGCGGGGCCCAGGAATTGTTCTGGAGCTTGTGAGGTTGGCCTCGGGCTGTCTGTGTCTGAGCAGGGTGCTGCGTTTGCTTAATGAGGAAAACGAAAGACTCTTGATTAAGTTGTTTATACCGTCCTCTCAAGAGCACAAAGCAGATTGAGCATTAAGTCACTGCTTGTACATGTGTGTCACCCTGGTGTTAAGTCACGACTTGTACATGTATGTACATGTATGTACATGTATGTACATCCTTCCCGGTGGTCAAGAGAGCTGCGGCACTCCAAGGACTCATGTGACAATCATTCTGTGGACAAACCTATGAGTTCAGAGAGACCTGTGGCCCAACATGGCAGGGTTGAGATGAGCCCCCATCTTCTCTGCCCACCCCCTCCCCACATAATTCCCCTCTCCCTTCTGTTCCCCTTCCTCTAAGAACCTCTGTAAGTCTCTGGGGGTGGGGATCCTTTCCAATTTTGTGTTAATGAAAGGAAAATAGGGGCTGGGCACATCGCTCAGCTGGTAGAACACTATCCTACAATGCATGAAGCTCAGTCTCCGACACCACATTAACCAGAGCTTGTTGGCTCACTGCTAAAATCCCAACAACTCAAGAGGCAGAAGCAGGTGGGCCAGAGGTTCAAATTCCTCTTCAACTATTTAATGAGTTCAAGGTCAGCCTGAGCAGGGTGTGACTTTATCTCAGATTGATTGATTGATTGATTGATTAATTAATTAATTAGTTAAAATACAATAAAAGCCAAGCAATCTCTTCCTCAAATGTGTGCCTAAGCCCTTGGAGCTAGAAAAGGTACCTCTGATAATCAGTCAGCATTTTCTTTGTTGTGGTGGTCTGTTGTTGTTTTTCTAAACAACACCTCACTCTGCAGCCCTGGCTATCCTAGAACTCACTGTGTAGACCAGGCTAGCCTTAAACTCCCAGAGATCTGACTGCCTCTGTCTCCCAAATGCTGGGCTACTATGGCTGACTTCAGCATTTTATAATCAAGGAATCACAATGCTACACATTGCTGGTCTTCTAGGTTTAAGTCTTCAAATAGTAATCTCCATTTCAAGCACAGGAAACTGAAGTTTCTGGTGTTAGATTTTCATAGGCTCTAAGTAACCGAGGCTGGCAGTGAACTCCTAATCCTGTTGCTTTCTCCTCCCGTGAGTACCTATGTGCTGGGATTGCACATGTGCCGCACCAAGCCTGACTAGATGGTGTCTATTTTGCATCCAGAATTGCAGCCCAAATCTCCAGGACACACATGAGAAGCTGGGCACAGTGATGTGTGCCTGTAATCCCAGCAGTGGTAAGACGGGAGCTGGGGTTAGCTTACAGCTTGGCTGGCTTGGCCTGTGTGGTAAAGTTCCAGAGCAAATGAGTTTCTCATCTCAAACCATTGAGACGGCCACTTCTGCCATGAGCCACAGCACAGCTCCCATCTCTCTGCTGCCATCGAACCCTTCAGTCAGTGCATCAGGTAGGAAAGACTCCAGCTGAGGATACTGGGGTGCCTTTGCAGTTCAGGGAAGCCCCTTGGACAAAGTCAGAATGGACTCTGGGGGCCAGTTCACCATGTCCTGCATGCTAGGTGAGCACACAGGACAGTGACAGTCATGGCAAAGACAACTAGGAAGAGAGGGAAAAACTTTCTCCTTCCCTGCGGGTTATGACCTTGAGTACACTTGACACTGTAGGAAGCCATCCTGACGTCTCAGAAGGCCCGAGGATGAGACCACAGTGGGTAATGGAGAGGAGAAGCCAGCCTGCAGAGGATGCCTCTTAATGCCTCTTAAAAGCCCAGAGAGGGGAACTGACTTATTCTGGATCACATAACATTGGGGTGAGGGATAGACAGACCTTGAACCCTGCTTACCCAACTCTTATCTGTTAGCCTTTACCTGGCTGCTGTTAAGAACTTGTGGACTCTTTTCACTGTCCTGCAGTACTCAGCCGGCTGCCAGGAGGGTCTCACAACCCCTCCTTACGTTCGCCCTCTAAAGTGGCCAATTGATCTGAGCCCACTGAGCAGCAGAGGTGCCTGTGGATCTGCCCGGCTGAGAAGCTCTCAGAACGCATTTCCCCTGGCAGACCTGGTGGAGCCTGGGTGTGTATGAATAACTCAGGACCGGAGCCTGGCTGGTGGGGAGCTCAGAGCCAGCTCTGAAAACACCCTAGGGGCTCTCTCTGAGTGGCACAGTGAAATGTGGCCACACCGGTTCAGTCTATTTTAAGCTTCGGAAACCAAGGGAGGTGAAGCCGGGTGAACCAGTGAGCTCCTGGGCAGATGCGTTCCAGGCTAACTCTGGGTGGCTCTAAGGTCACCTTGGGCCCCTCTCGTGCCTCTGGGCTTTGTTCTTCCTGCTTCCCTTTGGACAGATGGGAGGGAAGGACTCACACAGGAGGGACACTCCATTCAGACAGAAAAATGAGAGAATGTCATCTGCTAGGACCTGGTCGGTGTCTTTAAGTGGATTTTTCACCTGATGTAATTGACTACTTTGAGGGGGTGTACAACCACTGTCTCCCCTCTCACGGAAAGGAATGGAGGCCTCTTCCTCGAGGTCACCAGTAGAGCTAGGGTTTGAAGTCCACAGAGCGGGCAGCCCTGGGACACTAGCATTACATGTGTGGTGTCTGTGCTCTACAGCCAAGGCAGGGTCTCATGCCCAGCAGTGGCCAGAGCTCCTTTTACCACATGTAAGCCACATTGGGTTCGTCCATAGCTTAGAACGTTTGGTTCTACCAGCATCATTGCTCAGATTACAAAACCAAAGCTTAATGTCCTCAGTATATTTTCTTTGTACCACACGGCTTCCAGATTCTTCCTCAGGGCTCCTCATTTGGGGTTTGGGTATTATGGCAATCAAGGAAAGAGAGAAAGGGCAGACACAACTGATAAGGAAAAACGTTCAGAGTGTAGAATCTCGGAATCACTAATCATTTGCTTTGTCGTAAGTACTTAGGTAATGCCATTTTAGCTTGTGGGTGAGTGTGTATGTGAGTGGGTTTGTGTGTGTGTGAGTGGATGTGTGTATGTAAGTATGTGAGTGTGTGTGTGTATGAGTGTGTGTACACATGAGTGTCTGTGTATGCATGCTATGTCTATGTGTAGATATGTAAATATGTATGTGAGTGTGCATGCTGTGAGAGTGTATGTATGTATGTATATATGTAAATATATGTGTGATTGTGTAGGTGTGTGTGAGTGTGTGTACATGTGTGTGTGCTTATGTGTATGTGTTGTATGTGTATGTGTGCATGTAAGTATGTGTGTGAGAGTGTGGGTCTATGTGAGTGTGTTTGCATGTGTGTGTGTGTGTCTATGTGTGGATGCTGTGTGTGAGTGTGTTTGCATGTGTGTGTGTGTGTGTCTATGTGTGGATGCTGTGTGTGAGTGTGTTTGCATGTGTGTGTGTGTGTGTGTGTGTGGTGTGTGTGTGTGTGTTTGTGTGTGTGTGTGTGTGTGTGTGTGTGTGTGTGTGTGTGTTTTGCAGTGTATGGTGTGCATGCATGTTTGCATTTGGAGGCCTGAGGTTGATGTTGAATGTCTTACTCAAAGGCTTCCCGCCGTGTATATTAAGGTAGGTGTCTCACTCGGCCTGGATTGCCATGTGTTGGCTTGTCTGACTAGCCGGGTTTTCCAGGGATCCCGTCACATCCTCCCATATCCTAAGATCACAACCTGACTGTCAAGCCCACGTGGCTTTTACGCAGGTCCTGGTGATCTGAACTCTGGTCTTTATGCTTATAAAGCTATCTCACCTACAAAGCTATCTCCCTAGACTAGATTACACTGAACTGAAAGTACAGAAAAAAAAATCTCTTTTTAATTCCTTGATTCCTCCCCTTTCCTTAGAACAGTAATGTGCACCAATCCTTTCTTTTGTGTCACAAACCTGTAATCTTAGCATGCCAGAGGTTGAAGTAGGCAGATTATGAGTTCCAAGCCAGCCTAGGACGCATGGTGAGACCCTGTCTCAAAACAACCACAGCCAGATACAAAGAACATAGAAATGAATAAAACTGGGTTCAAACCCTGCCAGAGCCCACACTCTAAGAAGAGGGAGAAACATTTATGGGGCTCACCTCTAAAACTGTGTCAGCAGACCAGAACACACACCACATGGTAGGTGACAGCAGTGTTGTGATCACTGGCTTCTGCTTAGGTGGGGATGTCAGGCTTGACAGAGCGCTCTCTCTCTCTCTCTCTCTCTCTCTCTCTCTCTCTCTCTCTCGTGTGTGTGTGTGTGTGTGTGTGTGTGTGTGTGTGTGTGTGTGTGTAGGTGCAAGTGTGTATTCCTGTCTTCAAGGTCACCCTGGGAAGAAATGTTTTAAGCAACGTGGTTTACCTGGTTGAAGACCTGTGGCTGAAGGAAGCGACTGGTTGATTTTAAGTATCCAATCATTGCCAAGGAGAAGGGGTGCAAGGGATATGGTAGAAGTAGCTGGCACTAGGAAAGCTGTATTGGGAGGGGGAGAAGAGGCGAGGAAGTCTGCAGGTTAGCTTCTGTATGCGATGCAGAAGGAATTTACATGGTCTCCTGGAAGCCACTAAAGAAGGTAGGTGGGAATGTGACATGAGCTGGTCTCTGTTTCAGAAAGTGTGTGCTGGCTGTGGAGAGAGGATGAGGTGGGTGGTGAGACTGGGAACTAGGAAGCTGTGGGGGAGGGCGTGTGGGGAAGGGTGTGTGGGGAAGGGCGTGCACAGCCAGGAGGAGAGCCAAGGTACCATCCACCTGTGCTGGGAAATCACCTGGGACTAAGGATCAGACAGGAAGGGAAGACTACAGAGAAAAGCTGGATTTTGAGCTGCATGTGTGAGTGTCTGACATATTTTTGTTTAAAAAAAATGGAGGAATTTTTTAGCAAAAACTAAAATTATTATAGAGTTGTAATACAATATCTGGCAAAAGCAGCTCAGAGAAGGAAGAGTGTGTTTTGGCTCAGGTTGAAGGGAAGTCTTGGTGACAGAACCTGAGGCAGCTGGTCACATTTTATCTGCTATCAGGAAGCAGAGAGGTGAGTGCTGGCCCTCAGCTCAGGACTCCAGCCTAAGGGATGGTGCCGCCCACTGCTCAGCTCAGGACCCCAGCCAAAGGGATAGTGCTGCCCACAGTTGCTGACTCTTCCCAATTCAATCAAATGAATCTAGAAACTCCCTCTCAGACCTGCCCAAGGCTTGTTCCCAGGTGATTCTGAATGCTGTCAAGCTGACCACCCATATATAAGCCATCTCAAGGATAAAGCAAGTTAGGTTAATAACGAAGCCAAGAATAACCCACGTGGGCCATTGTGATGGTTTTTATATGCTTGGCCTAGGTAGTGGCACTATTAGGAGGTGTGGCCTTGTTGGAGTGCGTCATTGTGGGGGTGGGCTTTGAGACCGGCATCCTAACTGCCTGGAAGCAAATATTCTGCTGGCAGCCTTCAGATGAAGATGTAGAACTCTCAGCTCCTCTAGCATCATGCCCGCCTGGATGCTGCCATGTTCCTGCCTTGATGATAATGGACTGAACTTCTGAACCTGTAAGCCAGACCCAATTAAATGTTGTTCTTCATAGGGGTTGCCTTGGTCATAGTGTCTGTTCACAGCGGTAAAACCCAAACTAAAACACCCTAGTACAATCAGTGAGCCATGCATTTCCTCTCTGTATTTCCCCAAGTTAATATCTTAGGAGATGCTTTTCTTGAGTGTTGGACAGTTAAGCAGGCAACATTCTTGCCTTCGAGCTGTGAAGGCTCACTGTAGGCCCGCTGTTAGCAGGTCCAGCCTCATTTCTTAGTTTGAAGCCATGCTTCTTGAGTAAATAAAAAGGAGTCAGTTTGTCCCAGACCATGATGGTAAGTGGTTCAGTTCTGTTTGTCCCATAGTGTGATGCACCCAATGGATTGTTCCCTTTCCCTTCCCTCCAGCCAGAGCAATGATCAGGACAATGGAACTCTGTGTGTCTTTGTGTCCGGGAAAGCTCATCCCAAGCTGACAGGAAATAACAGGCATTCAAATCAGCCCTTGCTGCGGCTCTCTGTTTAAGTTGGTGGTAGTGAGAGAATCCTTTTTTTTTTTTTTAATTTAGTGCTCTAGAGTTTTCCCTGTCAGGGTATTCACTGTGCATGAGTCAGCCTCTAGCCTTGCTCCACAAGGAGTGTCCAGCCTAGAAAAGAAAAAGTAATTGATGAGAGCCCCACAGAATAGTTATCTTGGCACTGGCTGGTCCTGCTGGGTCAGAACAATTGACTATTGGCAAGCCCCACATTCTCCACAGGCATGAAGGGAGAAATGAAGCCTTCTTTGGGGAAGGTATGATTCAGAATGTCAGAAATTCTGGTCTTGAATGGAAGGCCTCAGGGGGACATCCAGACAGTGGCCTTATTCTGTGTTATGAGGCCGAAGGGTAATTTTGAGAGGCAAGTTTGGCAGAAGAGCTAAATCCCTTTGCAGAACTGCCCTCTAGGTTAGATGGAGTGTTGGCAAATGTGAAGACCTGAATTCTTTGGGCACTTCCTGCCTTGGTGGCTGATAGCTCTCCGGACCATCCATCTGCTGGGAAGAAATATGGTAATGAATGAATCCAGTGCGTCTGGGAGACTAAAAATGGCCGATGGGCAGGGGAAGGGTGGGAGAGAACAGTGTTCATGCTACTGACCAACAGCAAAAGCTACACCAGTTATTATCTGCTTCAAGCCTGGAGCAGAAGCAGCCAGATGCATCCAGTAATGTGTCCTCCACTCTGCCCAGGCTGGTTTTACATCACAATGGCTGCTCTATGCTGTTTTTCCAAGTATTGGGATGTCGCTGTACACCCTGTGTCCTGGCAGATAGACTTGGAAAAAGTTTCCCCTTGGACTTCCGGCTTAGGCCAGCAGCAGGCAAGGGACTCCGGCTGTGTGTTACCCAGGAGGCTAGACAAGCATTTCCTCTGGCAACCCAATCATCCTCACAGAAACGAACCTCTGCTGGTGCTAGGCTGGACTCTCCATGCAAGGCCCGACTGGTGGCACTCCCCAGGCCAGGACTGGGTTCCTTCATTCATCTGAGATAAAGGAGGGGCTTTTCACTCTGCATGGGTTACTAGGAGATTTTGCAAGCCGGCATGTTTGCGTGACTTCCTGTGGGCCTCACCCTTCTCTTCTGTCCACATGTAAATGGCTGTACGTCAGAGAAAAACAGACAGGAGCCCAGAGCCAGGTTGTGCGTCCTATTGGCAAGGGCAGATGCTTGCTTGGTGTTCTACACTGTAACGGAGCTTTGAAGTTTCCTAATCTCTTTGAAAAGAGATAGCAAGAATTTAATAGGTTTTGGTTTTTTTTTTTTTTTTAAAGGAGACTACTGATAAAGAAGCTGTGACATAAGCAAAGAAAAATGTAAGTGCTTTTGAGAGCAGTACAAGCAGCAAATAGGGAAATGCCGTAAGACCTGACCCGTAGTCTGCCTGACCGGGCGGCTCATGTCCGTTCACACAAAGGGTCTCATTTGCAAATTGCCTTTAGACAGAGATATAACTTAGCGAGGGAAAGGAATTATAATTACTATTATTAGGGGTTGTTTTGTTTGGTTTTGTTTTGTTTGGTTTAATTTGGTTTGTTCTTCCAAAATAGCTCTCAAATAGAATGTCCCAGGGCAGTTTAATCTCTTATGTCAACATACAGCCTACACAATCCCCACAGACACACCTAGGTCTGAGAGTCCCACCCACCTTCTCCTAAGGAACTCAATCTCCTATCAGTCCTGACAGAACAGTCCACTTGCAGAGCTCACAGGCTTTCTTGGGTTGGCCACTGAGTCCTGAAGCCACGGAGGGACAGGACCCAGAGGCTGGAGAGGCAGGGAGAATTTAAAAAGCCACAAGGAGGGCAAAGGGCCTTCACACCTATCTGGCCAAAGTCCCCAACACCTGCGAGTCTTGAGAATTCTAGCACAACTCCCATGGATGTGAGCACTGCTGACCCAGCATTGCTTTCACACAGAAAGAGGTCAAGTCCTATCAGAACAACGCCAAACCCTGGCCTCTCCCTTCCCAGCGGGAAACAACAGAAACCCCATCCACAATAGGGACATATCTTAACCACTTGACCCATGGTCTTGTGTTCTTAGATTTTAATCCTGTCCCAGGAACCTGTGAACCACCTCACACTATAATCTCATTTACTGAAACAGTTCTTTAGTCCATGTTTGTTTTTCGTTTGCTTTAGAGACAGGGTCTCACTATGTAACCCTAAGTGGCCTGGAACTCTTGCTAAATGGAGATCGTCCTACCTCCTCTTGCTCAGTGCTGGAGTCACAAAGGTGCATCATCCCAGACAGGGCTCTTTAACAACTCTTGGAGTTTCAATTTGAGAGTTGCCAAAATTGAGTATTTGACTGCTACCAAAGCTCTTGTACAGCTCTCCTTTGAGAAGGCCACACCCACAATTAGATGCATCTTACCCTTTGCCAGCCCTGCCCTTTCTCTTAATTTCATGTTCAACTTTCTGCTAACGTCTCTTCTTAATGAAAACCCAGATGCACTCCACAATGATGCACACCGAAATTCATTTCCAAGGGAAAGTCAGAAATCCCATCTTCACTGGACAGAGGTCTCTGGAAAGGGTCCCTCGGGCTGCTAAAGCCCACTGCCAGCAATAGATCCTTCCTTTTTCATACAGAGTAGCAGAAACCAAAGAAGGCATGAACTGATTGCCTCTTAACTCAAAAATGGAGACTTCCCAAAGAAAAAAAAACAATGCTGTTTTCAGAAGAGTGTGGAAGAGGACCCAGTGTGCAGAAGTAACAGATCCATAGCAACCTCTACCGCAGGCAGCACAGGGGGAGCCTGTGTAGCCCTCCTCCCTCCCATCTTACAGATGCCCCTCTCCCAGTCTGCTGTCGCTTGGGCATCTCCTACTTTGTAGCTCCTCTGTGGTTCTCGTTCATGCTGGCGCACAACCAACAGAAACCCTGGGCCAGGTAATTCATCCTTTGGGAAGATTGAGGACCACAAAATTGTCATCAGTGATCCCGGGATGGAGAGGGACCCAGAGTTCACATCTTCACCAAGACTGAAGCTGGTGCTTTGAGTTGTTATTAGAAGTCCTTCCCTTTCCGTGTTAGTGAACTACCAGTTCCCGAGGTCCCATGGGTGATGGAATGATCCAGAAGTCTTCTGGCCATATTCAATTCACTCTGCTTCAAATCTTCCACAAGATTCCAGGCTCACAGTACTGGCTAAGGGGAGGGACAGAAGGGGAAGTGTTTGGGTTTGACTTTTGACTGTGTGATCGGAGATATTCAATATCATCTTCGTGGAGATTCAAGAATAGGGGTCGATGGGCTTAGAGAGAGGAGATGGGAGTTGATTCTGGATTCAGGATAGGCAAGTTAATAACAGACTTTCTCTTTGCAAAGCACTTGCTACAAATGCATACATTCAGCTGCATACTCCAGTTACACTACAAGAGAAATGTTCCTCTTATCCACAGCTGTACCCCTTACCCCCAATTCAAAGGAACGGCTCCTTTTATTTTAAATACGGGTTTCCTGGACCTCCACCTTAAGTTCTGGCAAGTGTGAAGGCCTGTAAACTGAAGCCTGCTTTTATCAGACTTAGCCTCACTTGCTCCTCTGGATTCTCTGCTCATGAGTCACTCTGCCCTGGGCCTGACCACTGTCGTCCTTGCAATTTCATATTCATCATTTGAGGAGAAGGAATAAAAGAAGGAGGAGAAAATGGAGGAGGAAGGAGCACAGATAAGTTTGTCTGCCTATTTGTACCCATTTGTAGATCATGATTTGAACAGAAGTTTGATAACTTGAGTTTGACACCCACTTTGGTCATCAGTTGAAGTGGAGCGCAGAGGTCATCTCAGCTGGTAGGAGGCAGTTGTGAAGTAAGGCACACTCTTTAAGAGCTCACTGTAGTGAGAGAGATACAGCTACTTGCAGATCGGTATTAATCAATAGAGGATTTGGTGCTGTGAGTTGCCCAAGAACCAATTCTTCCTCTTAGAAAAAATATTCTTCCTGGTTGCAGAAGCGCTCCTGGGACCCAGAGGTGGCTAACGGTGAGCTTCACTCCCTAGCTCAGTGACTGGTCCAAGGGTGAGGGCATGACAAAATCTACGCGTGGGTTCTTCCTTGAGCTTTTCAACAGTGAATCTGGAAGAGATTCCAACTAACTTCCTGTGTGATCTTGGAGCTACTGGGTGTGAGGTAGACCATTAACAGTCATGTCGGCCCTCCAGGAAAGAAGCACGTGTGAATCAGAAGTGGGGTGGGAAGCCAGACACCTCTTCCTCCTCACCTCACCGCCTCAGTCAGCTCTACCCTTACATCACTTCCGAGGCTCTCTGAACTCCCGCTCCCGGCCCTCCCTCCTTCCCTCTCTTCCTTTCTTTGCTTAAGCTTGTTCAAGTGGACCTTCTCCTGTAACCAAGGGAGTTAGGAATGAAAACAAATCCTAAAAGGGAGTCATTGAGACAAAATATTTGTCAAAGAATGAACATAATTCTGAAGTCACAGAGGGAAGAGAGAGAGGGAGGGGGGAGAAAGAGAGGGGGGAGGAGGAGGAGGAGGAGGGGAGAGGCACTAGAATCTAAGGAAAATTTCATGGCAAGCATGTTTGAACTGGACTTGAAGAGGACTGGGGTAGGTCTGGAGAGGGCTGGGGTGGGCTGGGGAGGGCTAGGGAGGGCTCAGGGAGGCCTAGAGAGGGCTGGGGAGGGCTGGGGAGGGCTGGGGAGGTGGGGGAGTGAGGAGGCCTGGGGAAGGCTGAGGCTGGGGAGGGCTTGCCAGGGGAAATGAACACCATGAAATACCAGTGAGAGAATAGTCAGGATACAAAGGTGGGAGCTGCAATCGTTTAGCTTTTAGGGGAAGGAAGAGGAAGCTTCGTCTATTGACTTTTACACAGACCGGTTTCCAGAATGAGGACCATTGTTGCACTTTGCCCACAGCCAGCCAACAGTCTCTATGATAGTTTGTCGGCAGATTTCTTAATATTGCTACAACACTGAGAAACTCACCCCCAATAAGAAGTAGTCATACTAAAAGTAGTCATATATATATATATATATATATATATATATATATATATATATATATTTGATATTGAATCCAAGGCCTTGTGCATGCTTAGCAAGCAGTCTAACATAGAGTTATATCCTAGCCTCATAATTTTAATTTTCATGCTATATTGATTTCCATAATTTTAATATAATAGTCCAACAATCTTTTTCACTTGACACAATCCATTTAGGTTTTACTTGGTACTAGTTAGGCCTACAATTATAAGTCATTTGTTTGTTTGTTGTTTGGGGTGCCACAGTGTGCATTTAGAGGTCAGAGGACAACTTTAGTTGATTCTCTCCTTCTATCCTGTGGTTCCGGGGATTGAACCCAGGCCTTAAGGCTTGGCAGTAAGTGCCTTAATCTTTGAGACATCTTACTAGAGCTAGGCCCAGAAGAATTTTAAAGTTCATTGGGGACTGAGTGTTGATCTTAAAACTCTAATTATATCAGAAATTCTCTTAAGAAAAGTATACACACTCACATATGATATTTTTGCATAAAATTCCTAGGAAATTCTCAGCATCTATATCCTCCTGAGAACCCTGGGGTGTATTTGAAGTATTGGGATCTTCAGTAGGGGATTCATTTTGGTCCTTATTCCAGTTTCATGTGACAGCCCTGTGTCCCCACTGTGTAGTCACAGCTTCATGTGACAGGTCTGTACCTTCACTATACAAACAGAGCTTCATTTGACAGCCCTGTGTCCCTAATGTTCAGACACAGCCTCATGTGACAGCCCTGTGTCCCCACTGTGCAGACACAGCCATTCCCCATTGTGTCTTTTCTCTTTGTGTCTGTTGCTTTTCACTGTGTGTCTTTGCCTTGAGATGCCATCTGTGGGACTTGAGATGCCATCTGTAGGACTTAAGATGCAATCTATCTGTAGGACTTTTTTGAAGCCTAGAATAAAGAAGCTGGGGTTTACCTCCCTTGCAAAAAGCAATAACAAAACCAAAAACCCACAAAAAATGAAGAGTTGTCCTGATGTCTATCAGGAAAGTAGAGACTGTACTAAGCCAGGACCATTTCAATTAGCATAGTGGTTTAAGATGTTTTTGACTATTCAAATTATAAAAATGAAGGGCATTGTCCTGGACTAAGTGGTACATCAAAAGATACACTGTTTCTAATCCCCAACTCCTTATTTGGAAAAAGGGTTATGCCCATAAAATTAAGATAAAGTATCTCAGAATGAGGTCATCTGGATAATATGGGTGAATCCTGGACCCTAAATCTAATGACAAGCACTCTTGTGAGAGCCACAGAGGAAGCAGAGGTCGGAGTGATGTAGCCACAAGTCAAGGCATGCTGACAGCATCTCAAGAAAGAAGCTGGGAGCAGACTCTCCCCAGAGTTTCCTCAGACACTGCAGCTCTGCTAACACCTTGATTTTAGATTTCTGACTTCCAGAACTGTCAGATGTTAGATTTACCATTTTGATCAATCCAATTTGGATGGTTGTCTTAGCAACCATGGGACAATACATTATAGCCCATATAAAGATTTGCCTGTTTGCCTCTATTCCAAGTTTTCCAGGGCTTTCTCTCCTCCTGTCCTGCTTAGCACCAACACAACATTCCTTGTGGTTAGTTCTCTGGAGCAAGGAATACCAAAAATCCAGAAAGCCACTTGCCTACAGTTAGTCAGCCACAGGTCCACAGACTGACAATTTAAATTCCCAGGTCAGAAACAGGATGGCTTATTACAGTGAGAATAGTGGCCAAGGGGATCTGAACCTGTGTATCCCCATACTGTTGGGAGACACAAAAAGAATCAAATGCCAGCCTGCTCACACAGTGGGAACAAAGAGAATAAAATAGTAGGCTGTGCACACAGTGGGTACAAAGAGAAGCACATGTTAGCCTGTGCACACAGTGGGTACAAAGAGAAGCAAATGTTAGCCTGTGCACACAGTGGGTACAAAGAGAAGCAAATGTTAGCCTGAGCACACAGTGGGTACAAAGAGAAGCAAATGTTAGCCTGAGCACACAGTGGGTACAAAGAGAAGCAAATGTTAGCCTGAGCACACAGTGGGTACAAAGAGAAGCAAATGTTAGCCTGTGCATACAGTGGGTACAAAGAGAAGCAAATGTTAGCCTGAGCACACAGTGGGTACAAAGAAAAGCAAATGTTGGCCTGTGCATACAGTGGGCCTCACCTATTGATTGTCATAGAGGAGTTTCTTTCAAATGTGACCTATTTTGGCATCTTACCCATAACCAATATGCTGTATAATAGTTTTTATATAAATTCTGTGATGGAGAGTCCCATGTTTCTTCATATTTCCATAATATATATCCCCAATAGGGAGTACTCATAATAGAAGCAGTCAAATTTAAATTTAAAATTTCCCCACTCATTTGTGTGCTCATTTGTGTATTCATTTGTGTGCTCATTTGTGTATTCATTTGTGTACTCATTTGTGTATTCATTTGTGTACTCATTTGTGTATTCATTTGTGTATTCATTTGTGTACTCATTTGTGTACTCATTTGTGTATTCATTTGTGTACTCATTTGTGTATTCATTTGTGTACTCATTTGTGTACTCATTTGTGTATTCATTTGGGGGATAGAGAGAAAGAGAGAGAGAGAGAGAGATTGCCGTGAGCCATGGCATCTGGGTGGCGGTCAGAGGAAAACTCTGGAGAATTGGTTCTTGCCTTCCATCTTGTGGGTTCCAAGGCTCAATCTCTAGTCCTCACGGGCTGGGCACCTTTGCCTGCTGAGCCATCTTGCTTGCCGTAAGTTTAGTAAGTTTTATTTGTATTTCCAGTGCTGGGTACTGAGCTGTAGTGCCTGGATCTTTCATCCTGGCCAGTGCCATGCCATTCTCTGCTTACCCAAGGGATACCACCTTTATGGGGCAAGTTTGTAAGCTCTCCTCCCCTTGGATCTGAAGGGAGACCCTGTGTCTATTTTCCAAGGCAGTAAGTGAACCTCTTGGTCGGGGGTCGGGATGGGGGCCTCTTCTAGTTGTACTCATTACACACACTACCTCTAGAACAGAGGTAATCAAGCATCTGCCTGCAAGGTATGCACAATGTCAGTGTTCCATGATTGAGCTGTTTCCTGACAAGCTAGGAGTGGGAGTGGGGGAGTGGGGGTGGGGTGGGGTGGGAGGTGTTACACTCACTCTGCAGACATATTATTAGTTATTGCTGCTCATATTAGCTCATGCTCCCCTGACCAGGACAGCTCATAACTGACGGTGACACTGACAGAAACAGTGTGGAAGATTCCATACATAACAAGGTTATGAGAGAACCTCGCAGGCGGGGTTGACCCACCGCTCACAAACCATGAAGAGATTTAGTGCAATTCCTTGTGGCCATTGCCTTGTGATGCTTCTGGAGCAGTGTTCAAAGTGCTTCCAAAAGAGGAGCTTGCTAATATCTGGAGCAGCCAGGGCTTCGTTAGAAACAAAGCCCACCACGTCCCAGGACGGCACCTTTGAAGAAGGCCTACTTATTTGTGTCTAGGCTTCAGGAGGACTGTCAAACAGCCACATCGGCTTCTAACTCTGTCCTCTTTACCAAAAGCTAGCACTGCACTGCATGGAGAGGAAGAACCTGGGCAGAGACACAGAAGAGGGACCGAGTGGGAGAAGAGCAGCTGGGGTGTGACATCCTCTGCTAAACAGTATAATCCCACCTACAGAGCCTCTGTGGTCAATGTCCAACTCAAGACTGATGTTGGAGCAGAAGAGTTTGGAAAAACCCACGCCAGCTCTTTAGTCGGCTTTTCTCTGAAGCTCTCTCCGGCCTAGTCCAAACTGACAGCTTGTGTAGGACCTGGAGTGGTAAGCCACCTGAATCAAATCGAGTTCTAATTTGACACAACAAAAATGCCTGCCTTATATAATCCCACTGGTTTCTTTTTATTGGTGTGTGTGTGTGTGTGTGTGTGTGTGTGTGTATGCATGAGCACATGTGTGTACGGCACAGATGCCCACATGTAGCTCCCTACAAGGATGCTGGGGATTGGACGCTGTGTGACAGGCATCTTGCTGACTGAGCTGTCTCTGCAGCCCTAGTTCTCCCCCCCCCCCCAGTCTAACAACAAATGAGGCAACTATAAAGAGTCGAAGCCGACGACGTGTGGTGTAGTCATTGATTTATTAGAGAGAGACTGTAAATCCAAATAGCCTTTGTTAAAGCAAAAACATTTCAGAACTTAGCATTTAACCTTAAACAAACCCAGACACTGAGATTTGAACCTCCTTTTCCTTCCCCTTTCCCCCATTTTATTTTTGAGAGCAAGCATGAGTTTCCCCCTGCGTCAGCAGTCTAGGCAAAGGCTGAGTTTGAGGCAACTGAAGGGCACGGACTCGAACTAAAGTTTGAAAATATAGACTGCCCTAGATAACATGGCAAGATTAGGAGGCATTTTGATGTAGAGCTTAGCGCAAGTCCTTTCTCCGCCCAAGGAGCAGTCACTGTTCTGGAAGCAGAGAGAAGTAGTTTACATTTCTCACAGTGGGAGGAGATGTCTCTAATTGAGCGAAATCCCAGGTTTCCCAAGATTTATTTTTGTTCTTTATCTTGGGTCAGGGAGGAATTCCGACCTTGGGTTGAAAGGTGAGGGAGCAGGGCGGAGGTGCCTCAGGAAATGGAACCTGTAAGCTTTGCTTAGAGTTTTCAGGAAGTGGACAATGACCCTCGGTGGCTGAGGGTTAGCGTGGGTCAAAGGGTTAGCGTGGGTCAAAGGCACCGAGAGATAACATTTAAAAAGGGACAGTGACAAAGAAAGAAATAGAAAAGAAAGAAAACTATCCAAGCATATCCCAGAGCCAACAAAGGAGCCTGTGAGTTCTTTCAGAATGGAGGGTCTGAAGCTTCAGGACTAGCCTGAGTGAGTGGCTGAGTAGGGCCCAGTCTCACCTGGGAAGTCAGGGGCAGCTTCGAGCCCAGCACAACCAGGTGCAGATGCAACTGTGCACTGCAGTTCTATGGGACCCTTGACAAGGATGTGCCCCTTAGGGAAACCATGACCTTCACCCAGGCTGAGTGCAGTTTTAGGGCCTGGCAGCAGTTTCCCAGCATGTGCCCTTTCTCATGGAGATTCTACTAGTTAAGGATTGCACCCTAGCCTTCCACCTGGCTTCCTCTGAGCTGATATCTTGGCTCTGGCATTAGAAATGCTTCCCAGCAATCATTCGGGAAGATTGTCTCAGTGCAGGTCACCTTATCCCTGCCCAAGCAAACATCCACCTAGAAGACATGATGGTCTTGTCAGCCTCCTGCAGATGTCCCCAGGTTGACAGCTTAGAGGGTAAGGTGGTTTGCTGTGCAAGCCTGAGTTAGATATCCTGTGCCTATGAGCTGTGTGACAGTTTCCCCGCACACTGAAATTCTCCACTGAGAGCTGCCCAGTGCAAGTTACACAGTGAGACCCTGTCTTAAAACAATCAAACAAACAAAGACATTTTGTCTGACAACTTTGTTTCTATTTTTGTGTGGTAAGTGTGTCAGGATTTGGCTAGAATTTATAGCTTCAGGGTAAGATGTACTCAGCTCTCATCTTTGTTAGAAGCTACCAGTACCTGAAGCAAACAACTAAGAAATGAAGAAACTGGCTTAGATCAGTTCATGACATGGAACATCCCTTTCTTGGCTACCAGAAGGGAAGAGACTTACCTTTCCAAACACCAAGCCTCCTAAAGATGAAAGAAAGAGCAAGAGGCAGGTAGTGTCCTCTGCAGGCTTTCTGTGGAATAAGCATCAGGAGAGGCCTGTAATGAGTGGCTGGGCCCATGAGCCATGGCTCTTCCCACAGGCTGGCCAACAGCAGCTCTGTTGTTATCTGTAAACCTCCTTACCAGCTGGGGCCACGTGTAGCATCAACATTGCTCGCGCCAACCTAAACTTACAAAATAAATTTCATTGCAGAAAACCTCAAGAGCTCACACAGCTGGCTTTCTAGAATGAGGAAGGCACAGCCTCTGTGGACTGTCACTGCAGCTCCAGTGGCCCACCCTCTCTGGGCCTCTGTGCGCAGCCATTCAGACGGTTGGGGCAAACCTTGCATAGCAAGCTGAAGTGTGGGGTCCATGGCTCATCAGCCTCCCTGTGTTTGTTGAGTGCATGCCTCCTCCACTGCATGAGGCAGGTGAAGAAGAGAAGCTGTGGTTTCTTCCTGTAGGGTCTTTGGGGATTTGGGAGAGCCATAGGTGACACCCAAAGGTATAGCACGCTAAAGTGGGAGCAGCTCCAAGAGCGGACTCCAGGGCATGCTCTGTGCTCTCGTCTGCATTCTGTTGACCAAAGGCAACTGAAAGGACACACTTGTTTCTCCTCAGACCCTTGAGGGAAGTCAAGGCAGGAACTCAGACAGGTGGGAGCCCTAGACAGAGACTTGAAGCAGATATTATGGAGGGATAGTGTGTACTTGCTTGCTCCTTCGGCCTTGCTTCCCTTGTACTCCTTCCTATATAGCCTAGGCACAGTGCCGCCCACAGTGGACCGGTCCTTCCCACATCAGTCATCAATAAAGACAGTGTCCACAGCCATGCCCTCAGGCCAGTCCGCTGAGGCTCCCTTTCACCAGCTGACTCTAAGTTGACAGTCAAGACTATGTCCCAGTTGCATGGGTAGAGGAGGTAATTAAAACAAATGCTGACTCCAGGAAGGGTGGCCAGATATGGGAATGGGGCAGTAGAACTTCCATGAGTTTCAGGACAGACTGGTCTACATAGTCAGTTCTAGTCAGGTGAGAATAAACAAGGCTACCTCTGTCAGAGGACAGTGAGTAGGAAGTATGACCTTGCCAGCTCCCTACTGAAAACAGAGCTGGACTGCACAGCGAGCGATGTGTTCTCTGACTGACAGTGACATCTTTATTTAGTAATCAACGAGGGGGAGGGCCAAAAGCATGCACCTAACTTCCTCTCAGATACACAGTGTTCACAGTGCACATGCCACACCACAGGGCTTTACTGGGGTGTGGTGAACTGAGTCCCAATGAAACAGGTAAAAGACCTCCAGGAAATAGGATGTAGGGGAGGGATCAGTGGAAGGTCAGCTAATTAGGCTGGGATTACTCCGCTCTGTCAGGAGTGATGAGTGTCACCCAGGATTTGGGGAGTTGTAATCACCTGCTTCCCCAGACACTCCCTCAGCTTTAGCCCTCCCATCAGCCAGAATTGGAAGCTGGAGCTAAAAACGAGTCTGAAAATCTCCTCACAGAGTTGTCTTTGTGGAGCCAGTGCCATGCCGCTATGCCAGAGGGATTAATTGTTCTCAGGGTTTCTGTTTGCAAACCCCACCCCCCAGCTTTGCAAACACCCCAAGGTCATGTTTAGCGGATCAATCTATTGTAATGTAACTCTGGGGTGATCATTTGAGAGTGAGCGCCAGGAGCTAATTAAGAAGGAGATCACCAGCCTACCACCCCACCCCACTCCCACCCCCAATTTAACCAGAGACATCTCCAAGTAAGGAAAATGCTGTCAAAGTTCCAGAAGCCTGGAAGGGAATTGCCTCAAAAGACAACTTGATTTAAATCTGAAGGAGAACCTAGCCAGGACCCAGAGCCCTGGTCTATCTACTGTAGACACCGCAAGAGCCCTTAGGCTCAGAACCAACCGGAAAAGCAATAGCAAACAGAGTCCGTGATCTGACTGTTATACCGAGAGAATTTACTGTTATTTTAGCACCTGCTACCAGAACAAACCAGTGACCTTGTGAACTGACCTGTGAAGTGACATTGATTTAATACAGGGCATAAGAATGTAAAAATTAACTGAGGACAGACATTTCACAGTTCCTTTGCCTGAGCACAGTGCTTCACAGACTGACCACATACTTTGTTTAAAAAAGAAAGGAAGGAAGAAAGGAAGAAAGGAAGAAAGGAAGAAAGGAAGAAAGGAAGAAAGGAAGAAAGAAAGAAAGAAAGAAAGAAAGAAAGAAAGAAAGAAAGGAAGAAAGAAATTTTTAAATGTATCGTTTGACAGCTTCCTACATGCATACAATGTATCTTAACCGTACCTACTTCCGACTCCCCCTCCCCCACACCTCCTAACACATCCCCCTCCCTCCTTCATAACCTCCTCTCTTTATTTTTTATAACCGGCTGTGTCCCATTAGTGCCGCCCACAAGCACACGGGCGTGAGGCCACCCACCGAACCATGAACAACCTATCTGCAGCCGCACTTCTAAAGAAAAAAAAAAAAAACCAACAACAACAACAACAACAACAACAACAAAACCCGACTCCCCTCTCCCTGGCAGCTGGCAGCTGCCAGTAGCTCCTTAGCTAAGGGTGGGGCGTCATGAGCCCTCCCCAGTCTGTGTTGGAATGTTGACTGGCTTAAGCCCCTACAAGGCTTGCATGCCTGTAACTATATACACAGCCATGTCAAGTCCAGAAAACAGCTGTTCACAGCACTCCTCCTCTGCCTCTGGCTGCTATATTCTTTCTGTCCTTCTTCCAGAGGTTTCCCAAGTGTTGGAGAGGGCTGTGACATCCAAGTCTGATGTGCGCTCCCCACTAATACTCAGTGCTTTGACCAGAAGTCTCTGTATTAACTGCTGTTCATTGCAGAATGAAGCTTCTCTGACCAAGGTTGAGAGCAATGCTAATCTATGGTTTAAACATAAGAATTAGAAGGCAGTTTGACTTGTTTGACTTTTGTTTTGCAAAACAATAACAGCATCTACCAGCTTCCCCCTGGCTTACGACTTCCACAGACAAGACTTTTGACTAGGTTTACAGTACAGACATGAATTCCCTCCTGTGGAGTACATCTCAAGACCAAACCGGAAGTGGTTGGTTACCCGCATACTTGCCCACCTACTTGTAAGGAAACCATCCTGACTTGAAAAAGTCTGGCTAGTCATCAACATTGCAGTCTCTGGGGAATCCCACTTTCCCCTCACCTGGAACAAGGTTGTCACCAGTCTGAGAGAAGACCATGCGGTGCCAGACAACCTCATACCCACACCTTTAAAAAACCAAAACCACTGCCAACCAAACCAAACCAAACCAAACTAAAACCAGCTATGGATGATGGCACAGACCACAAGCCCAGCTCCTTGGCTGCCTAAAGCAGGGAGATCAACATTTTAAGACACGTCTGGACAACTGTACCTCAAAATGAAAAGGAAAATCAAGGCCGGAGATATCTTAATGGGCCCGGTTTTTATTTCTGATATCTGAACTCTAAAATAGTGTGTGTTAAGCCACAAAATTGTTTCTAACTTGGCAATAAATATATTAGATGACCAATCTAGGGCCCTGGTCCAAGCTGATATGCCCTCAAAAGCTATAAAAGCATTGCTTAGATACTTGGAGGTTGTTTATAAATGATATGTGGGGGATTCTTGTGAAATATGGCTGCAGGTTTCCACATAATGAGAATTTATCTATTTAAGGCTCAAAGCTTTGTTTAAAGTTTTATACATGTTTTTGAACATGTTTAATAAAAATTAAAGCCTTTCTTAATTAGATAGATAATATTATCTATCTATCTATCTATCTATCTATCTATCTATCTATCTACCTATCTATCTATCATCTATCTCATAAATGCCTCCATATATCTGTCCTTATACACTCCTTAATATTTCTATATATAGTACACACATACACACATTCCATCCAACTGAAATGGAACATGCTAAACTTTACTAACATCCTTCTGACATATGGGAACACTCCTGGCTTTGAGTATTAACTATCACTCAACTCTATGATAACGCTCTTGTGTTTGAGCATCAGAAAAATCCCATGAGCTACAGATTTTCTGGCAAGATCCTAATTTTAGATATTCTGTACTCTTCCCTTTTTTTCGTCAAACTACCTTTCCTGTTTTTTTGTTTGTTTTTTTTTTTAGCTCAAATACTATGGTCAGTGGTTGTAAAATCACTGTTTTGACAATAAATGTCCCCAATCTACTGACTTACAGGGAATTCTAAACTATGCGTTTCCTGCTTATGTTAAAAAGAAATAAAATATTTTACAGCTTCTTGTTATTTTTCAACCCTGACAAAGAACTTTCTGCATAGATTTTTTTTCAGTCAGTAAATTAACTTGTGGGTCACTGGCGTGGGAGATAAGAAGCCAAGGCCTCCAGATGTTGACTGACACTGGTGGTAGGCAGCTGACCTCTAACAAAGCCGTAATGGAACTCAAATCCCTTAGCACTTGAACTTTGACCTGGCAGACCTGTCACTCTGCTCTTAGCTAGATTAGTAGACCCCGAATCTCTCCCAGAGAACCTTCAAACCAGCCAAGCGTCACTCCGGCATGGTTGCCATCTTGCGTCTCCATCCTATAATGTATATTCTACCCAGGGTCAGAAGACCGGAAGGAACAATGACCACCAAGCCCTCAACACAACCATCTTCAAAGGGCACTTGAGAAGTTCCATGTCTTAGAAGTCTTTGCAGCTGCCAAAGTTACCACCTGCTCAGGCGACTTCATTTCCAGCCAGCAGTGATTGGCTGGAGCCAGTTCAGCTCTGCAGATGAGCTTATTGACCTATTTGATCCATGGCCCAATTACAGCTTTATGGCCACCAATTGCTCTTAAGGCAAAAGGTGTCATCAAGCCTGTGGGTATAGAGCTAGTCACCTCTGAGTTTACTTAGCTTGGCTACAGCAGGAAAGGGGTGGAATGTGTGTGTGTGTGTGTGTGTGTGTGTGTGTGTGTGTGTGTGTGTGTGTGTGTGTATGACTGTGTGAACTGTGTAGGACTAGAGGAATTGTACTCGATCACATCTGTATGTGTGTGTGTAGCGTGTGCATGTTTCTATTGCAGTGCTCTGCAGTTCTGTGACTGTAATCTGGTATGAGAGTGCACATATACATGGAACAGAAGTAAGAAGGGAAAGGTAAAAGACAGACAGAAGACATTCTATAGCTAGAATCAGTTATAAGGACAGCTCTGAGTGACAGAGGCCAAAGGCAGAGAACAGGGGGCAAGAAGAGGGAACACTAGAAGGGGGAGCCGGTCAGGAGCAAGGCCTCCTCAGCCCGGTGTATGAGAGGCAGTAGATGCAGAAGCTTGTAGCCAAACAATGCCTGCTTTGTCATTTTTTCATGTCTCATTGTCTGCAGAGTCTGAGACAACCTCCACGGAAGGTGGTTCTGTCCATTTCTATAGCCTCCTTGCCAACCCCGAGGTTTTATTTCCTAACAACTAGCAACAGCCAACAAAGGAAGCCACCTTGTCCTCAACAAGGTAAACAGTGGCTGTCCCCAGTCTGCCCTGCTCCCAGGTCACATACAGGTGGGGTCAGGGCCTTGCAGAGGAGCTGGCAGGGAGGTAAACAGTGGCTGTCCCCAGTCTGCCCTGCTCCTAGGTCACATACAGGTGGGGTCAGGGCCTTGCAGAGGAGCTGGCAGGGTGGGGCTGAAGAGAAGGGATGTCTGAAAACAAATGGCTGCCAGGCCTAGGGGGCATGCCTCTAGCAAGAGGGCTGGGGAGGAAAGACTTAGTATCACTGTGCTTCTTAGAAAGGGGACTTTCTCTGTTGGATTTGGGTCTCCTTGTAGCAGATGGGGTTACACTAGGCTAGGTCTCTGGTTCCCAAAGTCCTTGAGAGATTCTAGAGAGATCCAGAGAGTCCCTTTAGCACCTGTGTGTGAGGCTGGATGAGGCAGGTCACAATCGGTACCACCCTGGCCTGCCCTGGTTTGAGGATTGTAGAGTCTTTCCCCTGGACTCCCCAGTGCTTGCTCGCACCTTATGACTGTTTAGCGGTGCTTCTGTTGGGGCCATGAGACAGTTGACAGTGAACTTCAGCACAGTAGACTCCTTGATTCCTGTGATTTAGGGTCCTCATTGGCTGGCCCCTGGTACCCCTAGATGTTGACTCCTGGAGTTTGAGAAGCCCCAGTCACCATGGACTGGCCAAACTGTGGTAGGCCTGGTATTCAGTAATGAAGAATCAGAGAGGTTTATACCACAGGAGTCTGTGTTGCTCTGCTTCCGGCAAATCCTGAAAGAGCAAAGGGAAGCCCAGATGCGATGGTCAAGTTCTCCACTATGACAGTGGCCACACCTACCTTCAGTCTGGCTTCATGATGTATGCCACAGCTTCTCCAATGACCTCGTCCTATCCTAACACACCACCCACTTTGTCAACAAACAGTCACTGTCTCTCAGATCTTCAAGCACAAGTCATCCCTGAACTCTTGAGCTATCTCTAATGTCACAGCAGACCGGCCACTGTGTATCCCATGAGGATCATAAATCAAGCAAACAATAACAACAACAATAACAACAACAGCAACAAAACCCGGACAGTCATCAGTCAAGTTTTCTTTGAGCCATTCTCTTTGCTATAGGAGCTTTAGGGCAGGGTAAGGGGCACCTACCTCTGGGATGAATGACTTGGATAAAGGCATTCACAACCAGACCACCCCCATCCCCACCCCAACCCTTACCCCCATCCCCACCACCTACCAAATGACCACAGGCTCCAAAGACAGGTGGACAAATCTGTCAAATAAAAATAATGTATACCAAAAACCAAAAAAACTTCATCCTGTCCCAGCAGACTGTGAAGCAAAAACAGATGCACACGGCAGAGCTGTAACCCATCCAAGAAGATGCTAAATGTTTAACTGTCTGCCTGGTGCTGGTTCTCATCGGAGGGAGTCTCACGGTGTGGGGTTTGCAGCCAGCTCACACATGCAGTTACTTTTCTCTGGCTTTTAAAGAAGCGCTATGCGCATGTTTTCATGTCTACTCTCAAGCTGCCTTTTGGTAAATCATTATTTACCTTAAGTCGCAGACTCCCTTTTCACACTGGAAAGTTCTTTGCTGGAATCATCTCAAAGCCAGGAAACCTCTTCTTAATTGGACTGTAGTTTATTTCTGTCTCTAGCAGCAACCACTTCAGATCACTAGCCTGTGGGTGGTTTGCATATGCACGTAATGCAGATGTTACACTCCTCCAGAAGATAGCTAGCCACTCTCTCTCACCATGCAGGGCCTTCCTCCCAAGATGATGTGATATAAGAAGTCAGCCCCACTAAGGGAAGTGGCAGCCACAGCTCAGGAGCCTCTCTTGCCCCAAACGATGTCATGGCACCACCTGAGAATGCTTCAGTGGCCTCAGGTCACAGCTCATCTTTATCTGAGAAACCTGCCTTAGCTCCTACTTCCCTCACCATCATGAAAGGCTGTCTCCCTCACAACTCACATGTCTGGGGATCCTGTCTCAGGCTCTGCTCTGGCCCTGGACTTAAAATGATGTGGAAGAATTTTATTTCAGCAACATGGCTGCTCTGACAGGGGATCACATCCAAAGATCTTTGTGATCTGACTGGAATGTAAACAAACCACACACTGTTGATCCCTCTAGCTGCAATAGATGTGCCCTTCATACACATATTTAAGGTAAAATTGGTTTGTAGAAGGAGGCAGCCATGTTTGAAAGGGATGTCTAATGAGGGCCAGACAAAGTGACCAATCAGAGAAAGATTTGACAGAATCAGTCAGAGATAGGATATGCCCAACTCTCATAGGAACAGCACAGGAAAGAGGCTATTTAAAAGCAGCACAATGAGAGAGAGTCAGTTAGTGTGCAGAGGAATTGAGTTAGTGAGCTCATGCAGTTCATGAAGGTTGAGACAGTTGAAGCCAGAGAATAAGAAGGAGCCAGAAGATTAGAACAGATTGCCAGAGTTAGTTTGAGGACAAGCAGAGCAATTTCGTGAGAAGCTGAGAGAAGCCAGATTGAATCAGTCAGCTTGTAGAGGAGCGCAAGCCAGAACAGCTGAGTTGAAACAGCCAGTCAGAGTTTAGAAAGAACTAGAGGGGGGAGGTTATTTAGCAGCAAGCTTCTGTGATGACAATTACATCAGGCAAATAAAAGGTACTTTTGTAAAACAGTGCATGAATCCAAGTTGTGATGATTCCAGAGAGCCTCCAATCTGAAGTACTTTTAGCTGGCATCATAGATGGTCCATAGTTGCCCTATGGTAGTCTCTCTTCTTCAGTTCCTTTCAGAGGTTTACCTTGTCTTGTAGAAGCAGGTCAGAGTGTCTCCACTCAGGCATCAGGCAGGAAGACAGAAGGTCTTTAGAACACATTCCTTGGCTTCAGCGAATGGATTCAGTGAATGGGTAATCCCTTACCTGATGACCCATTTTTGACCCCTGGAACCAACAATTGAAAGAGAGAACTGACTCCCTAATGTTGTCCTATGACTTACACATACACACCATGACATGCCTGTGCCTGTGCCTACACTGACACACAGACACACACACACACAGACACACACACACACACACACACACACACACCATAACAAAATTTTTAAAACTGAATGAAGAAAAGACTCCAAACAGTATCACTAACTGGGAACAAACTTCAGATACACAAATTTCACATCCAACCCATAAGAGCCTCCATCACTGACAGGCTTGAGGTACAGTTAAGGCTATAGCACAAGGTAGGGCAGACATGTGAAGGGCTGTGCAGATGGGCTGTCCCTTACCAGACCATGACCATCGTCTGAAACGCTCCCTTAGAGATTCAGTAGATGGAACCATGAAGCTGAAACACAATGTGCTTTTATTATGCTGTCAGCTGTTAGCACTTTCATGGGAATTTTTTTGTTCCGGATCCCGATGTGGCAATTAGTCCATGAAGCACTGGTTAGGGAGGAAAGTTAAGACCAGAATAGAAATGTGGGAGCAGGCAGCTGTGCCACGAGCTGGCGTGATGCAAGGAGCCATAGCCAAGGTCTGGCTTCTCCCAGATTGGCCATCTCCTAGTGATGGGTTCTTATGGATGGATGCAAAATGTCTCCCACAGGCTTGTGTGCTTGGATGTTTTATTTAAACTGTTGTTGTAGTTGTTATTATTATATTATTATTACTACTGTGTAGCGGTGTTGGGGTGGAGTGCAAGCAAGCCGCTATGATGTACATGTAGTTGTCAGCAGACAACATTCTGAAGCCTGTTCTCCTTCTGCCCTGAGTTCCAGGAATCCAACTCTAGTGGTCAGACTTGTGCTGTAAACATGTCTATATGCTGAGCCACCTCTCTGGCCTGAGCTTGTGGAGCCTTCAGGAGGAGATGGGGCCTAGTTGGAGGCAGTGCTTCACTGAGATGTGGGACATGAAGGTTGTTGGCCCGCCTGGCTTCTGACTTCATGATGGGCGCTATCCCCTGAACCCTTTCTCCCTTAAGTAGCCTCTGTCCAATGCTTGGACAGAGTCACACCAAGATATTTTATACTGTTAGTGACTATTGTGAAGGGTGATGCTTCCCTGATCTCTTTCTCAGCCAGTTCATCCTTTGTATAGAGAAAGGCCATTGATTTGTTTGAGTTGATTCTATATCCAGCTACTGCACTAAAGCTGTTTATCAGGTTTAGGAGTTCTCTGGTGGAGTTTTTGGGGTCACTTATAT
>LR749509.1:4396420-4420849 GCA_902729485.2 Mus minutoides
TTTGAGAAAGAACTTTTAAAGAAGCACCTGAATTAAAGTGAGGATCTTCAGGGTGACTCTAACGTCACCTGCAGAAGACCTCACAAGAAGAGATGCGACACTCAGAGCTATGAGTTTTCCTCTTAGGACTGCTTTCATTGTGTCCCATAACTTTGGGTATGTTGTGGCTTCATTTTCATTAAATTCTAAAAAGTCTTTAATTTCTTTATTTCTTCCTTGACCAAGTTATCACTGGGTAGAGGGTTGTTCAACTTCCACGTGCATGTTGGCTTTCTATTATTTATGTTGTTATTGAAGATCAGCATTAGTCCATGGTGATCTGATAGGATGAATGGGATTATTTCAATATTTTTGTATCTGTTGAGGCCTGTTTGGTGACTGGTTATATGGTCAGTTTTGGAGAAGGTACCATGAGATGCTAAGAAGGTATATCCTTTTGTTTTAGGATGAAATGTTGTATAGATATCTGTTAAATCCATTTGTTTCATAACTTCTGTTAGTTTCACTGTGTCTCTGTTTAGTTTCTATTTCCAGGATCTGTTCATTGATGAGAGTGGGGTGTTGAAGTCTCCCACTATTATTGTGTGAGGTGCAATGTGTGCTTTGAGTTTTAGCAAAGTTTCTTTAATGAATGTGGATGCCCTTGCATTTGGAGCATAGATGTTCAGAATTGAGAGTTCATCTTGGTAAATTTTACCTTTAATGAGTAAGAAGTGTCCCTCCTTATCTTTTTTGATAACTTTAGGTTGAAAGTCTATTTTATTCAATATTAGAATGGCTACTCGAGCTTGTTTCTTGGGACCATTTGCTTGGAAAATCGTTTTCCAGCCTTTTACTCTGAGGTAGTATCTATCTTTATCCATGAGGTGTGTTTCCTGTATGCAGCAAAACGTTGGGTCCTGTTACATAACCAGTCTGTTAGTCTATGTCTTTTTTTATTGGGGGAATTGAGTCCATTGATATTAAGAGATATTAAGGAAAAGTCATTGTTGCTTCCTGTTACTTTTGTTGTTAGAGTTGGAATTCTGCTCATGTGGCTATCTTTTTTAGGTTTGTTGAAAGATTACTTTCTTGCTTTTTCTAGAGCTTAGTTTCCCTCTTTGTGTTGGAGTTTTCCCTTTATTATCCTTTGAAGGATTTGTGGAAAGATTTTGTGTAGATTTGGTTTTGTCATGAAATACCTTGGCTTCGGGCTGGTGAGATGGCTCAGTGGGTAAGAGCACCCGACTGCTCTTCCAAAGGTGATGAGTTCAAATCCCAGCAACCACATGGTGGCTTACAACCACCCGTAATGAGATCTGACGCCCTCCTCTGGTGCGTCTGAAGTCAGCTATAGTGTACTTATGAATAATAATAAAACAACGAATCCTTGGACCGTAGAGACCGCGAGCAGGGGCCGTCCAGAGCAAGCGGGGCTGGCCAGAGTGCTCTGGTCGGACCGAAGCAAGCGGGCCGACCAGAGCGAGCGGGGCTGGAGCAAGCGGAGCTGGCAGGAGCTGGCCAGAGCGAGCTGGGCCGACCGGAGCAAGCGGGGCTGGCTGGAGCGAGCAGGGTTGACCAGAACGAGGGAAAAAAAAGAAATGCCTTGGTTTCTTCATCTATGGTAATTGAGAGTTTTGCTGGGTATAGTAGACACTATTGCAGATGCCAACAAGATTTTGTTGACAGGACTCTGATATAGCTGTCTCCTGTGAGGCTATGCTAGTGCCTGGCAAATACAGAACTGGATACTCATAGTCATCTATTGGATGGAGCACAGGGTCCCCAATGCAGGAGCTAGAGAAAGTACTCAAGGAGCTGAAGGGGTCTGCAGCCCTATAGGAGGAGCAACAATATGGACTAACCAGTACCCCCAGAGCTCCCTGGGACTAAACCAGCAATCAAAGAAAACACATGGTGGGGCTCATGTGTCTATCTGCATATGTAACAGAGAATGGCCTAGTCAGCCATCAGTGGGAAGAGAGGCCCTTGGTCTTATAAAGATTCTATGCCAGGGCCAGGAAGCAGGAGTGGGTAGGTTGGGGAGCAGGGGGAGGGAGCGGGGATAGGGGATTTTTGGAGAGGAAATGAGAAAAGGGGATAGCATTTGAAATGTAAACGAAGAAAATATCTAATAAAAATATATTTTAAAAAAAGAGAGAAAGAAATAAGAAGAAAAGATGCGATGTGGCTGCCGGATGCTCAGCCCTAAGCAGGACATCTGTGTCTTGCCTCCATGGCTCAGGGAACATTGTAGAAGAGGGAGAGAAAGCTGGTAAAATTGGGGGGGGGGGAGAAGTGAAGCAGTGTCCTCAGGCTGTGGGAGGGCTGTTATTGGGAATACATAGCAGTTTTGGCTACCTGCACAAGACCTGCAAACACACACACATGTAAACACATATGTAGGCATAGGCACACACACACACACACACACACACACACACACATACATACATATGCACACACAATACAATATCATACAATACCATACAATAAAATAAAAATAGACCGAGGTTTAGTTGAGAAAAAGAAGGGGAGCCTAGTAGGAGTGGTAGAGAGAGGGTAGAGTAAGTGGGGGGACAGTTGTGAATATATGATCACATCATGTCACACACACACATAAATATATATATATATATATATATATATATATATATATATATATATATATATATGTAAAATCATTAAAAACAAACAAACAAACAAATCCAAACACAGACAGCAAATACAAAGAGGACACAGAAACTCGCAGCAAGAAGGGGTTCCGAGCAAATGAGAAAGCTTGGTAGGAACCATACCTGCCCGTTCTCACCTGCCCGTTCTCACCTGCCTGTTCTCACCTGCCTGTTCTCACCTGCCCGTTCTCACCTGCTCGTTCTCACCTGCTCGTTCTCACCTGCCCGTTCTCACCTGCCCGTTCTCACCTGCCCGTTCTCACCTGCCTGCACTTTGACTTTAAGACCCTAGCCTGTAAGGAATAAACACATGTGGCCACAGACCCACTTGCCTCTGCCTCCTGCGTGCAGGAACTAAAGGCATAGGCCACCACACCCAGCATCATTTCAGTTCCTGAGAGACACTCTCAAGTACCTATGCTGGAGTTCATGGACCAGATGTAACTTTTACTATAAGGTAATTCAGTATATGTGAGGGACCTTTGCTCCTTAGATATCATAGTGCCAAAATTGAAAGAAGAAAAGGGTTCGTCAGCCAGAAAACTTTACAGTATTGGACAGTTTATTACAAAAACCCACAACTTTTTATCATTTCTTTTTATTTTAATTGCCTGTATTTGTGTGCCACAATGTGTATGTGGAGGTCAGAGAACAGCCTGCCAAAGTTGATTCTCTCCTTCTAACATGTCAGACCTGACACGTGCCTTTACCCACTGGGGCGTCCTGCTAACCCTATTGTTTTTTAATAATTATACAAACCAGGAGCTTGTATTCTTGAAGAGGTCATGCAGAGGTCATGCAGAGGTCATGCAGAGGTCATGCAGAATGTGGGAACTGTTGAAGTTCACTACAAAAGATGGGAGGACTCTGAGCCAGTTTGTGGATGCTAAAACTCCAATCCAGCTTCTCAAAGCCCTGTAGTTACCAGTGAGGATTGATGCTGGTGTCCAAGTCTCCCAAGTTCTACTCTGAAAAAATTTCTCTTGAGTATCAAGCTATGGCAAGACATGGGAGTATATGCCCTTCCTAAATGCTCCCACCAGAGCTAGACCTAACGCAGCGGCTAATCAGTGAGTTCCAGGCACTGTGTTGGTAACGTCTGAGCTGAGGTTTATAAGGGAGATGCTATGGCATCTTGGCATTTAATATTTCTGTATCAATGTAAAGATGATTAGTGGGTTCTTTTACCTGCTGGGAAGGAGGGTCACAGGGCATATTTTGCATCTCTCTCCCGCCTTTAGTTTGGGTTGACCACATTTCAGGTGCATGCTAACCACATGTGGCAAGTGGCCTCCATGTTGAATGGGAGAATTCTCCATAGCAGAACTTATCTCAGCTAGATCTCTGCCAAAGCAGATGTTCCTTAGAATAGAGAGGATGCCCTGCATGGCTGAAGAGATGGAGCAGTGGGTAACGTGCCCGCGAGTGAGCAGTGGGTAACGTGTCTGCGCGTGAGCAGGAACTTGAGTTCCAATCCCTAGGCAAGGTGGCTAGCTCTGTAACCTTGGTGCTGGAAGAGAAGAGACAAGGGGACTCTCTGAGCTCATGGCCAGCTAGCCAGCCTAGCCAAACTCATGAGCTTCATGTTTAGTGAGAGACTCTGCCTGAAAACTTAGGTGAAGAATGACAGAGGAAAGGGCCTGATTACAGCCTCTGGCCTCTAAATGAGTAGTTCATAGCTATCCTTGGACTCACTCAGATGGTCCCACAGGATGGCCATGTCTGGAAGCTGTTACAATTTCGGTGAGTAACCAGGGGGTGTACGGATGGGGGTAGGCCTAAAATGTGGAGGGGGAGATAGGCCTAAATGGGGGTGGGGGTACTGGGCTGAGACATAAACTAGTCATGGCTGGACAAATTTACAGGCTTGCCTGGCGGTTTGACTTCTCATGCCATTCTAGAACTTCACCTACCGTTGACCTTGTAGCCACTACCTGAAGGCTATCCAGCACACTGCACCCCACCCGCGGCTGCCCATTAATCATGGGCCAAAGAGGCTTTGCCTGGCAGAGGAGCTACAGGGTTCTGGAACAGGATGCAACCATTGGCAGACGGGTTCTCTTATCAGGACCTCGCAGTCAGAGAAAAGGCTCCTGTGTGCGGAGAGGGTGGCTTTTGTTTGCTTTCTCTTTTAGCTAAAGGGAATTCCTGGGGAAAAGGGATGCCAGAGGAAAGGAAATTCTTGCCAATAAGAAAAATCCTTCCCAGCCAGACTCCTGCCCCACCCGAAGGACTGTCCCAGCTTCAAAGGGTTCAGCAAGTGTTCCTCATGCTCAGGGTCAGTCCCAGTCCAAGGGAGCTTGCTGGCCCTTTCTTGCAGAGGTCTGCTCCTAGTTTCCTGCCAGGGCTGCATTTAGATCAAGGAAGCCCAGGAACACAGACACTCAGTCCTTCTTGCGTTTTCTAAGGGTTGAGGCCTAGAAGGACCAAGAAAACTGGAAGAGGCCTAGCGACCTCCCCGTCCAAGAGGAAGGTGCAAAAGTCAGAGAGTTGTGCCCCAAGCTGCACAGCAAGATTGAAAGACAAGCTGGGAACCGACTGTGTCTCTGCCTGGCCTCCAGTACTCCAAACTTGCATCGTGCCTGAGTGCTTTGCTGTTGAGATGTCGCTGTCTGTGGGTGGGTGTTGCAAGTGGAGGTTTAGAGAGAGGGCTGTGCATTGGGATCGTATCCAAGGCCACTGAAGAGGCACTGGTTGGTTTTACATCAACTTGACACAAGCTAAAGGCATCTGAGAGAAGCGAACCTCAGTTAAGAAAATGCCTCCATAAGATCCAGCTTTAACACATCTTCTTAACCAGTGATTGATGGGGGAAGGCCCAGCCCACTGTGGGTCTCATCATCCCTGGGCTGGTGGTCCTGGTTCTATGAGAATGCAGGCTGAGCAAGCCACGAGGAACAAGCCAGTAAGCAGCATCCCTCCACGGCCTCTGCTTCAGCTCCTGCTCCAGGTTCCTGACCTGTTTGAGTTCCAGTCTTGACTTCCTTCAATGCTGGACTTCAGTGTGGAAATAGAAGCCAAGTAAGCCCTTTCCTTCCTGACCTGCTTTTGTCTGCAGTGCTTCATTGCAGCAATGGAATCCCTAAGACAGACTCTCAGTTCCAAATGGCCATCCTCCTGCCTCTGTCATTCTAGTGCCATTATGCCCAGGTCTTGAGGACCAGAAATGTTGAGTCCTGTCATGTCAAGCATGATGGGAGATACACTGAATGTGCCATCTGGTGGGAATCCAGTTCCAAATATTAGGTCTTTGCAAAAGAGACACCCAGAAAAAAATGTAGTCATATTGAGGTATAACCTACACAGCTGCATAGTAACTTTCTAAGGAGGTCAGAGGGCCTGGATGGTGGAGGCACCCACTAAGACCTGCCCAGAGGCTGGAGAAGGGGTGCTGTCTGCTCACAGAGAGTTCCTTGGAAGTGAGTGAGTGGGGGAACCGTGGGCAGGAGTCACACCCAAGGCTGTTCTCTGACCACCAAAGTGTGTGCGTAAAGTCTCTCTCTCTCTCTCTCTCTCTCTCTCTCTCTCTCTCTCTCACACACACACACACACACACACATACACACACACCACACACCACACCGCAAAGCAAAACAAAACACCAACAGCCTATTCTGAAGTCTGTTTCCCAGAAACATTACCACCGTGTGAGATTCCTGGAGACAGGGGGCCATTGAAACACCATGAAGTGTAATTGTGTTCCAGGGTCACACCTCTGCCTGCTTCTTCCCACTTCTCTCTCCTGCTGTCCCGCTTTTCCAACAGTTCCTTGTGGGGACAGTCACGCTGGGTATCATTGCACACGAATCCAACCACATCCCAACTCTGTGCATAGATCCTGCCACAAAGCCATCAGAGAGAGCACTTTCATCTTGCAGGGCCTCTGGGGGCCTGAGTGTTCTGGTCCTGCTCAGTCTGCCCTGTCCACCCAGGGTTCGTCAGCTTATTCCCACTGCACTCCCTGGGTGACCTTTCTCAGGGCTCCAGGAGAGAGCCTGAGTTCCGGGCATGGGATGAAGGCTGGGCGAGATTCAGCAGAGCACTGAATAACAAAGGCACGTGCTCTTGAAAATTGTCAAGGGGACAAATCATGAACCCACAGTTTTTTGATCAACAAAACTTAAATAGAAACGGAGGCTATTCATTATGCTACCAGATTTAGAGCTTTTAACAAGAAACACACTCGTGGTTCAAGGAAAAAAAAAAAAAAGAAAGACTTCCTCAGAAGTCTGTCTTGCTTTGGCCAATGAGCTTCCAAATTTTGGTGGCATTATAAGTGGTGTCAGGATGATCAACGTGTAAAGATTTTCAAACTTTTATCTTTCTGGAATGAGTGGGTCCATTTCAATTCCCATTCAAAGTTGATTTAAAGATATAAGTAGATGATCACATTTACTTTTGAGTCCCAGCAGCCTCTTTTTTCATAAGGATGAAGTTTGTTAGTATGTCCTACGTGTCTCTCACACCAACAGGCTGGACAAGCATGCATGCGTTGCTGTGTTTATGACTGTGTAGCATCTACAAAGCTTAAATCTAGCTAAGCCCCTGTATTTGGGCAAGATAGGGTAGCCTTGTTCCAGAGCCAGGCTGAGGGAGAAGTCTGGGAGCACAGGGGGTCTAGCTGAGACTGAGGGGAGCTATAGATAGAGCTGTCCTGTCTAGTGTCCCCCTATCCCACTGCGACATTAGCTTGGGGATCTGCATGTACACAGCCATTCAGAATTAGAACCATGTGTCCCTTCACTCTGGCCCAAACTAGTACAGGGGTTCCCGGCCTCTGCAGGCCATGATAGGAGCGAACCTCTCTCTGGAGGAGGTAGACAGCCACTCACCAGATAAAAGTCAGCTTTTCTAGCTCCGGGCTCAATGGTTGCATTAGCTGAAGCCCCCAGGACTAAATGCCAAAGAGCCCTTAGTCTAACTCTGGTACCCCAAGTCAGTGTGCCTCAGGGGACCAGCAGTGTTTGTCATGTGGCTCCTTTCTCGCTGTGATGGTGACGAAATGGAAGAAACGGGAGGGATGTTTATGGAGTAGAACTCTAGGAGAGTACAAAACAGGCTTCCACGCAGCTGACCTGAGTCAACAGACTGCCTCCCTCGTGTAGAGAAATGCATCCTTTTCCAATCGCACAGGGGAGATCACACGAAGACTGATTCCATGGTCTCTGGGTTTTGATGGAATTTTGTGATAGCAAATATTGATTGAAGCTGGTGGGCCGCCAGCACGGTCTGTCAATGTTTGTGAACCCTGGAAACCCTGACAGGCTGTAGTGGAGAGGATGGGACTGAGTTCCGTCCCTGTGTCTGTTACCAACCAACAGTGTGTCCTTCCATGACCCGCCTGGTTTCCACATTTGTAGAAGGACTGGATCTTTGTAGTTGGACTAGATCTTTTCCAGATCTACAAATGAGTGATCTTATGACATAAAGTGATAGTATGACATTGCTAAAGTCATCTGATGTTAATTTGGACTTCAAATCCATTCTGATTAATGTTTTCAGGTTCAGGGGGTGGCCTGAAGTGCACTTGCAAAATCCAAATTGCTCTCTTCCAAAGCCTAAGTCAACAGAAGGCTGGTGGCCTTTGGCAGCCACTTGGGGTCTCCAGGCTGGCAGATGGTATGGACTTTGGTACCATTGACAAAGTGTGGTTCACCTCTGTCTGGAGCCTACAGTAAAACCATATTAAGTTTTGTGTTCCTGTTTCTAGCTGGATAGACACAGCTCAAATAGGGCTGAAAGCCCCAAGGGAGACAACTAGAATTTTAATTACAATCTCTCAAGACCATCAAAGCCATATTAAGGAATGCTCTGAGCCCCAAATACTACTAGCACGGGTCAACTCCCTGCAACCAGATAAGTTTCATGTTACAAACACTGGAGAGAAACAAGGCAGCTTTGACCACTGGATGCTCACAGGAAGCCTGGCTGATGACAGCGTCTGGCCCTATCTCAAACACCTGTGGCTCTCCTTTACAAATAAGGGACAAAATGAAAAAAGGAGGTGGTTTTTGTGCATAGGGACATAGCTCTGCCGTGACAATGGCAACCTTCCTTTTTTTTTTTTTTTTTTTTTTTTTTTTTGGTTTTTCAAGACAGGGTTTCTCTGTGTGCTCTGGCTGTCCTGGAACTCACTTTGTAGACCAGGCTGGCCTCAAATTCAGAAATCCTCCTGCCTCTGCCTCCTGAGTGCTGGGATTAAAGGCGTGTGCCACCACACCCCAATGGCAACCTTCCTAATGCTCAGCTCCAGACTGACCATGCATATTTGGGGATGACAAAGGGGATGTTTTAGCATCTAAAGCATTTGTGTGAGTGTTTATTTGTGTGAGTGTTCGTAATGAAAGAGAGAAAGCTGTCAGTATGGTCTATAGAACAGTGGTCTGGATTTGTGGTGCACAGAATGGCTATGTAGCCATGGAACTTAGCCATCCTTGGGTGAGCTCCGAGGAGCTAGTTCTCTCCAGCAATCCCTATAGGAGACATCCCTTTCCTGTGGCTACCATTCACATACACGGTTGTGACATGGGAGAAGATTTTTATGACTGTAAAAAAGATAACAGTATACAAAATGCCCCAGTCTACAAGAAGTCTCACGGGACACCACATTAATTGTGCCTCCTATTTCATCTCCAGTGATGCTGATATAGAGGTCAGATGTCTCCAGAGCACAGACTGTCGGTGAATGATTTAGATTAGTTGTGGAGATTATTGTCTTACATTGTATCTAGAATCACATTCTTGAACAACATGGTTTTTGAATGCAAAGATTAACCCATCCTGCCCTCTTCAAAAAGTTGTGCTAACAAGACCTGCATAAGGTTAAGCCAATCAGAATCCAGAATGGATGTGGGAAGAGGCCCCTGAGACCCACCCATCATGAAGGATCTATTGACGGTGGGTGGTTGCTGAAGGAGGGAGAGTCATTGTCTTTTGGGGTTCTGGAATGCTGATAGGTTGCCTGTTCTCCAGTGGATAGCCCCATATCCACTTCCACATGTGGACAGAACTAACCAGACTCAAGAACAGCATTTTTTTTAAGAAAAAAAGGGCATGAGGTAGGGAGGGAGATGGAGAGGGTGCTGGGGATGGAGGGAGGAGGGAGATGGAGAGGGTGCTGGGGATGGAGGGAGGAGGGAGATGGAGAGGGTGCTGGGGATGGAGGGAGGAGGGAGATGGAGAGGGTGCTGGGGATGGAGGGAGGAGGGAGATGGAGAGGGTGCTGGGGATGGAGGGAGGAGGGAGATGGAGAGGGTGCTGGGGATGGAGGGAGGGAGGGGTGGACGGACATATTCAAAATGTATAAATGCACAACGCTTTCAAAGAGTAAACTTTTAAAATTATTTTTTAAATGTACCCTAGATATTTCCCTCTTGGAACCTTTCCTATTCTCTGGAGTTCTTTCTCACTTTTCCTTAATAAATGTGCATTCGCTCTTACAAACAAATCAACACATTTACTTTCATCAGGTGTGTACCACAGTTCTAATAAGAGCATGTGCATTGTGGTCTAAGAGTTCTCTAGAACGTTCTCATGTTGCAAATCAGAACACTCCTCTTCCTGTAGCAGATGCTGTGTTCCAGCTGTTTCTGTGACCATTTAAGACGTGACATGACTTTTAGCCTTCCCCACACAAAGTCTCAGAGTAGGTTGAGGATGAAGTTATCATTATGATCATTATCTTTATTATTTCCATTTTATTGCTGGGCAGACTGAGGCAATGACATGTCCAGTCCATGTTGCTAGTTAAATAAGAGCTATACCTTTAGATTTCTTGCATAAGGATTTGGCTTTTTGCTAAGCTGTACTGTGTTGAATAGCAAAACACACTCAAAATATGAGGCTATTTGGAACTAGAGCACTTGAAAATGTTAAGAGTTACCTAAAGATGAGGACAGGCATACTAGATTAAGCTGGGCCCAAATCTGAGCACTAATGGCCTTGTCAGCCGAGCATTAGGGGGAGTTAAAGCAACAGAAGTACAAGGGTCGTGGGGACTCTCTTCTTCCCACCAGAGACTAGTGAGAGTCACCTCCTGAGAGGGTGTGGTCCTGCTCACACTGACTTCAGAACATACCTGAGTAAGTCTGCATGACTTTGAGACACCTAGCTGTGATTTGCATGTGTGTGTGTGTGTGTGTGTGTGTGTGTGTGTGTCTGTATGGGTACACAAGTGTGTGTGCCTGTGTGTGACAGCAGAGGCCAGCGTTGGCGGCTGTTTCTAGGTCTACTTGATGCTTTAGTCTGTGTGCCTGTGTGTTACAGCAGAGGCCAGCGTTGGCGGTTGTTTCTAGGGAGTCGTCTACTTGATGCTTTAGTCTGGCTCTCTGAGTTGGTTGTGCTTTCTTACCAACAAGCTTCAGGAACTCCCTGCCCAGCAGAAGGATGACTGAGCGCTTAACACTGAGTGAGCTCTCTGTTTGGTCTGGGGAAGTAGAGTAATTGTGTTCTCAGGGAGGACACAGGTACTCATGCTTGCACAGTGTGCAGGTGAGTTTTATGTCAAAATAACAAATCTTGGAAAAGGAAACCTCAACTGAGAAAAATGCTCCCAGAAGGTTGGCCTGGGATGCATTTTCTCCACCGATGATTGATGGGGGAGGGTCCAGCTTACCATGGGGGGTGCCACCTCTGGGCTGGTGGCCCTGGATGCTGTAAGGCAGCAGCAGCAGGCTGAGAGAGCCTCCAACAGTGGGCTCTGGCTATCCATCCTGCCCAAGGTTAGGCCTCTATTCCCTGTTCCTCCAGAGGCTCCACATCTCTGATCAGCACATACCCTCTCTTTAATTCTGAAGCCAATGCCAGGGACTGGGTAAGAGAAGGGACACAGTAGAGTCACTAGCTGTGATCCCAGATGATAAATGTTACAGGACACAGACTTGAGTACGTGAGATTTTCATTCTTCCTCCATGTGACAGGCCAAAGATTAACATCTCCCTGCCCTTCTCCCACTCATTTCCTGCCCTTCTCCCACTCATGTCCTGAACTTGAGTGCACTCAAGCAGTTTGTTCACCACGACTCTGTGTGTGTCCACGTGCATGTAGTTTTTAGTAGTCCCTGATGCCCACAACAGTGCTAGCCTATAATAAGAAGCTGAGGTCAAGGTTCAGCTGGACAAGGGGGTGGGTGCAGTGGGACCTCTGTGGGACATGCCGTTCTGTGCATCCAAGTTGGCAGCTTCACACAGAGAAGTCAACAATGCTGTACAAAGAAGGGGGAGGCTAAGATTCAGAGCCACGGCAAAGGATGCATGCTCACATTTGCAGAGCTTTTGAAAAGGCAAGAATTTCCTCCTGTGGGAAAGTACATTCAATGGAGAATTTATAATTTTGATCCAGTGTGCTGTTGGATGGAAGGGACATGAGAGATAATCCCAACAGAAGGGCAGACTGAGAAGCCTAAACACAAAGACTCTCTCCAGTTCCTTCCCTGTCCTTCTGCCCTACACTAAACAAATATGCAAAGGGCCCCGCCTGTTTCTCTTGACTTCCGTCTCCCCTGTCTTCTCCATAGGTTTAAGTCTGTCTTACACATTCGACCTTATATTACCTATAGTTTAAGCTGTAGGTTCTGGTAGGCTGTAACTATCCAACTAGTCACCCATCCTTCCATCCTCCCTACCCATCCATCCATCCATCCACCCACTTGCACATCTGTGACAATTAGTGTTAGTTGTCAGTAAGATACAATGTAAAACCACTTGGGAAGAGAATTCCATGAGGCATTGTCAAGATTAGGTTGGTCTGTGGGTATTGTCTCTGGGAAATTGTTTTGATTATATTAATTGAAGTGAGAAGACCTAGCCCACTGTAGGTGGCACCATTCCCTCGGCAGGGATCCTAGGCTGTGTAAGTGTAGAGTTAAGGCTAAGCACAAGTAGACGTCTATGTATTTGTTCATCTCTGCTCTTTACTGTGGATGTGACTAGCTGCTTCAAGTTCTTGCCTTGATTCCCCCATAATGGCAAACTGTTAGCTGCAAGCATAAGCTTAATAAACCTTTTCATTGTCAAATTGCTTTTAGTCATGTTTTATCGAAGCCGCAGAAAGGAAAGCAGGATATCACCCTTCCATCCCATACCTTCCATCCCATACCTTCCATCTCATACCTTCCATCCCATACTCATTGAGCAGACAGCTATAGACACATCACTATGTGTGATAGTATCTCTAAAGGACACAGTGAAATGATAGTCTAATCAGAGAAGCAAAGCATGTATGCAAATAAATAGTCTCAACCTCACCCCCTTCAAAGCAGTAGCTCCTCATTGAGCAAAACTACAGAGTTCTTCCCCCATTGAAGGACTAGAAAACTCACTGTTGGCAGAGGGAGAACATAGGCAGTTCTATAAGCATGGGCTATCTACTGACCTATATAATTTGAAAAGTTGGTGAACTATATATTCAGCAACTGGACATCCTGAATTTTTAAATAACTCTAACTTAAAATATTCTATTCTCTTTTTAGTTCATGTGTCCTGGATGTTATTCAGGGAGAACTGGGTGATGGGCCACGCACAGGCAGAGCTTTTGAATTCAGATTGTATCCATGGCTTTATCCAATAGCTCAGATGGATTGAATCTCCCGTGCCAGTGCACCCATTCAGCATAGTATAGCCATATGGTAGCTATATCCTTATCAGTCACTTGAAGCACAGATTTTCATGGGATGCTGAATATGGATGGAGCGTTGTAAGGGGGAGGAGCACTGCACTCTGAGCTAAGTGGGAGGCCGTGAATGCTGGGGGGGGGGCAGCAATAAAAATATGCTTAGGCGCCCTTCCCACTGGGGTTTCAGGTGAATGCTGGAGGAGAGGCAGGGCAGGGTCCAGGGAGATGGGCGGAGTCAGGGGGCTCTTTCCTCCTCACTATTCCTTGCCCTGGCAGATGCTCTGCAGGCCCAGAGCTCAAGGGCTCACACCCTGGAGTCTAAGGTCATTGCAGTTCTGTCTTACTGATAAAGGAACCTCCTGTTTGCTTTCCCCAACAATTCAGAAAGAAAAATAAAGAGAACACTTTTCCTTAGTGAAAACCCCTTTCCCCCCTCTGTGTTTGGAGACAAACAGCCCCATGCAATCATGAACAAGCTTAAGCAGAGTCGGGGAGAACAGCCCCCTGCAATCATGAACAGATTTAAGCAGAGTCAGGGGCTTGCAATGGATGCTCTGAAGCCACTCAGGACTTCCTCCATCTTGCTAGCCTTACCTGTGTGGCCTCCATGGTAACCATATTGCTATCACAGATGCTCTTCAAAAACTTTGCCTTTCTGGGGTCTTACTTAGAATTGTCAAAGTCGTTTTTGAAAGTACATTATATGTACATTCCAGGTATAATAGGAAAATTTAGTCTAGACCTGTTATGAACACTTTCCTTCAAGAAAACTGTGTTGCCTAAGCACATGCTGAGCCTCGTTGGTACACCAAACACTTATGGAATTGAAAGACCCGGAGTCCTTGGAACGAGGCAACGAACTCTTCTCTGGGAATAAGGACAGGAGTGTGCTCCTGCCGACTAGGGGAGTTTCCTCCTTCGAAACAAGTCCCCTGGACCTGAAGTTTATTCTACAAATCAAATCGTTCCCCATAGGAAACCCCAAGGCACTGGTTCAAATGCACGCCTTGATTAGTTCTATGTAAAATAAAGTTCAGAAGTTGTCTGATAGCAGTTGGCCGGCGTCTTCCCTCATCACCCTGTGGATGGTGTTCTCAGTCTGCATCGGGAGTGTGCCAGGTGGTAATGGTACCATCTCTATGCTGGAGGGGCTGGAAACAACCTGCTCTGTGACAAGACATTTGTTTTCCCTGTGAAGGAGCAGAGGCCTCCAGTGGGTTATTGGCCCAGGAAGCATGAGAACCAAGTCTGCAAGCCGGACAAGCACTATATCTCGTGTAGAGTACAGTACCAGCTCGATGGAGAAGCACTTTCTATACCCACAGAGCTAGGTGATGATGATGCCTGGGCCCACCCACTTCCGGAAAAAGATTATACGTGATTTGTTTGTTGTCCTGCCACTCACAGAAATGGCTGATTCCTACTAGAGTCTTCCTTTAAGGCAAAGGAAATCAGCTTCCCTTTGCGTGCAGAGATGCTATGTTCCAGAGATTCCACAATGAAGCCTATACTCTAGGTACCTGTGGCCCGCTAAACCTTCACCTCTGCCCCAAGTCATCTCTCCACTTGACTTATTAGACCAGTGGCTCTCTCCTCTCTCTCTCTCTCTCTCTCTCTCTCTCTCTCTCTCTCTCTCTCTCTCTCTCTCTGCTTCGGTTTCTCTGACGAATTAAATTTGTGTGGCTTAGCTTGGTGTGTGCATGTATGAACTTTTTTTTTTTCACTTTCTTCCCTGCAAACCCCTTTACAGGTACCAGCTTTTCCTTTCCCCCTTTCCTGAGGTGTAGAAAGTGCTTATTAGAATATCCGGGAGTTTGTGCCCCTCTTCAGAATCAAGGGAAAGAAAAAGGCTGGAGTGTGTGTCTCCTGACAAGACTGCTTAACTATAATCATAGACCTGTCACAGAATATGTATGCTTATGAGGGGTTGTCAAAGTTTTCCTTGAAGTGGGAAATTGACTTAACTGAAAGGAACAAAGAGAAAATCAGGAAGCAAGTGACTTTGTGACTTTCATAAAGCTCCCACTTTGCAAACCTTGCCTTGGCTAGTGATACTGGAGAGGATTCCAGAAAAAGAGAAAGAAAAAAAAAACAGAGAAAAGAGAAGAGAAAGAAAGAAACTGTGAGCTGTGTGCATGGTAAAGGGTCTGGGTGCTGTCTCTCTGGGAGGTTTGAATTCTCTTAGCCTTATCGAAGCCACGAGAGCATTGCTCTGACTGTGGGATATTGAAGGCCACTGCTTCGAAAATACATAGGTTTCTTTGATGGTAACGTGCAGTAATTCTACCATGACTTCAGAGGCTTCAAAATCCATAAGGATTCTTTGGCGTAAAAAAAAAACAAAAGTTCTGTGGGCTGAGAAGAAAACCTAGTCCATAAAATGCTTGCTGTGTGTCTGAGTGCTGGAGGACCTGAGTTCAAGTCCCAAATCCCATATAAAAGAGCTAAGTGCAGCAGCGGGGTGAGGGTGGACGTGGGGGCGTGAACTTGCCATTTGAGGGCTGAGGCAGCAGAGACGGGTGGCTCTCTGGGGCTTCCTGGCCAGCCAGCCTGGCTTTCTTGGTGAGTTCCAAGCTCATGAGGTGCTGTCTCAGATAAGCAAGGTGGACTGCTTCTCAGGAGCAATGCCCAAGGTAGACTCCTGGCCAACACACAAATGCGACACACATGCAACCAATACACACACACACACACACACACACACACACACACACACTGCTTTGTGAAACCATTTGGATTTATATCTCAGTATAAAAGAGGGGGACATCCTCTGGGCTCTGTGGATGAGATCCTTGGAGGAGGCTTCATGTCCCCAGGATCTCTTCACTGCTCCCTGGCCTTGAACTCAACCCTTTGAACTGCTAGCTTCCCTCTTTGTCCTGAGCTTTTCTTTAGCTGCATCCAGGGTACATGCCATGGCTCTGCACTGCCCAGCGTTTGGAGGTAGGCCCGTGTGCTTCCCTTGGGCCATCTGACAGGCCTGGAGTCCTGGGTCTTAGGTCTCAGAGCCCCTAGAGCATCTAAGCCTTGCTTCTTTCTCAGTTCTCCCAGGACCCCACCTCCTTGAATAAATAAGGTTTCAAACTCTTCCTGGCTTAAGCTGTGCCTCCCTCTTCCTCATGCCCATTCTCCCTCCTCTAAGCCCTGGTAGAAAAGTCTGTCAGCAAGCAAATTTGCCGAATCCCTGAGCTGCCCAAATGATGTGTTTGCTTCCTGTGGTTGTCCAGAGAACTTCTTTTCCTTCTCAAAGCCAGGCTAAATGAGAGCTCCGCCCGGCAAACGCCTCAGGAAAACCAGCCTGCTTCCTCCAAATGAGAAGTCAGCCCTGCCCTTTCAACCCCCAGTAATTGTAACAAGGCTGTGGCAGAGGCCAGTTTTCAGATACAATGTTGCCAAATCCACAACACACAACCTGAACACCTTTCAATTGCCTAATCCCAATGCAGACGGAGACGGTGTTGCTGGGGTTAGTTTGAAAAACCAGGCAGATGAGGCCTCAAATTAAGTTATGTTGTACGTGCACATGTGAAAGAAAGGGACATCAAAGAAAGGATCCATTTGGATGACAAACAGAAATAATTGCTGACCACAGACGTTGAAGACGGCTGGCTTGTTTGCCAGACTGATGTTTGTTTCTTAGGCAGGGACAGTTGGTGACTTTAAGAGCTGTCTTCTAACTCTGTTGGGAAGCTACTTCTGAAAGCCTGTTTTAAAACGAATATTGTTTTATTTTTAATTGTGCATATGTGCCTATGTGTGGGTATGATGTGCACACAAATGCAGTTGCCCGAAGAGGGCAAATAGGACAGTGGGTCCCTGGAGCTGGGGGTAACAGGTCATTATAAACCACCCCACTGAATGTGGAGAGTCAACATGGGATTGTCTGCAAGAGCAAGTGCTTGTAAGAGCTGAATCATCAGCCTGCTATACTCACAGATCAGTGCCCTACCATCGTCTGAGGCGTTTCTTTCTGCAGCAGATGGCAACATATACAGAGACTCTCAGACATTCTGCAGAGAGAGACCTTGGTGCACTCAGCCCTAAATAGGATGTCTCCAGCAAAGTCCTCCCCTCGGGGCTCAGGGAACACCGCAGAAGAGGAGGCAGAGAGCCAGTAAGAAAGGATGGAGGACAACAAGAAACTCCTTTTAGAGATGCTTTGAAGGAAACGCACTTTCATTAAGTTTAGCCTCTAGCAATCAATAAAGAACTGTTAGGGAAAGGGAGAGACCTGGAGCTTACATGGAAAAATAACATTTGTAATTACTGTGTCATTTGCCCTTTTATGGACTGAAATGTTTTGAGTTAGCCTCTTATGTAATTTTGACGCTTTCTTTTATGGTCTTTTTATAGTCTATTTCTATCTTTAAAAAGGCAGACTAGACTCTGTATTGATAATACTTCACTAAAAGGGTTTGGTCATCCATGATGAAGCAATAGCCACTGCAGGATTGGCGACGAGGTGATTCTGGGCATGCCCTTGCCCCCTCTTGGATTCAGTTTTCTCCTTGGTAGTCAGAATGACAGCTTTTGCTTATGTGGATGCTGCAGAGACAGTGAAGCTCGGTGCCCCTTACAACAGGGCTGGGCTGGAGATGGAAGAACAGGAGCTGCTACCCAGGGATTTCTGAGAAAGGGCAAGGACTGACTCATCAGGGCCAGTGTGAGAATCTGAAAAGGTCTCTGTGCTCTATACCAATTTTCCTAGGAGAAAACCAGGTGACAGGATGCCTCCTGCTGTGCCAGCTCTAAACCCTCAGTAAATACCAGGCTGACTCTCCTGGGAAGCAGGGGCATTTTGTTATGGGCACAAGCACAATTTATCAGTCTTAAGACTGTAAACAGCAGGTGAAACGACATCATTCCCCACAGTTCCTGAACTGTGCAGGGTGAGAAAATTGCCCTGAAGTTTCTGAACAGCCTTTTAGATACCTTAGGAGAAATGGATAAGCCCTGCCAGGGAAGAAAAACACCTGAGACTGGGTTACTTAGAAATGGTAGAAATGCCTTGCTCATAATTCTAAAGACTCTGATGTTTTGTGAGGTGCCTGGCATGGCAGAAGGGGAGAGGGGACTTTCCAAACCTCTTTACACAAGCCCTAATTCCATTTGTGAAGATGAAATCCCCAAGACTTAATCTCTTCCCAAAGCCTCCAACTCTTAGCACAACTGCACTGGGGACTTAACATGTGAATGTTAAACCAGGTGGCTCAAACCTGTAACCCTGCTGCCCCAGTAGACCTGAGGTCACCGTAAGTTTAGGCATAGTCTGATCTACACAATGGATTCCAGACTATGCCTCAACAACAGAAGCAACAGCAACAACAACAGCAGCAGCAGGAACAACAGCAGCAGCAGCAGCAGCAGGAACAACAGCAACAGCAGCAGCAGGAACAACAGCAGCAGAAACAACAGCAACAACAGCAGCAGCAGGAACAACAGCAGCAGCAGCAACAGCAACAACAGCAGCAGCAGGAACAGCAGCAGCAGTAGCAGCAGCAACAACAGCAGGAACAATAACAGCAGCAGCATCAACTACAGCAACAACAGCAGCAGCAGGAACAACAATAGTAGCAACCATAGCAGCAACAATAACAACAACAGCAGCAGCAGCAGCAGGAACAGCAGCAGCAACAACAACAATAGTAGCAACAACAGCAGCAACAACAACAGCAGCAACAACAATAATAGCAACCATAGCAACAACAACCATAGCAGCAACAAGAGCCACAGCAGCAGCAGCAGCAACAACAACAACAACAAAGAAAAACCAGGTCATTTATTCAGACTATAAAAGTCTCTGTGGCTTGTGGGTATCTTTTCCCCTAAAGTGTTTCTAACTTGAACCCCCTGTTTTCTTGAGTCCTTGGTACCACTGACCAGCCCTCAGAGTTGTACTTTCCCACTTTGGAGTTAAGAAAAGCTTCAGATGGTAGCGTGGGACCCATCTAGGAACACCTATCTTGCAGAGAGGCTCAAGGCAAGCCAGGATTTTCTCTTGAGTGTTCACATCCATGGGAAAGGCCCCTAACATGACCTCTGGAGTGACACAGCAGGCCAGCCACCAGCTTGCACATCTTTGGTATGTGTCATTCATTGGGTCTGCCCCACCAAGCTGATGGGTGCTGAGGTTAATCAGGGATGGGGCAGAGGGCACTTAATGAAGTAACAACACTTTCTGAAGCTTCTCATAATTCGCTAATGGCTACCAAAAGTTAGTGTTGACTGGAACAGTGGACCATCTTTTAGGAGGCGTTCTGTCCATATTTAGTTACAAACGGCAGATCTTTGCATTTATGCTGCAAGCAGGGCCAGCTGCCCCTCAGAGGCAGCGCCTGCTACTGTGACTCCATGGTCTGAATTTCTCCTATACCAGAGTGTGCATTCGCTCCACCTGAAAGCTATGTCTACTCTGCTCCAGAAAGAAGAGCTTTTGAACTGAGCGCTGCTCTCTGCTTGTTTTTAGATGCTGAAGCTGCCCTTTTGCAGTTAGAAGATGGATCAGGTATTGAGCAGTGGGTCTGGTCTGATTGCTTGCTTGACAAGGTACAGACAATATTTTCAACTATCTGTAGAATGTGAGCATGGTAGCAAGCCGGGAGAATCGACACAGAGACTGCAGTTGGCCCACAGTTCACTCCTCACAGCTGTCTTCCTCCTGTCTTCTCACCAGTGCTAGCGGCATCTGCACAAGGTGATGGCCTTGCTTCCTGCAAAATGAGCAGTCCTCTTCTTTGGACCTTCCTTAGGCTTCCTCTCTGCACAAAGGGCAGAGTTTAAAGAAAGGAGGCTTTGCTTGTCTATCATTTCTTCCAAGCAGAGGCCAAGACGACAGTTCACAGTGGCATCCTATTATTCTGGTGAAGGGTCAATGGAAGTGTTGGTATAGAAAACACTGAGTTTAGACATCAGTGACTAAAGACCCAGCTCTGCCCAGGCCCAGCGCTGGCCCCAAAGCACCTGCCTGGCTCTTAAACGCTCACATTGGCAGCTTCGTCCAGGGGAGCAGCCTTGTTATAATAGTTTGGTTCTGAGGGACACCACACATCTTAGCTGGCTGAGGAGAGTGGGGCCCTGAGGCTGCCTCTCTTTCCCTCCTTCTGTTATTGGTGTAGATCAGTCTGAAGGGCCCCTCAGATTGCTGTGTTCTTGGGTCATAGTACAAAGAGAATACAAGAATATCTGGACAGAGGTAGAAATAGAGGCAGTGGATTAAGGGCTTCTGAGGGTGGACATGGACCAGGGAATGAGGCTTGATGCTCTGGGTGATAGTGAGGCACCTAATGATCCTTTATATAGTGTCTACTTTTTCCAATATTTGTATATTGATATATTGATTTTGCATTTTGGGGAGAGTTTTTTCTACATAGTCTGTCTCTCTCATGTAGTCTTGGTGGAGGGTAGAGGAAGTCTCTTGCAACTGGCTTCTTTCATACGTTAATCTCTCTCTCTCTCTCTCTCGCTCTCTCTCTCTCTCTCTCTTTCTCTCCCCATCCCTTGTTCTGGAGCAAGTTATTTCAAAGTCTCATTATGTAGTCCAAGCACTCCTCAAACCTGTGATCCTCCTGCTTCAACCTCCCCAGAGCTGGGACAGATCACAGGCATGCCATACCCAGCCCTCCCTTCCTTTCATAAGCCAGAACATCACATTTTTATTAGTTTTCCATGCCGCTGTGACAAATGGTCATGAAATAGTGATTCAGAACAACACATATTTATTCTTAGTTATGGAGCACACAAGTCCAAATGGTCCCAAGGGAACCAGCTTCGAGATGTCAGCTGTCACGAGCCTGCCACAGGCTTCCTGGTCTTTTCCAGCTTCCCATCCCCGTGGCTTGAGGTCTCCTTCCAGCATCAGCTTCAAACCAACCTCTGCTTCTGTGACTCCAATTCTTTCAAGGAACCGTGATATCTAGGATCATTTCCCCCACCTCAAGCTTTAACCAGACCTGCCAAACGCTGTCATTATGAACAATAATGTACTAGTAGGTCTCGGGACATGAGGCTGAGGACATCCTTGAAAGACCATTGTTCTGTCACCCACAGAATCCAGCTCCCTGAGCACTGATGGGGCAGGAAGAGGGCAGTAAGTATTCAGGGTAACTGAATAAACTGGGTGTCCAGAGCACCATCGGGACTTGGAGCAAGGTCATCATTTCGCTCCTTTCTTGAAAGCTTGAACTTTCTTGAAAGTTCATTGTGAAGTCTTCTCAAAACATAAGCCATGTCACAGTGCTAGATGTGTACGACTAGGTACAAACTCTGATTCCAAAAATCCCATGTTGAAGTCAGCCTCTGCTCCTCGTGGTTCAGGTGAGTGTCTGAGCCTTTGAGGAAGTGGCTGGTGCTTCCACAGAGATAGAGAAATGTCAAGAGCGCTTTTAAACACAAGCTAACTGAGTGTGCACTGGGCAACAGAGTGTACTCAGGCCCCGCCTGTATTTACCACTGTCTGTGTCCACTCCTTGCCCTACAGTAAATAAAATCAGGAATTTCCCAAAGTGGACACTATTGTCGAACTTCCTTCCATAAAACAAATGGCAGCTGGGGCCACCAAAGCAAGAGCTGTAAAGATGTCCCCAGCCTTCAGGACAATAAACTCCACTAAGGGAAATATTTGTCTTTGAGGGCCCAAGGCTGGATGAGAATCTTAAAGGGCAGACAGGTCTGGGGAGGAGTGGGTTGAACATTCTCGCTAGCCCTTTCTCCACCCTGCGTTCCCATCCATTAACACACTGTGTTTTTCATCCACGTGTTTGTGCGTGGGCCTTTAGTTTATTTAAGAAAATTCAGCGTGCTTTCAAAATGAAAAGTCTCAACAAACTAATTAGGTATGGAAAAAGGTATTTGTTCCTCCCCGGTGAGGATTAGACTGTGTCCACATTTGACAATGCTGGAGGTCAGAGAAAGTCATGGTATGACAGAGAGAGATTTGACTTCATTGTTGCAATCTTTAGACAATTATTAATTTTATGAGAGTTTCATAAATGCATTTTGGTTGTATTCAAGCCTTCCTGCCTCCTCTTAGCTTCTTCCTGGTTCTCCCCACCACCTCTGCACCCCACCACCTCTGCACCCCACCACCTCTGCACCCCATCACCTCTGCACCTCTCTTGCTTTAATCTTTAATCTGGTTGTTTTAATCTTTAATCCTAAAGGATTAATAAATTAACCTTATTTGCTGGACAAGCTTGGCTAGCACTGGAAATTTGCCAGAAAATGAGGAATAAAATAAATAAATCTGTTAAGTACATAAACATCTGAAAAAGCATCCTTTGTCTTTTTAAAAGACAAAAAAAAGAATAAAATTTTACTTTACATTGAACTTAAATGCCTTTATTATCTTGTATATTTAAGGTATATATCTTAGGTTTTTCTTCCCATTGCTATGATAAAATGTAAGGAAGAAAGTATTTATACTAATTCAGCATCACAGGCCCCTGCCCCATCAATTTTGGGGAACTCACAGAGGTAGAAGAAGCTTGTCACGGCTTGTCACACCACATCCAAATTCAAGTGTCAGAGACACATAAGTTAATGCATGCTGGTGCTCAGCTTGCTGTCTACACTCACACAGTTCAGGAGCCCCTTGCTGGGGAATGGTACCTCCCACGGTGGGATCCTCCAACTTCCCACCTCAGTTAGCATAATAAACTCTACAGACATCCCCACCACAGGCTGCTGTAATCTAGACAACCCCTCAGGAAAACCTCCCCCGCCAAGCCCCCAGTTAATTCTATACTGTGCCAACTTGACAATTCACCATCAGTGTTAAAATCTATTTGATATACACAGACACTGTGAAGAAACCGCCACAGCAAAGGTAAGGAACGTGATCACTATTTTTTATGTTGGTGGTGAGAACACTTAGAATCTATTTTCTTGCCAATTTCAAGTGGAGGGTACAGTGATATGTTATTCACTGGGTTTCCAGAACCAACTCAGTTACCATTAGTGGGATTTTGTGGCCCTGGACAACTCTCCATCACCTCCTCTCCCTCTAGAACATGGTGCCTGCCATTCGGCTCAGGTATCAGTGTCTTTGCCAATGACTCCTCCTCTTCTTGGGACTAAAAATCAAACCCAGGGCTCTCTGTGCTCTGGCAAGCTTAACCTTGGCTATTTTAGATGCCACATACATAAGACTGCTCAACCCTGACTTTTCTGTGTTTCACATGAGTAAGAGCACACAGCCTTTACTTTTCTGTATCTGGCATATTTCACTTGGCCAGCATTTCCTTCTTTTCTAAAGTCAAATACTATTTCCTCGTATGAACACATAGCATTTTAAACACATGTATTTGCCAATGGAGACTTGGGTACTATAAAAAAAATTCCAACATCTTTTCAACATAAAAACAATTATCAAATTTGGTATAGAAGGAATGTATCCAAGTATGATAAATGACTTGCATGATATTTACAACTAACATTATGTTCAATAATGAAAGACATCTTTTTTCTAAAAGCAATTCTATTCGGCACAGTATAGAGAATGCCAGCCAGAGCAAGTAGGCATGAAAAAGAAATAAAAAGCATCCAAATTGGAAAGAAGTAAACATTTCTCTGCAGATGGTAGAACACACCAAGACAAAACACCAAAAAACTGCTAGAATTAATACATGAATTCAGCATACTTAATAAAGCTCCAACCCCTCCCTGGGCTGGAAATAGAATTCAGATCTCACACAAAAGTCACAAGAATCTAACACAAGAAACGGGCACTCACAACTGTGTTAAAGTAGTAATCATGTTGGTACTGAGACACCTCTAAAATTTTGGGGTGATGCTTGGTTTTGTGAGACAGTTTTCATTATATACCCAGGCTGGACTAATAAACTCTAAGTCGTCTCGCCTTGAATTCACTGAAATCTTCTTGCTTCAGCTGGAGCAATACTACACCCAGCACGAGGGATTGCGTTAGACTTTGGTGGAACATTTCTTTTCTTTTTTTTTTTCTTTTCTTCTTCTTTTTTTTTCTCTTTATTAGATATTTTCTTCATTTACATTTCACATGTTATCCAGAAATTTTCCCTTACCCTCCCGCGTCCCCGCCCTGCTCCCCTACCCACCCCCTCCCACGTAATGGCCCTGGCATTCCCCTGTTCTGGGGCATATAGAGTCTGTATGACCAAAGGGCCTCTCCTCCCAATGATGGCCAACT
>LR749509.1:4420949-4451393 GCA_902729485.2 Mus minutoides
GTGGAATATTTCAAACCACAACATTGTTTCCCTCTTGGAGATGAGGTCTTCCTCTGCAGCCTTGGCAGGCCAGGAATTCACAAGGTAGAGCAGCAGGTTGGCCTTGGACGCAGAGATCTACCTGCTTCATAGCAAATGTATTTAAAAAATTCTTTAAGGTTCAGTTAAAACGTCAGTCTGCTCTGTCCTTCATCCTACAGTCCAGTGGGGCAGGCTCCATTCTATCTTGCTGCCTCTGAAAACAGTGTGTGTCGTTCCCAACTCTCCATGGAAGGAAAACCGCTATTTCTCATCTGGCCCTCAGCTACCTGTTGTGAAGGCTTAGCTCATTGGCAAGTGTGGCCAAGTGGTGGACACCCTCACTGGTGAAATGAAGGTCTATTTCAGAAAGACCACACTCAGAAAATGGGTCCAGTTCTCAAGGAAAGAGTTTCATGCCAAGAGAGGAGAGTGAATAACTGACCTGAGAGCCAGGCCATACAAACCTTGAAGGGAGCTTGATTGGATGTTACTATGTTCAGGAAGCCAATTCAAAAGGGCTCTGGACTGTAATTCTGTTTCACACTCTGGAAAAAGCATACAAACAAAAACCTGGACACCGTGCAAAGATCTGTTGTCAGTTACAGGGATTAGTGGGGATGGAAAGTTGACTTAATGTATAGCACAGTGACTTTAGGGCAGTGAAATTCTGTGTAACCATAACAGAAGACAGAACACTATTGAACCCTTTAAGCATGCAGCACCAAGAGTGTATCCTAAACTGTGAACCTGCTGTGTGAGGGTCACGTGGGATGATTATAACGTGAAGTATGATCCTGGGGTGTGTGCACATGGGGTAGCATGCACGTGTGTCATGAAAAGCATGTGGGAATGCTGCCAATTTTATTCCATATAAAATGGATAAACTTCTGTAGATGTGTATGGAATGAGAAGGCTCATGGTCTGGGCCTCTTTGGGAACAAGTTCTTTACTTGGAACAGGAGGTGAGAATCCCATCTTTGTAGCCACACCTGATGTGGAACATCCAATATAGCCATCTGAGTCACTGAAGGAAGGAGTGGGTCACAGCTGCATGGTTACAGTCACTCAGGGATTAACATCCAGTATGTTTTCTTGGATTGGCTCAGGTTCTGTCTGTTGTGTTCCCTTGGAACAATTTCTAGAGACTTTGAGTGACTGTTTAAAAATAATTTCCAACAGCTGTGGTTATTCTCTAGAAAGAGGGACCTCAGAGCCCGAGTGCCTCTGTGGTATGCCTAGGTTACATCCAGTATCACTGATCTTTTCTACAAAGGGTTCTGTTTGAGGCTTGGCTTCACAACTTCAGGCAGCTGTGAACAGATCAGGAGGGGCTGGAAAGATGGCTCAGTGGGCATGCACACGGAGAATTCCTATTAGAGGTGCCAAAATGATCAACCTTAAACACATGGCTAACTGAAGCCATAAAGATCTAGCATATATGTTCATTGAACAACAAACTGATGGAATGCTTCTGATACAGGGTGAACTCATGGATTAGAACCAAGAAATAGTCTCCTGGCGGGTTTGTTAAACAGTTGGTTGTACTTCCCACACGTTTCTAGACTAGCCTGTTAATAGTAGGATAGAGAGACCCTTATCTTTACCTCACAGTAGCAGACTTTTTAGTTCCTATATTCACACTCATTGGAGTAGACGCTGACACATTTGCTAATTTCCTTAATAACTTCAGAAATGCATGTTCACGTCCAACCCTAGCCTACAGCAAAAACACTGAGGAGTGTCTGAAAGGTGGTGATACTGAGAAGCAAGAACACCAAAGAAGGCTCAAGAACACCAAAGAAGGATCCGGGGCCATGAGGACACAGCTTGGCTCTTCCCCGGGGTTACACAGAAAGGGCTGCATCTTCCTCTTTGAATTTCTGCAGGGCTGATGTGGGCGTGTCACTTAAAGACAGGAGGACATGACATCCAGCCCCCTGGCAATACTTGGGATTCCGAGGTCCTGTCAGCTTCCTGAACATGACTAAGCCATTGTGTTTCCACTTCCAGGATGGGGAGATAAACTACACTCTAAATATTTATTCTTCTTATCTTGTGTATTCTAATAAGGGATTTGGTTGAGACGACATTAAAGATAAAATGTTAAATATAGAACAATTTCAATTTACACAGAGAGAAATTATTCAATGGGTGATTCTTTTCAAATTCAGATCATAAACACTAGGGGAATGGGCGCTTCTCACATGCTGGTGGGGTTATGAAGCCCAGCCTTCCTCAGGGACACCCCCCCCCCCCCGTCTGCTTTAACAGCACAGGAGATTCTTCAATAAGGGGAGAAGCCATACACACACCGTCCAGCAATGTGATCTGCTTGCTTCTCTCAAGACTGAAGTGAAAGTAGCTCACAGTCCTTTTAAAATCCATTTTTACCATTTGATTAGATGTCCGCTACTTACTAAACTGACTCCCTTGGACTGACTGACTTTGAACAGCAGCACAAACAGGAAACTAGGAACTGCAAATGCTCAAACACACTCACACACACACACACACACACACACACACACACCTATGTGTATATGTAAGTGATGCATATATACATACAGTTAAACACATGTAAAGATAATCTTACATCATGCATGTAATTTGTGTGTACATCACAATAGAGATAGAAGCATGCTTAAGTCATGGAAATGTCTTCAAACTAAAAACCTAAACTCTATAGGGACAAAGGTAGACCTGAAGAGCGTTGTCTGCTTTGGTTTTGTGGTGCTGGTATTGAACCTAGGGTCTGCACATGCTAGGTGAGCGCATTGCTGCAAGCTCCAGCTAAAGCCCTTCACGAGCTTTGATGACCTGTGAAGTGACTCTCCCTGTGGCAACTTTCCCCTTGTTTTAGTTTTTAAAAACTGATTTGAAAACAGACATAAAGCAACCCCTTTGTTCTAAGGGGCATCTTCTCTCTTGGAAAGTAATTAGCTGGCCTCAGCGTGTTACTGGCTGCCCCTGCTGTTTCACATAGGCAAGGCAGATTTCAGAGGAGCCTGGAAAACAGCTAGTTGCCTGTTACTCTGTGAATCTGGATAACTCTTCCCCTTAGCCACTGACCAGGCAAGCAACTGGTGTGCAATATGACAGAGAACTAGATGCTCCCTGTGCCTACAAACAAACAAACAAACAAACAAAGAATAATAAAGAGTCACGTGTTCTTTGGAAATTGAGGTCACAAATCTGTTAGATAACATCACTATATTTTGGAAATCACATACTTTTTTTTTTTTTTTAAACATTTCATTGCAGTAAAAATTTAAACTTCCCTTGTTAAAGTTTTTGGTACATAAAGATATTTCAAATATTTTACAGATTATTCATAAACAAAATAAAGGGAGAAGAGCACCTCACTTCTTAAGGTCCTTCTGGCTGAAGTTTCTTACTGGGTAATATATATTCATGTATATTATACATGTTATAAATTGAGCTACCTGGAGGTTGGGATTACACAAAATTACCTCTATTAACAAGACTTCACGTTGTTAACAAAATGTACTAAAAATAATCCTGAGTCCTATTAAAATTCTAAGAGTAATACTTGGGTATCATTCTAAAAAATAAAAAATGACATGATGGCTTAGGAGATGGCTCAGCAGGTAAAGTACTTCCTGTGCAAGAGGAAGCCTGGCATTCTGATCTCAGCACTCACACTAATGTGTTGTAGCCTGCCTGTAATCCCAGCACCTGGGAGATGGAGAAGCCTTGCCCAGAGTAGGCTGCTTAGCTATACTATCCAATGCCAAGTGGCACCCACCACCTAATGAGACTCTCTGCTTGTAAAGTGGTGTGTGACTAAGAAAGACACCTACGTCAACCTGACCTACACACATACACTTCCACAGGTACATGGAAGCCCCAGTCATGTGTACACATGAACCCCCACACCATGAGTACATGCACCTACATTTCCATACCACCTCACTCGTGCAAGCATGCATGCACTCACACATGCATACCACGCACACACAAATATAATAAAAGCTTATCTTATGAAGTCTTAAGGCATAAATAACCAACTACTTTTGGGGATTAAACTAAACACTCTTGTCCTTATGTGTTCCAAAGCATTCTGCTCTAATGGTTCAGGCCATGAGATTGGCTGGTTCCACTTCCCATCTAATTTGGTAAATCCTTGGACAAACTACAAAATAGGCTGAAGACATTTCCTGTCAGAAAACTCAGTGTTGTGAGCCTTAAGCACTTTTCTTGTCTAATCGTAAGGTAATTCTGGACAGAACTAATCTGTAATCGACCCAGCTGTTCAGACAGAAAGCTGGCTGCTGGAGACAGACCAGCTCAGGGCCATCCTTTTGTGACGTGGCTATGGCATTGTCGTAGGCAGGTTGAGTCTCATTTCAGGTTTTCTGCATGTGCCCATTAACAGGCTGATCCCCACCACCACCCGCAGCAAGCACTTGCTCATGGTTCTCACACCATCCCTCCATGACATCTGGTTCTTTTGTGGGAATGCAGGTGAACCATGTAACCATGGGAAATGTCATAGAAACACAGGTGGACCATGTGACCATGGGAAACATCATAGGATTGCAGGTGGACCGGACCATGTGACCATGGGAAACATCATAGGAGCGCAGATGGGCCATGTGACCATGGGAAACATCATAGGAACACAGGTGGACCATATGACTGTGGGAAACATCATAGAAACATAGGTGGACCATGTGACCATGGGAAACATCAGAGGAGCGCAGGTGGGCCATGTGACCATGGGAAACATCATAGGAACACAGGTGGACCATGTGACTGTGGGAAACATCATAGAAACATAGGTGGACCATGTGACCATGGGAAACATCAGAGGAGCACAGGTGGGCCAGGTGACTGTGGGAAACAGCACCTCCCACTTCACTCTGTGCTGAAAGCACACAAACACACAGGGCTTGAAAGCCAGGTCCTCTGCACACAGTACTTTGCTCTGCCCTAATACCTTTCTGGCTTTCTTTGCTTTGGACAGTTCTGATTTGTAGGATTTCATCTTCTGTGGTGTAAATGACAGCAGTCTCTAAGAACATAGTCCAAACTTCAGTCACAAATTTCACTGTTCCTTTGTCCACCAACCAGTCTGTAATGTGTCCCACGGTCAGACACTAGTGATGTCACTTTGTTTGCTGTCTTTGACTCACTTTGCCCCTAGACAGCAGAGTGTAGCTATGTTGCTTATTTTCTAGTGACAATGTGCCATGAAGCTAACAAAAATAGTGTCTGAAGAGATAGATGCTCACCCAATATCAAACACATTGCTTTGGTAAAGGAGGGTCACAGGACAATTGTAGTTCCCGTCGATTATGGAGTTCTTTGTAGTTCTGATTGCCTGGACTGTGTACTGTTTAAGCAGGGTTTCACTTGTAGTAAAAAAGAAAATTCTAAAATTTCCCAATGTGGGGTTCCTCACTGCCGTAGACCATTTTTGTTCCCAGGTGAAAGACACACCCAGCCTCCCATTTTTAAATATGCCTTAAGCAGTGCAATGGCAGGGCAACTGCCTACCCTCCATGCTGTTAGAATCCACTTTCCCATTGATACCCCAAGTTATCACTATGCTTCCCTCTGGGCTGCTCTTAGCTCCAACCAGGCAATCCTCTGGGACATGTTCTCTTGGCCCAGAGGCAATGGCAACTCTTGGAGCTCCTCTGTCCCATGGCTGCTGTCTCTCTCTTCTTCCTTGAGGCCTCTAGCCTAGGAAACCTAAACCCTGCCTATGTCTCTTCTCCTCAGTTACTGACTGCTAATGTCTTTATTTACCAATCAGAATTAACTCGGGGAAGGTTCCCAGAAGCTAAGTGCAGACTCCAGGTCTTGGAGGCCACCAAATAACATTCCAATAAACAGCAAAAGATAAAACTTCAACAATTGTTTAGCCAGTTATTTTTATTTTTTTTTTTCCAGAGCTGAGGACCGAACCTAGGGCCTTGCGCTTGCTAGGCAAGCGCTCTACCACTGAGCTAAAACCCCAACCCCAACAACTGTTTAACCAAGGTTGGCCTTAATCTTGTGGTTCTTGTGCCTTGGTCTCTCATCATCATAGAATTCTGGGGTATGCTATGACTTCTGGCTTGCACAGTTTTAGTCTTCTATAACTTCAAAGCAAAGCCTGTTTGTAAATGCGCATATGTGCATGCATGCTTAATTTTGAAAAGTAAAAATAGGATATGTATTCTGAAACATGTTGTCTGAAGATGTAAGTATACGCACACATCCATAGTTATATTAGCCATAACTGTTTTAGTCTTCTCAACGGATGAGCTGTTCCTTACTTAATATCTCACTACTGATGAATATTTAGGCCGTTAATATTTGTTGGTTTTTGTTTTGTTTTTATGTGCTAAAACATTTTTGTGTATGTACACAAACATTGGACTGAGTCAGTTTCTGCAAGTGACTACTGTATTATTCTGGCTGACACAGAAGGACCATTGAGTTCTAGGTCAGATAGATAGACCTGTCTCAAAAAGAAAAGAACCCAGTTTTATCCGTGATCTGCACTACAATGAGATGACAACCCTAGGACTGCAGGTCAAGACTTCACTGTTGACAGGACAGAGTTGGAGAGCTTGAGAATCTACTGGTTCCCATGCACTTGGTGTAATCAACAGGGCCTCTGGATGCACGACCCTGCACTTCCCCTCAGATTTGGGTGGAAATGGACACTCAGTGTTTAAATGCAGTGGCCGTGCCTGGGTATCCCTGTGTACCTGGCTAAAGTAATGAGCCATTTTGTTACCAATTGGTTTCTTAGCAGCCGAGTGTATCAGAGGATAAGAGCACTGACTGTTCTGACTAAATCAATTTCCAGCAACCACATGGTAGCTCTCAACTATCTGTAACTGGGTCTGATACCCTCTTTGGGTATGTCTGAAGACAGGTATAGTAAACTCACATGCATTAAATAAATAAATAATCTTTAAAATTTTTTCCTACTTACGAGAACAGACTCTTGGACCTGGGTAGAGACCTAACATTCCAGGTGGGCTGCTTCAATCACGCTGACTTCCAGGCCCAGGAAGGTGGCTTACCTTAAGACATGCTGAAGAGTTGGATAGAATCCTTAGATCTTTAATGTGATGCTACACCTTTTCCTTCCCAGAATCCCTGCCCCTACTGCAGCAGCATATGAGCCACAGTCAGATAAAGGTCAAAACCTGCATCTGTGTGCTACTTTGAATTACCCAAGAACCGTTTTGCCTTTTCTTCTCCGTTCTATGGATGCTTTTATCATTTTCCTCAGCATCTTGGGCTTCCTCCCCGTCATGTGTGCGCCTGCCATTCGAGCATCCATGGCCTTCTCCTTCTGTCCTTCCTCCTCCTCCAGGCAGCTGCTAAGGCTCAGAGCTTGCCCCCTTTGAGGGTTCTCTTCAGACTCTAATAAAATTGTCCTAATGCTTCCATTTGAATCAATTTTTAAACCCCCAGATAAATGAGACTAAAATCTCCAAGAGAGGATCCTAATTTCTGGTCACCCACACAAGCTCAGTTGTTATGTGGTGCAGAGACCCAAACTCCAAGCTTTATCCACTAAGCCATTTCTCCAGCCCCAGCTTTTAAGTTTCCAAGTAGTAAATTCAGTTATATACTTAAAACACAGAGCATATTCAAGACAGAAACACAACTTTGGAGAGAAAAATATTTAATTTGTTTCATGGAAAAAAGTACAAAGCTTTGGAAGAGCTTTAGGTTTGCAAGTACAGTAGGAACACACATGCTTCCCTTCCCAGACGCTCGGCTCCATGCTCCTCACGCTAGTGAGGCCGTCAAGCTCTTATCTACCCAATAATGCACTTGAAGAAGCCACTGAAGAGTTTGGTCTAGAAATAAGTATGAAATACATTGCATAAAAAGATATTGATCCATCTACAAACACTTTAAAATGCATAGCAAGGAAATTATTTCAGGACTAAGCCATGTCTAAAAATACCAGTATCTGAACTTGTATACTGGATTTTCACTGTCTTGTTTAGGCATGACATCATCACAGCAGAACACCTCTAGGCTCATAAATTAAATTACATCATTTACCCACACAAGATGGCAACAGTCTCTAACGTGATCATCCATGAAGCATACCTTGAAGGAGTGACAGACAGATGGAGGTCTTGATTCCTTAAGGCGTGAAGTAATGACAGTAATGGTGTCTCCTACAGAGGGACCGAAAGCTATACCATCAGCCCGTGTACAGTGTTCTCTGAAGTATTACACTGAGAAATTACTAGGAATTTTAGAAAAACAATCATTGCAACATGTTCCCCACTTGAGTCCCTGTGGAAGCCCAGCTCCTCAGCAAAGGCGCGACAGGAACTACAGCTGTTTCTGTAGCTGAGGGCGGAGGTCACGGGGCTGAGTTGGGGCTCTGGCTTAGTTTTTGAAGGTAACTTGCAATGATGACATCACAGGCAGGCACCGACAATACATTTCAATTCTGTGCCAACAATTATGTTTCTGCTGGAACTAAAAATAGGGACAAGCAGTCTTTAAAATAGAAGATACCCCAATGGCTACACTAGGAACGTATGCACTTTCATACCCATTGGTGTCATTTGATTGTTTCATCTTATTTCTCAACATATTTTATCATGAAACTAGGTACAGAATAATAAAAATTCTCTTTAAACAGTCTGTATCTCAGAGGGCGGCACTTCACCTCCCTTTGTTTTATTTCATGTGGAAAGCCGAAACTAAGCAACCTATGAGTTACTAGAGCTTCAGATTTCACTTTAAAACAGCAATACTGCTCACACCCACGTCTGAGCCAGGCCAGATACTACAGTATGTAGGTCCAGTGTTGATTTCTAACCCACAGTTGAGGGTAGCCACAGGAGGAAGTGTATTGGAAGTACTTGCGGTTCCTTCCTTGGGTCGGGAGGCTGTGGAGAGCTGTGTCCACAGGCACACAGAAGTGACGTGCAAGGGGAGGAAAGGACACACCAGACAATGAGTAACTACACCTAGCCACACATTCCACAAGCATCTAGGGTTTTAAGTTTTCAACTCCAACCTCTGACAATGATTAAACCAAAGCACCACACTATGGCGAAAGCTATCCTAGCAAAGCCTGCAGGCAGGGCTGTGTCCTATTCTGGGCCAGCCTGTGTGTGCTCATAGCGGCCACTCGAGAGCCGAGGCACCAGCCTACACAAGCCGGCATAGGCAGGAGACAAGGTTGATTAGTCACAGAATGCCACCTGGCTTGATTACTAAGCCTCTAACTTTTATGACCATTCTGTCTATTACCCTATTGCAAAGAAACTGGAAAAAGCAAATTTTATTAAGCCAGGGTAAAACAGTGACTCAGGTGAGTGCTAATTCTTCATGTCAGCTTTGAAACACAAGTGGAAAAAGCAATCTTGGGGATTATCACTGAGGTCTGCCTCAAGGTATGCGACTGTCACTCTGCCATTTATAACCCATGCAGTGCGCTGCTCACTGAACCGCACTACTTCACAATGGACAGACGCTGCACTGGGATGCCCCTAAAACCACCACTGGCACACACAGGACATCTTGTCTCACACTGCCACGCTGATTTCAGGAACAACTCCTGAGTCACCAGGGAGCCTGCACAGCAGACCATTAAGGCTGCAGGAAGGCAGAGGACTTTATTCCTCCACACCTCACTACGTTCACAAAACACACTGTGTCGGACATGGGCACACTTCTCCAGGCCTGCACCAGCCATGCTCTTTATGGTGGACTGGCTGCTGGGACAGTCCTGTTGAGCTAACTGGGATGTCTACACATACTCCTGCCAGGAAAAACTGTGCACAGTCACTGAAATTAGGGGCACAGAAAATCCGCTGGGAACCAATGATTATATATACCGTTCCAAGGCCCAGATGATAAGAATCTATGAGAAGTCGTGTAAGTTAAATGGTTTTAATGAATTTAAATGAATTTTACAGACACTCATTCCCAGGGCTCCTGGAACCCTGTGGACTGGTAAGTTACTACATAAAGGCATGAGCTATGTGACCTTGCAAGCTTGGGGGACGACAGAGTAGGCAGACAGCTGTTCAGGCTCTGCCACTTCCTCAGTGCACTCTTAGTGCTGATGTAACTGCTCAAGCCCTGGCTTCAAGGAGGAGAGACTGCCTAAGGCTGTTGTGAGGATTGCATGTGGTCAGCACACAGAAAGTAAGCGGGGAAACTCCCAGCAGGGAGCAAGAACTCATTGAATGTAAGCCTCCTTCTGCCCTCGTCTGAAGGCCAGGGTGGTCCCCACTTTCCACTCTGTAGAGAGCCTCAGTCAAGCTCTGCTGCTCACAGCCACATCTGGGTCTGCCGGCACCCACATACTAGGTACTGTTCTAGGCACTGGACACTACCCCAGGAGCTTCCCAACCAACATGCCAAAGCAGCTTCCTTTTCTGGAGCATAGACAGCTAGTCTGTAATGTTATTCTCAAGTACTGTGGAGACTGGAGAGAGCACCGCCCCAGGGTCTGAAGATGCTTGTACAAGCTGTTACGAGTGTCTCCAGCTGTGTCTGGATCCTCTATGAAAAAAACATATTCATTAAAGCTCCAGAAGACCTTCTTAAATACTTCAATACAGTAGAGAGGTGCTTCTTTATAAACAATATTGTTTATGAAATGGTAATCCATTCTATCTTAAAGTGTTCTTTTTCTTCTTAAGTCCAGATTCTACTGGGACTGCTAACATGTCAAATAGTGGAAAAATAGTTTGCTTTAGAAACTGGAGTTGTAAAAAAAAAAAAAAAAAGTCAAGCCCATGTCTGTGGCCATAAATTATTGTCATTATTAGAACTAAACTGATAAGTAGCGGTTCATAAATTTCTCCATGCTAAATGCCGTGGGAGCATTTCCCTGAGCCTGGCAGCAAGCCCAGCTCTGCAGGGCAAGACACTGTTAGAGTCTACACTCCTGCCACTATACCATGCTAAACAATAAAACACCGTAATTATCCCTGTCCTCAGCAACTACAACTTTAAAGGAAACTGGTAAATGAAAGGACTCTAAATAGACCCCCATCTTTGGTAATAGAAATGGCTTTAGAAAAGTTTTAGTTAGTGCTTACAATCCAGATTATTTTAGTATCTTTGAGAAGATTAGATTACTCTCTAAAGTACTGACCATTGAGTATTCTCAGAGGTAGAATTTCAGTGAGATAGCACGGGCTTGCTCATTTAGAGCTTCAGTGACACGGTCCCTGCATGTGGCTTTATGTTACTGTTCACTTCAAAATGTAGCTTTTCATGATTTCATTTTTCCCCTGAGGATTGAACCCAGGGCCTCTGCACATGCCAAAGAAACATCTTCCAAATGAGTTAACAACTCTGATCTTTTATGACTGGTCTTAAACATCGCCAAGCAAAAGGCAAAGGCAAAAGCTGAAGACTTTTCAATGGATGGATAAACAGTCAGTTCTGCATATGTGGAAAAACTATAGTTACACATTTTCATTAAGTCCTCTAGATTTCCCACACTGCAAAAAAATAGGCCCAAATAACTTATCTCAGTGGTGTGAGCCCCAAGGCAGGCAGGCAGGTCTCAGAACAACTACAAAGCTCGCAGAGAAGACAGAAGACGCTGCAGCTCCAGTAGCTGTAACTAACATGTCCTCCTGTCAGACACTTGTGTCAGTCCTGACCCGAGGAAACCAGGAACTCTGCTCACTGAGGACCTTCTATGTCCATCACCACTAACATTCTGATGTGACCAGCAGTGCAGAGAGGTAGGGTGGCATGTGCAGCCACTGTGATCCTCTTAGTCACTGAAGACTCAAGTAAGATCCTACCCAGGCAAAGGGAAAATCAAGGGAGTCTATTTTTAAGGTACATCAAACTACAGAATACATGCTTGTATTTTCAGAGTAAAACTGTTTATGTCCTCAAACAGGAAATGACTGAACCAAAATATTCTCATCCTGTTCAACTGGAAATGAGAACTCCAACAAACCAACCAGGGCTGCAGAACTCTAAGGCCTCCACAGACCGTCAGCTAGACTGGAGCTGATTTGGTTGGTGCCAGGCGCAAAGGTTTCTGAGGTTACCACGTGCAACTCTAAACAAGATCCCTTCCCTTATGTTCGCACTGCTCCTGAGAAATAGCTTTTCCAAGTTAATAATTGAAGTCATCAAGTTTTTACTTCTGATTTTTTTTTTAGCTAACTGAACAATTATATAAGCAAATGTTACGTATCAAAAGCTACTTCAAAAATCAATTAATAAATAGATAGACTATGCTTAAATGCTTATTAAATTTATAGGTGGGGCTCAAATAATGCTTCTGAAACCTTGTAGTCTTAGTAAAACACATGTCCATTCAGCTTTAGAAAAACAAGGCTCTTAAACAGTTGTTGTGATAATCTATGGTAATTAAAGTTAACAATGAAAACCAAACCTCTCCAGTATCCCTTCCAGTGCTGTTTCTTATGGGGTTAAAGAAAACAAATACCAAAACAGTATCAGTAAATCACTGTGTTTCAGCCTAATATTTTAAATGAAAGTGTATTAGTATAATTATCAATTGCATTAAAATATTTTACCCTGAAAATAGCAAATTGAAGGTTTACATGTGATTTTTCAAAATATCAGAATTAATGATCATAATTTAAATTCTAAATATGGGAACCAAAATAGTAACAAAAATCTCAAACCCAACAATTCTGTTACTTAACTCTTAAAACTGGCATGTAAATTTCCAAAAGAGCATGATGCCCATTACATCCAGCCCAGCCACTACAATAACCCATCACACACAGCAACACAGCAGTCTCCACCCACACCGCAGGTCAGCATGCCTCTAGGGAGCCAGGCATTGCTGCTAGGAACATGTTCATTAAACACAGTTAAAGGTAGGTCTGCATGCCTTTAGAAATTCTATATTTTTTCTTTTTTATATATAAAGATATAAGGCATTAATAATAGAATGTTAAAACAAATAATTTATAATAAAAATAGATTAAAACTCTCTTTTAAAAATACTTCAAGTGAGAAAAACCACAAGAGATAATTAACTACTCATACACATGCGCTCTAAGTTTCTGCCGAATGAATAGTTTTTGTTCTGGCTTTAAGCAGACCTTAGACACTAAATGGCAGGTATCCTGACACAAAGGTGCACAGCTTAGACCCATCTCAAGTTACTGGACACTTACACATGAAATGGCTAACTACTACTGATAAAGGCAGAAGAGGTTAAACTATCTGGCATGATGAGTTTTGACTACAAATATAATATTCTCCGATAGAGCAGGGACTGTCGCTTTTAAAACAAATAACAGCAAAGCTTACAGTGCCGTGGTTAAATGATGGCCAATGACTTGGCTAGCACACAGCTAAAATGAAGAAATTTGTTTAGAATTAAAATATTAATAAGGAGCACAGCTTTATTTTGGTATCAGTTGTTAGAACTAAGCAATGGGTTACTATGATGCTTTTTCCCTAAGTGACGAATGGCAGGATGGACAGGGCCTGTGCTGAGGGCTGCTGGCCAACCTTCTAAAATGCATATGTGAGCTCTACAGGAGCTGCACAAGCTGGCTGGGTGCTGGTTATCTGCAAAGGCTGCCTGAATACAACTCCCTTCATCATACATGCGCTGCTGTCTGCACTGCAGTAATAAAGAAACACGATGACAGACACCACAGCTTCCAGTGACAAGCAATGGGTAGGAATCTGCAGGGAAATCGCTGGTTGATTGGAAATATTCTCTATGTCTCCAGATGGGATCTGTTCTTGAAGAAGCCATTCATTGCCTAGAAAACAGGAGAGAATATTAAGACTATAAAAAAAATTACAAGCAGCCGAGGCACAGCAATGGGCAAAGTGTGAGAGACAGAATTCAGACACCTAGAACTCACGTAGTGCTGGGACTATGTGATACCCATCTGAAATCCCCACACGGGAGTTGGGACAGGGAATTCCCACAGCTGTCAAAGTATTTGGAGCAGTGAGCTCAGGGTTACTGAGACATCATTTCTCCATATTTTAGGTGGAGAGAGATCAAAGAAGACACATGGCATTAATCACATGCATGCTCAAACATGTGAATGTCCATGTATACATACATGTGTGCTCATAATGCATAATATATACACATATATTTGAAAAAAACACACGTAGGAAACTAGGTACTTCTGAGGGAAAGAGTCTCTGCATCAGTGAGTGTTGGGTGCGAGCCCGAGTGCACACTGGGCTCTGGCAGTGGCCTGTGAAGAGAGCACCCCAGACTGACCTCTGAACTTCATTACTGCAGCTCCTGCCCTCTGTGAAATCTACTAAGCTGAAGCTGAGCATCACAGTTGTGGCTCTTTAGAGCGTCATACACCCAGCTCAAAGGAAGGTCTACTGCTGAATAAATACGCATAAGACCTGTGCGACAGGAGACCAGTTCTCACCAAAGGGATAATGATCTTCAGGGATACTGTCTAAAAAGTACAAAATGAACTTTAGAGAATACAAATGTCTACACAACTCTGCAGTGACTTCTAAATCCAGGCAAAACAACAATAAACTGCTATTCACCAACTATTTTATTTACGTTTGTCATATACATCACATGTATGACTTATGTTCTTTAAAATAGACACAAACTCTAAGCACTTTAACTATTTCTAAAAAACTAGCCCCAAAGAGAGGTCTTCTATCCCTAAGAGTAGACATGGGTTCTGTAATGCTTTTAGAATCTTTGAATTAACATGACTCCTGCCTAAAACCTCATTTGCCCTGGATAGTAAACACAGAGCCGATATTCTGGACAGACAGTGAACAGCTAAGTACATGCCTTCACCTTAACTCCTCTTCACTTTGCAGGACAGTGACTCAGCACTCAAACTGGATACTAAGAATGCAGCATTAAAAAGGCTGTCAATATCTTATTTAAAAAAATTATACTGGTCTATAATTACATAGAGAGATACTAAATATGTGGTCTTCAACTAAGGGGCTGCTTTCATATGTATAGGACTCTCTGGAGCTCAGAAAGGGGTTTGGGGGTGCCTGGGTTTACACAGGTTCAGGGAGTGTCCTTGGAGCCAGTTTAAACTGTAACTAGCAAGTCCACATACAGGGTCCCCTTGGTCTGGACGGCACCCTGACAGTTACAGACCTGAGGCCAGGATTGGGGTAATGTACCAAAAAAAAAAAAAAAAGTGTGTGAGAGGGTGTGGGAGAGAAGGAACTGAGGAAATGGAAGATTGAGTGACAGCGTGTGAAAGAGCGTGGGAGACAGGACAGAGGAAGCTCATCTGAGACACCAAGTCCTGCTTTGAGAGTTCTGGACCCCAGCACTTCACTTTAGACTTGCTTCCTTCCCACTGTGGTATAGCAGCTCTCATGTCTACAGCACTAACATCAGCAAGCAGAACATGGGTTCTTTCTGTCCACAGTGAGAGAACTTGTACACACAAGGGCTGAGAAGGAAGAGTTTCAGAAAAACATACTAAATAAGGAAGCTCTACTATTTCTCCTCATCAGACCTTTAATTTTTTATTAGTTTAATTTTGGATTTTTTGGGCAGACTTTCACTCTGTAACACAGATGGCATGGAAATCACTATGTAGCTCAGGCTAGCCTCAAACTTGTGGTTCTTCTAGCTCAGTCTCCTGAGTGCTGGGATCACAGATGGGGCTTTAACTTTCAGTGGCTCTTTTTGGACATGAAGTGAAGAAGACAGAATGGGGTGCACATGCAAGCAACCCCCATTTCCAGAGGCCATTGCTGCTCAGAGCAGCCAGGCTATCACAGGCCACAAAACCCCAGAATGTAAGGGAAGAGGGAACAGTAAACACATGAAGGTAAGTGGACTAGAGCTAGATTCACGTTTCACCACCATTTCCCTCAAATCTTGCCTAAACATACAGTAAAATACAGTGAACAAAAACTATCAGCCTAAACCCGAGCGACTCATGACTCTGTAGCACTGTGCTCACACCTTCAGCTTCCAGGAACCAGCAGCTGGGCGCGCCTTCGGTCAGCTTTGCTCCTGGTGGGAGCTGGAGCTTGAGCCTGAGCTGCAGAGCCTGGCCCGGATGCACCGTCACAAGCGGGAGGCCGATGTGTGGGGCAGACTTCGGCACATTGGGCACTGTCTTCTGTCTCTCTCTAGGGAAGGAGCCATCTACCACTGCACTGTCAGACTTGCAGACTGGGAGCTGGAAGGCCAGAGGACATGCTGTTAAAGCAGAGCACTTTCAGGACCAAAAGCAAGAGAGCTTAGCCTTAGATCTGCACTGAAAAATGAAGCTTTCTATCCGTGACATCAGCTGCCATTTAGTCTAAAGACTATTTCCCCAAGTACAGACAAACAGCCTGCCTCAGCAGTCAGACACCCGAGGACTCAGGAGAAAACTAACCGTCCCAGGGTTTGTGAACAGCAGGAAATTAAAGTAACTCTTTGAATTTAAGGACAGTGGTTAGGATACAGGGTCACAACTTTCACTGCTAAGAGAAATCTATTCGGCCGGGCGTGGTGGCGCATGCCTTTAATCCCAGCACTCGGGAGGCAGAGGCAGGCGGATTTCTGAGTTCGAGGCCAGCCTGGTCTACAAAGTGAGTTCCAGGACAGCCAGGGCTAAAGAGAAACCCTGTCTCGAAAAACCAAAAAAAAAAAAGAGAAATCTATTCAATAGATAACATTTTTTTTGATGCTATTCTGTGGATTTTAAAATAATTACCTTGCAAACACTACTTAGAAAAAAAAAGCTGCCCCTGACACACACACACACACACACACACACACACACACACACACACACACACAACAGGTAGATAGATACATTAAAAGATAGTGGGCAAAAGACTTTCTCCTTGAAAACTGTTTTGAGGGGCTGGTGAGATGGCTCAGCGGGTAAGAGCACCTGACTGCTCTTCCGAAGGTGATGAGTTCAAATCCCAGCAACCACATGGTGGCTTACAACCACCTGTAATGAGATCTGACACCCTCCTCAGGTGTGTCTGAAGTCAGCTGTAGTGTACTTATGAATAATAATAAATGAATCCTTGGACTGGAGAGAGCAGGGACTGAGCAAGTGGGGCCGGCCGGGCCGGAGCGAGCAGGGTTTCCGGATCAAGAAAAAAAAAAAAAGAAAACTGTTTTGAACTTGGCCAAGTTTTCTACAGTCCATCATATTTTCAGAGTTTGGGGAGCTGGGACTTTTGAAGACAATTTGGTACTGTATTAACCACAGGAAACAGACAGGAGACAATGATCTAGGATCACCAACTAAAATAACCAGTCCCCATGGCACACAGATACAGTGCGTTATCATGACTTCTACACATTTAAAAACAGACCTGAGGTCTCTGTTTTTATTAAAGGTTCATCCAATTCTCTCCAAATTCCAGCATTTTCCTCAAATGCTCAAAACAGATGGAACTTATATTTTAAGACTAACAGGAGATCCTCAAAGCAAGCCTTCTGGTCTAGTTATCCCAGAACACAACAGGGGTACCCACTTCCGACTCCCTTTCTCCATGTGCCAAGCACGTACCAGAGACAGACAAAACAAAACTGTGTCAAGGCCCAGCATTGTTCTTAAGCCCACATCCTCTATGTTCTATGGTAACTTACCACAGAAACTGTTCTTGCTTCTAAGTCCATCACTTTAATTTGGTGATTATTAGTGTCTGCTACATATAACAGCCGACCACTCTCACCGACACACAAGCCTCCGGGCTCATTAAAGGCTGACTCCGCAAAACTGGAACTGGCGTCACTGGCGTCCCCAGTCCCTGCTAATGTTGTACAGCCTTTTGTTTTTGGATCCACAACTTTAATCTAAAGAAAAAAAGCACAAACATCTCCCCTGCAATCATTCCTGTCTACAGCAGTGCCAGAGAGACCAGAGGACTCCAACTGCCATTAATATTCTCAATTAAGTCTTACAACAGCAGCTAGTTCCAGATTTTCCTAAAAATCCCAGTATTTGATTCATTTACATTATTTTATCAGAAATTTCATTCAGATTTTAAAATCTTAGCAATACTGTGTTTTGTTGTAAATTCCATTTCTGGTTTGTTTTTTGTTTTTTCCCATTGTGGAACACACATCCACAGTTACGCTGACTTCCTGAGACACTGTCTGAGGACTGTGTCTTTTGTTAATTGTAAGCCCTGCTGGTTATGTCTCAAGCACACTAAACTCATGGCTGCTCATCACAGTGCACAGAACTCTACAGGAAGAGTGGAAACAGCCAGACAGACATGGCGATGGTACTGAAGATGGACATATTTGCTCTTTGTCACTACGACTGCAACAGCTCAAATTCTTCATCTGCCAGCCCTAGTTACCCGACACAATCTGGAGTTATAGAAGAGAGGTCTGCCCAGGCCAGGCTGCAGTGGACATGCCTGTGAGGGACTGTCCTGTTAGCTCATCTGGGGCAGCTTGCCCCACTGTGGGTAGCACCCATGGGTAGCAGAGTGGTCTGGTGACATAAGAAAGCTGGCTAAGCCTGGGCTATGAGCAAGCCAGCCAGCAGGCCTGCCTTCAAGTTTCTGCCTTGAGTTTCCTCAATGAAGGACGTACGCTTGAAATATGAGCCAAGAAAATCCTTGCTAAGCTGCTTTTGGTCAGTTTTATTACAGCAACAGAACGAAACCCCACAGCTGGTTCCCGCTCCCCTAACATGTCTCCTTATTTCCTGCCTTTGTTACTTAAGCACCTTTGATGGGTCACAATTCATACATTTAGGTCACAGCCCCTGGAATTGGATTAGCATTTCCCTCAGTTCAGACATCATAAGGCTATAGCAAGACCAGCCCAGAAGCAGCTGTGCAGCTCTGAGGTATAGTGCTTTCTGTATCTAGAGTGGGCCTTCAGCCGACTCACCTTGTGGTTGTAGGAGTCGGCCACGTAGAGCACTTGCCTCTCCTCGTCCCATGCAACCCCAAGTGGATGCTGAAGCTTCGCATTGATGCCTGCTCCATCAACATCACCAAAAGCAAATAAATTCTTTTATTTTATTTTTTTAAAGAAAAAGAAACAGCAGTTATTAAGATTTTCAGTGCTTTGTTAGGAGGTAAAGTGAAAACTAAGATCCCAGTGTTTCTAAAGCTGGAAGCGCTGACTTTCCACAGTAGTGCAGGCATGTGATAGAGAATGGGGAGCACAGTAGGCTCAGTCTGCACTCTACCTACTGCCATGCTGTCTTGCTCACAGTAGGCTCACATCTAGTGCAGCTAACCCACTGCCACAAACCCCGTGTAATCGCTCTCTTCCCGTCCCCTGAATGCTTATGTGTGGTGGGTGCCTTTCTCAGAGGGAGGGCTTTACTTGTATTTCTTTTGTGTAGCCCTGGCTGGCCTGGAACTCACTCTGTAGACCAGGCTGGCCTCGAATTCAGAAATCCACCTGCCTCTGCCTCCCAAGTGCTGGGATTAAAGGCGTGCGCCACCACTGCCCGGCTCTGTCTGTCTTTCTTTCTTTCTTTCTTTCTTTCTTTCTTTCTTTCTTTCTTTCTTTCTTTCTTTCTTTCTTTTTTTTTTTTTTTTTTTTTTGGTTTTTCGAGACGGGGTTTCTCTGTGTAGCCCTGGCTGTCCTTGAACTCAGAAATCCGCCTGCCTCTGCCTCCCAAGTGCTGGGATTAAAGGTGTGTGCCACCACTGCCCGGCTCTGTTTCTTTATAGCCATGCGCTCTCTGCTTTGACTGCATGTTATCAAAGACAGGCTAGGAATGAACCCCTACTCTCCATGGATGGCTCACTCTGGGACGTGTGCACAGCACACAGCAGCTACTTTACCATGGGGTCTCGCTCTCCTCCTACGAGGTGCTTCACAGCTCCATCTCTCAGCGAGACGGTCCGCACGGTGCTGCTCTCGCTGTCGGCCACAAAGAGGCAGCTCCATGGCTCTTGTGAGGCGAGAGCGAGGCCTGACGGCTGGGCAAAGCCTGCCTTGTGAGGATATGCATTGTTTCGGTTCTCTTCATTTCCACTTCCAGCAAAACGAATGCAGGTTCCTTTTTTTAGGTCACTGAAAGACAAGTTCATAGGTGGGTTCACGAGTCACTAAAGGGGCGTAAATAACCAACCTGACTATGGCAGCAGTACACAGATCCACAGAACCAGTGACGGACTGCCTGTCTACTGCTGCTGCCTACTGCTGCGGCTGTCCAGACACTCTCTTGGTGAGCTACTATGTAGGGAGCCCTCTCTTCTCTTTAGTATAATAACCAACTACTGAAATCACTTTCTTACCAGGTAAGAAATCCCTGACGTTACAACAATAATGATCAGATTATGAGATAATAATGAGATGATTTTATTCTCATTTTAACTTCTTACTTTCATACAATATCAGGTTCTAGAAGAGAACTACTAGTAAAGAGAATATTTAGTTTTGGTCATTTAAAATGTCTGTGTCTTCTATAAAGCAGAGAGCAGATTGGAGGAAGCCAGGTCTCTCCGCATGAACATTTTAAGGAAATGACGTAATGACTGCATTAAATGATCAGTTATACAAAACCCATTTTTACATACACTAGGAAACATCTACCTGAAGTACTGCAGCACAGGGCATGGTGGCATACAACTGTAACAAGTTCAGGGCAGCTGCAACTACAGAGGGCTCTGTCTCAAGATGCTGAAAATGACCCCTACTAATTCCTTTTGTAACACAGAGAAGTTGACCCCTTGATTTCTAAATTTATGCCAAAATGATTATAAGCAAGATAAAACAGAGAGGGCGGGGGGCTGTGTGATCCCCGCCTCCCGCTGCACACCACAGAGAGGGCCAGTGCGACCAGCACCCTGGACTGCTATGTGGCACAAAGCCAGGTAAAGGCCAGGACACAGGAACAGTAAGACACTGCTGCTTTATGAGGACCTCACACAGAGTTCCTGGCCAGAGAAGCATGTGCAACACTTACACCGCGAGGGAAGAGGTCTTAGCATGTCAGAGAAGAATCCTGTGGTAAGGAAGGAGAGGTGGGACAGCGAGCTGACACTAAGCATTAGGGGCCAGCACTGCCTGCAAATCTGTATTAGACATTATCTTTGTAGCAATGCACCCACAAAATTAAAATGCAGATTGATGTAACTTGAGCAACCATTTTCCGACTATAAATATCGATGAGCCTTCTGACAAGGAGTCTTGGGCAGCCCTGCCAGCACATCCCAGCTGCTGTGATCTGTGTCTGCTGCTGTAATCATACCTCATGCACCACTGGTAACCCAACTGCTCACGTCACTCCTGCCTCTTGCCTAGATGACAGCTAGAGTCCTGAATGGTGCCTTGCTCCACTCTAAGTGCTGGAAGGGTTCTTCTAAGAACACATCAAATCAGTTCACTCCTAGATTAAAACTTCTTATAACAACATTTGGAATGTCCAAATCTCTTAAAATGACTCAAGGTGTGGCAAGACCTGATGTTACTGACACCAGTAGCATCAGCTCCGCTTGGAAGACCTCTGCTACAGAAGTCCTCCATGACACTTCAAATCCCTTGGAGAAGGAGCTCAGCATGAAGGAGTGCAGAGATGCTGCTGACACAAGAGCTCTCTACTTTTACCATTTGCCGACCTGATTCTTCTGAGCATAGCCATGTCTTCCTTTTACTTCTAACACAGAGATCATCTAATTCCATCCCTATTGTCCAACACAGTGCCTAGTGAGAGTAAATTCAATAAACATTTTAGATCAGTGGTTCTCACCCTCCCTAATGCTGCGACCCTTTAATACAGTTCTTCACGTTGTGGTGACTCCCAACCATATACTTATTTTTGTTGTTATTTTATAACTATAATTTATTTTATTTTAAAAAAAGACTTATTTATTATTATATGTAAGTACACTGTAGCTGTCTTCAGACACACCAGGAGAGGGCGTCAGATGGTTGTGAGCTACCATGTGGTTGCTGGGATTTGAACTCAGGACCTTCGGAAGAGCAGTCAGTGCTCTTAACCACTGAGCCATCTCACCAGCCCCCATAATTTATTACTAAGGTAAATCATGATGAAAATATCTGTGTGTTCTGATGGTTTTAGGTGACCCTCTATGAAAGGGTAATTTGGTCTCAAAGGGATCACAACGCACAGATTGAGAACTGATGTTTCAGATGCGTGACTGTCATAAACCACTACACAACTGTATTTCACACCTGTGCCTGCACACCTGAGGTCTTGGACTTGCTAGACAGCTGTCCCTTTCTACAAATAAAGGTAAGTGTAATGAGCTGGACGGTAATGGTGCACACTTTTCATCCCAGCACTCAGGAAGTAGAGGCAGGTGGATCTGAGTTTGAGGCTAGTCTAGAGTACAGAGTGAGTTCTAGGATTACCAAGGCTACACAGAGAAACACGGCAAAAAACTAAAAATAACCAAACAAAAGATAATTGTGATAGCTTGTAAGCTTGTACCTACTTCCTATGACTACATAACAACTTGTGGTCTGTAATTGTGTTCTGGTCAGTTTTTTTGGTCAACTTGACACAAACTGGACTCATCTGAGAAGAGGGAACTTCAACTGAGAATGCCTCCATCAGATTGACCTGTGGACAACTTGTGGTCACTGATGATTGACACTTTGGGCGGTACCACCCTGAACAAGTGGTCCTGGGTTTGTGAGAACGCAAATGGGCAAGCCAGTGAGCAGCTCCAGCGGCCTCCTTCAGTGCCTTCCGCAGGCACAGGACAGACTTTCAGTCATTTGCTTATTCTACATATAGGCTTTTACTGAACTGTCATCTACCAGATACAGCACAGGGCAGAGAACACTGAGTAAACGGACCCAGGTTCATTTCTTTAATAGGTAGTCTAATAGAGTTATAATCAGGCATGAACCGAGAGACAGAGAAGAGAGGAGCAGAGGGGAGTGCAGCCAGCCCTGACTGAGGCAGAGGGGGAGGGGAGTCAGGAGAAGTTCTGCTTCCCGTCCTCACACGCCCGGTGCCAATGCTACCTTAACTTTTCACACAGAAATCCTCTCGGTGATACAAACACATACAATGATGGAAAATGACAGAGGTAAAGGGGCTCACTCACTCTCCTGTGCTTCCAAAGTAAGGAGAGCTGGGACTGGTGGCCACTCTGCCATGAGGCACTCTGAAGCACCTGAAGGAGTGACTGCAGACACAGGAACTGTGTTTATGTTGTGAAGGAGGAAAGCCCCACCTAACATTTCTGGTTCTGTCTCTAGGCACTCAGAAGAATGGCTCCTCCCCGGCTCTTAGAAATTAGATGCAGCCACAGGCTTAACCAAGGCTGATGAAATACAGGTGGAAGTGACGTATGTCACCTCTGAGTAGCAGCTTTGAGAACCAGCTAGGGACTCACCACCTCCTCCTCTCTATCTCTGTCAGAAGGGCTGGCAGATCTCCTGACAGCAGCTGCCTCCTCAGCCTGTGCTCCCACATAAGAGAGCAAGAAGCTTGTTCCTCTCTCCTGTCGGGCCACGTGGCTGAGCATGCGCACGGCGACCTGGGCAGGGAAGTTGGAGACTAAGGAGGATGGCTGTCCCAGGACACAGACACTTACCTTTTTTTTGGCAGTGTGCCAGAGTCTAGGAGGAGTGCCCATATCTGATGAGTCCCTGCCATGGCTATCCACAGAATGTCATTTCTTTGGACCTCTGAACCTTTATGAAAATAAGTAGCATGTATTATATACATATCTGGTTAATATGATACTTTTCAGGAATTGAAATCCATAGATGATCGGCTGTTTTGGAAGACGATTCCTCAGGGAAGACGTGTTACTAGAAACCTGCCTCCTCACCTGCAACAGTTTCATGAGAACCCCAAAGCTGTCATATATTTTTTTAATTAAATGCAGTACAGGGTGATAATTCAATACATGTTTACAATGTGTAATGACAAAATTAAATCAATTAGCATTTCCATTTCCTTAAACCAAATCCACACATTCTTAATAGCAATATGTCAATCTGCATCTCTGGAAACAATGTTTTTAAACACTGATTAAAAAGAAAAACCCCCCCAAAAAAATTTTTTTTATGTGACACAAAAATGGGCTGACATCCTCTAAGCAAACTCTGGCAATTCCATGAAAGAAGTTGATGCTTTTAAGGGCAGTGTGGTAGGTAGCACACTCCTGCAGGCCAGAGGCTAAGAGGCAGAGAGGCAGAGGGGCAGAGGGGCAGAGGGGCAGAGGGGCAGAGGGAGAAGCCCAAGTTGGAAGCCTTAGACTACATAGCAAGTTCCAGGCCAGCCTGGGTTACAAAGTAGAGATCCTGTGTTAAAACAAAATAACAATAAAAAGAAGCTAAAGGAATGTGTCTTTTTATTACCAAAGGCATGGGATTTGATATTCAGACACAAAGTAGAACAGTCATTTGCAAATGCACTGTCTAGTAGCCTATAACTCTCTGGGGCTGTGTCTGTAGGAGTGTGCACATGGGCGTGTGGAGGCTGGAGGTCAATGCTGTCTGTGTCTTCTTCAGTCGGGCTCTGCTTGCTCACTGATTTGGCGAGGCTGGCTAGCTACTGGGGAAGCCAAGGACCCTCTGTCTCAGCCCCCAGGGCTCTGAGGCAGGCGGAGCTTTTTATGTGGGTGCTCAAGACTGAGTTCAGACCCTCATGCTGTATGGCAAGCCCTTTAGCAAATGAGCCACCTTTCAGGCCTGGCTTAAAATCCTTCAGGGAGTTTAGCAGACCAAGAGTATAGTATATTATAATATGCTATTTACTACCATGAATTTTACCATTTTATTTTTGTCTAAATCTGAATGATATTACATTTATTATAAGGGGAAAAAGCTCTATTCCTCAGATTTATTCTGTTGACATATTTAATTTAATTAGAAGGCACTCTGAAATAACTGAGACATTTTAACTAAAGTAGTCTGGTAAGACATTATCTTACAGAGTTATTTTATTTGTAATTTTTTTTGTTGTTTCGTTTTTTGAGACAGGGTTTCTCTGTTTAGCCCTGTCTGTCCTGGAACTCACTCTGTAGACCAGGCTGGCCTCGAACTCAGAAATCCGCCTGCCTCTGCCTCCTGAGTGCTGGGATTAAAGGCGTGTGCCACCACACCCGGCTTATTTGTAATTTTAAAAATTTCAAGTATTTTCTGATGAGAAGGGTATTCGTTCCTAATTAGTAATAAGTTTCAGATGTCTTTTAATTTAGTAAGAACGGAAACAACCTACAATGATGACAGTTCTCAAGTTATCAAGGATACTGTATCTCTGAGTGCTTTCCAAAACCTATTCCTGACTTTGGAAAGGCCCTTGAGATAGGTACTGTTAGCAAGTACCACTCCAGATGAGTACCCAAGCACAGGGAAGCCAGCACACCAGGTCAACTAGGCAGCAAAAGAAGGAACTGAACTCTGGGCCCAAGCCAGGCTGAGAGCAACAATGCCGCAGTCATGGTATGCTGATCCTCTCTCTGTTCTCAACTGCTCTGCAGTAGCAAGTGTCTCAGTGTGCGTCCTTCACACAACCATGCCTACAGATGTAAGTACTACTATAGGGGATTATGCTGCCCATGTTCTGGAGACTTGGTCTCTGCTTTATTACTTTAAAAGGAGATCAAAAGGCCTGCACAATTAATTTTTTAACACACATCACTTCATCAGTTATTCTAGGGCTACTCTCTGGGACTGCTAAAATGACTATGTCATCTAAGCTAATAAAATATTCCATTATTTCAGATATAATGACATTCAGATGAGAACTGCTTACAGGCAGCAGTACTCAAATGTCAGCCATGATCATTATTTTATGAATCTGGATCTTACCTTTAGAGCATGTTGCATTAGGAAAGCATAATAGATCTACAAACTCAACAGCCTGGAGCAGATGGCACTGAGGATAAAGAGTAGGACACAATGTCTCCCTCACACATTTGTTAATTCGATAATAAGCACTGACTACTACTGTACTACACCACACAGTATCCACAATGCACAATATTTACAACTGCTTACTTGTGTTCAAACCACCACAAATCTAAGATTATAAAGGACCCAGTACATGCCAGTACAACAGAAACAACCTATGATGATCATCAAACCATGAGAATGAGTTCAAGTTCCTGATTAGATAATGGTATTATTAACCAAGGAAATGAACTACAGAGTAACAGTAAAGCTTCAGGAAGTGAAATAAACAAAGGCACAAATGGGTCCTACTTAATTTTACAACATCTGGAATGTTTCCCACTCACAGTATTTCAAAGCCTGTATTTATCCCATAACGTGTTTAGACTAATACACAGAGAACTGTAGACAATTACAGTTTGAAGCCCACTACGGGGCTCTCCTAATTTGCTCTCAATGGAATTAAATTAAGCACTTGGTGTGGTGATGGCCTTTGACACAAGAGGACTCAATGCATCCTTTCTATGATCAACGAGCCAAATAGTTCAGGGTCTGATCCTGGCTGCAATTTCTGGCCAGTTTCCTCACCTGCCAAGTGTGGCTGACTGTCCAGCCTTAAAGATGGCCAAGTGGATGAGTCCTGGCTTGGGAGGCTAAGCACCACACAGTACTGGTGAGTGCTGGGTCCTAGACAGTCCCTGTAGGCTCTCAGTTCCTACACCAAGAATGCTCCCTCTCCCTTCTCCTAGGGCTCTCACTGGCAGCCTGCAGCTTGCAGCCCTGCTCAGACATTTGCTTCCCTAACGAGCATGGCAAACCTGTACCATTATCCTCCAGCATCACCACCGAGGGGAGCAAACCTCACCAAAATCAGCTCTGCACAGGAGAGAGACAGTACCAAGGGCATCCCAGAAGGAATCCTTATTACTAATTACTTCTATTTATTTTTCATATTTTAAAGACATATAAGTGTAATTGGATTATACACCGGTAGATTTAACTTTGATTTTTCAGAGAATTTACAGTGGGGTTGGGCTTGGAGTCTAACAGGGTTGAGAATTCTTGCATTACATATAAAAATGCAGCCTTTCAGGGCCTCTTAATGTTTCTAATCATAAAAACTGAGCAAACTAAGACCCACAGATAACTTATTTATGAATTTGATAAGGAGCACTTTCAAGGGAATTGATAGCAACCATCATATTTAATGATGAAACAGTATAAATATAACATGCTCCTGCCAATAGAAATGAGATAAAAGACCTACCATTATCTCTATACAGCATCATATGAAGGTCCTACCTTGTGAAACAAAAGATTATACATACATACATACATACATACATACATACACACACACACACACACACAAAGATTATACATACATACACACACACAAAAGATTATACATACATACACACACACAAAAGATTATACATACATACACACACAAACACAAAAGATTATACATACATACACACACACAAAAGATTATACATACATACACACACACAAAAGATTATACATACATACACACACACAAAAGATTATACATACATACACACACACAAAAGATTATACATACATACACACACAAACACAAAAGATTATACATACATACACACACACAAAAGATTATACATACATACACACACACACACACACACACACACACACACACACACACACACAGAGTCCTTCTTCGCCTACCTAAGGTACCTTCTGATTGGTTTAGTAAAGAGTTGAACAGCCAATAGCTAAGTAGGAGAGGATAGGTGGGAGTTCTGGGCAGAGATAGGAACTTTGGGAAAGAATCAGGCACAGTGAATTTGCCAGCCAGACATGGACAAAGGCACAGGTGCTGAGACTGAAGGAGAGGTAACAGGCCATGTGGCAGAATGCAGATTAATATAAGCGGGTTAATTTAAATTATACAAGCTAGCTGAGAGGTAGTCAGCTAAGGCAAAGCTTTCATGACTAATAGAGTCTCCTGCCATTACTTGGGTTGCTGGTGGGTGGAGACAGTCTGGCCACATAGCCAGTGTGTCTAGGCTCACTTTCACCAGGAGATACTCAGATGGAATCGCAGCTTCCTACTCCAAGATGAGAAACTAGCTTACTTCCACTACTGTCTAAAAAGTTTTTCAAATGTAAAATATAATTATCAACAAAGATTTAAAAAAAGGAATAAATTTAATAAAAGAGATTTGAAAAACATCCATAGTCCTGCTTTGAAGAAAGCTCATGGGCAGCCTCCTGCAGACCCCTGTGAAGTCTGCGTGTAAACACTGGTCTTCACCATTCTCAAGGCTCCAGGGAAGAGCAGTGAGGTGGCACCCAGAGCGCAGGGCAAGACTGACTGCAGCTGTGGGAGGGAAGGCAGCAGAGAAGCTCCACGCTGTATGTGAAGGGAGGCTTCTGCTGGGGAGGCAGGAGGCAAGGTCGCCCCAAGACTGTGGAGTGCCAAGGACAGCCAAGAGCAAAGGTCTGTTCTAGAGACAAGCATACAGAGACAACCATGACATGGCTCTGTGTACTGGGATGACAGAACAGAACCCCAAGGGTAAAGAATGCCACCAAGAAGACCCCCAGGCAGCTACACCCCACTGCCCACACTGGAGCCACTCAACCAGCCCAACTAGGAGAACTGGAAGGCTCCTATGCACACAGTAATCTTAGCAATAACAAAACCCAGCTAAGCACAGCTTCCGTCCAAACTGACTGAGTTCCCCATCATGACAGAAGTATTACTTGTATCAGCCTTTAATTCAAGATCAATGACATAATTAGTGAGGAGAAGACAAACATGAAAGCAAAAAGAGGAGAAGAGAAGAGATGTGGACAATACTCATTGTTAAAGAACAAAATTCAGAGTATTGGGCTGAGACTCTGACTTAGTCTGTTAAGGACAGAGAAGAGGAAGCCAGCATTCCTAATGGACCGGAAACTTCTGTAGAGACAGAACCTAAAACCAAGAGCAAAGTAGAAACACCATTTTTCTTTAAAGGCTTGATACTGAAAATGAAGAATCCTTCAAAACAGGCTCATCAGCAGACAGACACAGTCAAGGAAAGAATCACTGAGCCTAGAGGCAGATCAAGAGGAGTCAGTGCAACAGGGAAAGGGAAGCCAAGGCAAGGAAAGAAATGTGCCAAGGTGTAGGAAGCCGCCTACCCGGGAGAGGCTGCGCCACCTGCCACCGACCTGGGAGAGGCTGTGCTGCCCCCAGCGCCTGGGAAAGCCTCGTCCGGCTCCGGGAAGGCCTCTGGCTCTGCCCCATTACAAGATGGCACGGGACCGGCCAGCTGCCAGGGGAGGGAGCCTAGCGTGCATGAACAGCTCCCTTCAGGTCCTCCTTAGGCAGTAGCCCCTCCCGAAGGGAAAATATGCTAATGAGGCACAGTTTGTGGCACCAATGAACGGGCCACATACTAATGAGGTATAGCTTGGTGCACCAATCTGCATCCACTACGACACCCGCCCCCACTCCCTGGGAAAGTATAAAAGCAGCAGCTCTGCTGCTGTCCAGGGTCCTGGGAATCTACTATCAAGGTGCTCCAGAATAAAGCTGACTGAGAAGATCCCAGTGGTGGCATGACTTTCTTGCTGGTCAAGGGAGGTGCGCCGCAAGTGGTGCCAAGAACCCGGGAACCAAAGATGATATGAACTCTTCAGGAACTGAAGAAGATCTTCGTGGGATCTAAACTCTTCAGGAACTGAAGAAGATTTTCGTGGGATCTGAACTCTTCAGGAACTGAAGATTATCTTCGTGGGATCAGAACTCATCAGCTACGGAGTGGCGGTACCGGTAAGCTTCCTGGAATATTTTAGAGAGGATGCTTCCCTATATTGATCCATTTTGGATTGGGGTGGCCATTTTAGTTGTCTTAAAGGCCCTCCAAACACTGTTAGAAGCAGTAAAGCAGAGTGGTAAAGACAAAACAGCAAAAGGGAGTCTAGAACCTACTCTTAAAATTAAGGGGGAACAAGAAAAGGGGATTTACCCCTCTCTCAAGGATAAAGTTCCCAGGTAAATGGGACAAGAGAAAGTTCTTGGGTAAGAGACAATAAAGAAAAGGAGTGCAGTTAGAAAAGGAGTAAGTAACCATGGGCACTTCTCATTCGCACCCAATTTTTTTGGCTCTTCAGGAGCTGCTTGTATCAAAAAATTTTAAAAATCAAACAATCGACCCTTAAGAGGTTTTTGAAGGAGTGTGATACCGTGGCCCCTTGGTTTGCGGTATCAGGGAGTCTTACTGTTCCCTGCTTGGCAGAGACCTAGATTTTGCCAGGAATCAGGGCACATTGAAAGCAGGTGTGAAACTAGAGTGGATGCTATGGTTTTTCTTAGGATTTTTGGAACCAATAAATCTTTGCAATTGCCATCCACAGTCATGGAAAAGGAATGTTTTGTTTAATGTGTCTTTGAAGGGTAGCTTTTGTTCTCCTATAAAAAGAGCCCATGTGGGATGCATAAGATGGTTTCTTTGGTATCAGGATGGAGTCCTGTGGCTTATTCCAAATATGGGCATCCCACAAGTAAAGCAGCACCTCCTCAACCTAGGTGGACAGCTCGATGCAGAGCTGAAAGAGAGTGGCTGTTCACCTGGACAGGATGATAAGATTAATATCTATAGCTTTTTGAGATTATTTAG
>LR749509.1:4451493-4511749 GCA_902729485.2 Mus minutoides
TGAAGATGCCAAATTATGAATTAATACCTTTCCATTACTATCTCTGTTTAAAGAACATCCTGTAGTATTTCCTAAACTTACCTCTGCTTTGCCTATTGATGGAGCTCCTAATAAAAACAGGATGTGGAGCTTATATAATAGGCACAGGAGAGCCAATTTTATGCCAATTTCAGCCTGGCTCTCCTCAAACTGTAGAATTAAGCCTCAGCAGCTCAAAACTGACAATGGACCAGCTTATACAGCACACTCTTTTGAATCGTTCTGCAAACAAATGGATGTTATCTGCAGTCATGGGCTGCCATATAATCCACAGGGCCAAGGCATTGTGGAGCGGAGCGCACCCATCGCACTTTAAAGGAGTACTTACAAAAACAAAAAGAAGGAATAGGACATGGTAGATCACCTAAAGAAAGACTATCCTTAGTCCTTTTTACTTTAAATTTTAATTTTGGATAGTAATGGCCTTTTGGCAGCTGATAGGCACGCTGCCATAATTCCTATACATTCACAATATGTTATGTACTATCCGGTCATGGCTAGGTCCAGACCCAGTTATTTCACAGTCCAGGGGAGCTGTTTGTGTTTTTCCTAGGGACAAAGAACCAATTTGGATATCTGAGAGACTGATATGAAGAGTGCCCCCTCCCTTGGAAGACGCAGCAGAGAAAAAGGATAATGAACAAACACCTACATCTATTGATACTCCTGATGAGTTAACAAATGGGTAATATGTTAAAATTATGGGCTGTTGCCCATACTTGGCCAGTCCCTATGCCAGTATATAATAATTCAGCTGTTTTGCCCAACTTCCCTTACTCCTTTTGCATGCCTAGACATAAAAGAGATTTTAGTGTTACTGCTGCTATCATTGCTGCCATTACTATCTCAGCAACTGCTGCGGTTACCGCGGCTGTAGCCATGGCAAATCAAGTACAAGCAGCAGAAACAATTAGTAATATTGTGGATCGAGCATCCACTGCTCTGATGGTTCAAGAAGAGGTTAATACCCATTTGTCATCTGGCATTTTTAATTGGCAAATCAAAAAAAAAAAAAAAAAAAAAAAAAGGAAGAACTATTTCAGTTGATTCAATTTTCCTGTGTTTCCCATTTTAAGAATTTATGTATTACCCCACTAACTGCTGATATGTCTTAAACTTTAATTATAGCAGGGAGTTGTTGGAGTATCTTCAAGGGAATTGGACTGCGGAGGTGGAACGACTTTCCCGGAAGCTCCTTATCTAGATTTCCATCCTGAATGGCACCAGAGTCGACCCTGTCACCTTGGGAGATTTTACCTCTTGGCTGTCCAATGCCTTTTACTTTTCTAAAGAATAGGCTGGGATGCTACTTTGGGTGTCCTGATGTTTGCGGGTTGTGTACTTTGCCTCTGGTTGTTATGTCATATGGGACGCACTCAGGCTCGGCAGAAGGCTGCCGTTGTTCGAGCCCTGATGGCCAAAGACGAGGGCATTTCGCCCGAGTTCTGGTTGTTCTCTCTTAAAAGTCTGTAATGATTTCTTAGCAGACTGGTTTGCTGATACTTCCCCGGTTTAGGGACAGACCTAATGACTCCCACTATACCACCTCAAAGGATGACGGAGTAAGGAAACTCAATTTTGCTGACAGAGTGTCACAATACAGTGCAGGGGATGTTCCATACAGGATAGATTCCTCGAGAGCAAGTCAAATTGCATAGAGGTTTCATGTCATCTTGACCTATCCTCCCCCTGATAAAAAGATACGGAAATGGGTATGCTAATTACGCCTATCAACGACTAGGTCGGAAATTCATTACAATGTCTCACGATTGTACAAACAATTTGACCTCTGTTACAGCCAAGTCCTCCAGCAACGTGCTGGTGGCATCTCCTCCTACTCCAGATCTCTGCAGAGACAGACTGGTGGTCGTGTCTGATGACAGCCTGATTTCCTATCAGTCATTTGTCAAAGGCTGCTCCCTCAGGCCAGGGTGTTCGCTGACCAGATTTGTAGGACTTCATATTTAATTAATAAAGAAGGGGGAGATGTAGGAAGCCGCCTACCCGGGAGAGGCAGCGCCACCCGCCACTGACTCGGGAGAGCCACGCCACCCCCGGCGCCGGGGAAAGCCGCCGCCCGGGCTCCAGGAAAGCCTCCTCTGGGTCCAGGAAGGCCGTCCGGCTCCAGGAAGGCCTCCGGCTCTGCCCATTACAAGATGGCATGGGATCGGCCAGCTGCCACGGGATGGAGCCTAGCTCGCATGCACAGCTCCCTTCAGGTCCTCCTTAGGCAGTAGCCCCTCCCGAAGGGAAAATATGCTAATGAGGCACAGTTTGTGGCACCAATGAACGGGCCACATACTAATGAGGTATAGCTTGGTGCACCAATCTGCATCCACTACGACACCCCTCCCCTCCCTGGGAGAGTATAAAAGCAGCAGCTCTGCTGCTGTCCTGGGTCCTGGGAATCTACTATCAAGGTGCTCCAGAATAAAGCTGACTGAGAAGATCCCGGTGGTGGCGTGACTTTCTTACTGGTCGAGGGAGGCGCGCCGTACCAAGGCTCTGGGACACACACTGAGGAAGGTGAACTCAGTATCTGGCGGTCCAGAAAGACAGGAACAAAAAGTAAGGATGTGAGGAGATGCCAGAGGAGTCCCGGAACACAACAAAGGACAGCCAACTACAGAAGAAGGAAGACTTCAAAGCACAGCAGTCCATCCAGTCGGGTAGCTCAGCATTAACAGCCAACAGGCTGAGCCAAAGGCAACGGCTTCAAAGCAACCGCAGAGAAAGCAAACTTTACATATAAAAGATCAAGATCAACATGAGCAAACTGCTCAGAAACCAGCTATCAATCCAAGGTTACCTGTGAAGTCAACGAGTCTTCTGAAAGGAAGGCTCAAACATTTTCTAAGCTTAGAAAAAGGCAAGAAATTGGCATAACTGGTGTGGTGGTTTAAATATGCTTGGCCCAGGGAGTGGTACTATTGGGAGGTGTGCCCTTGTTGGAGGAAGTATGTTACCGTGTAGGTAAGCTTTGAGGACTTCTCCAAGAGCTCAAGCTCTGCCCAGTACTGAGAAGCCAGTTTCCTTTTGACTGCCTTTCGATCAAGATGGAGGGCTCTTGGCTCTTCCAACATCATGTCTGCCTATACACTGCCATGCTTCCTGCCATGATGATAATGGACTCAACCTCTGAAACTATAAGACAGCCCCAATTAAATGTTGTCCCTTAGAAGAGTTGCTTTGATCATGGTATCTCTAACACAGTAGTAAAACCCAAACTAAGACAACTGGTTTAAAAAAAATGTGAACCAAGCCTATGACAGAACAATGATTTCAAGCACATGCTGGGGCTAGAGAAACATGGCAGTCAACTTCATCCCTAGGCATTTACCCAAGAGAAGCGAGTGAATTATTACCATAAACTGAAACCAGAAGTGTTAGTGGAAGTGGTACTGTATTTACAACTTTTAGGAACTAGAGACACTGAATGAACTGAGATGAGCTACACATGGTCAACAAGAAAAGCCAACTCCCACAGGGATCGTGAAAGCAGTACCCTCAGTTGAAGAAGTTAGTCACAAAAAGCTGTTCAGAGGAAGTATAAACCGTTGCTGCCAGTGGTTAGAGTATATGTGGTGACATGGGGAGACTGAGCTAAGAACCACAGGAAACTTCCTGGGTGACCCTGACTGTGGTCACGGTTACATGATTATATACACTGATCAAAAACACACATCTACGTAGCAAGAATAAAATTTGCTCTTTCTAAATTTTACCTCATTAACTTGAAACAAGATAGTTTAAAAAGATTCTCACAGAGAAGCCTCCTCCTGCAATCCATGGGAACTAACATAGAGCACCACAACAATATGCAAAGAGTAAGAGACTCCGGAGCAATCCGTCCTGAATGGAATTCTTCATGAGACCCTCCCTTCAGGCCTCAGTGATTTCTGCTACAGAGAAGGTGAATTGTAAGAGTCAGAGCAGAGGGACGTGTGACTCCAGGGAACACTGTCCTCTAGACACAACAGAACTGGTGCACATAGGAAATCACAGGGACAGTGGCAGAACAGGACCTGTACAAGTTCAAACCAGACTGAGCCCAGCACTGAGGATGAAGCAGTCATGGAGCTCCCAGCCATAGCTAAGAAGCCATCTACAACTGACCCTTGCTAAAGAAGTGAGTTTTCTCCATGGATATGAAAACCACAATTGAGGGTGGGCCCCATGCTCTGCAGCAGATGCCCAACACAAAACAATCTCAATGGTTCATTTATAGACTTATGTCTCATTTTGCTTTGTTTGGGATTTTTTTCCTTTGGTCTTATTAGTCTTTTGTTTATATAACATGATTTCTGATTTTGTGAGTTATTAATATGATTTTGTGTGTGTGTGTGTGTGTGTGTGTGTGTGTGTGTTGTTCGCCTATTTGTTTTTTTAAAGAGAAGGAAAAGAGAAAGGAAGTGGAGCTGGGGTGCTGAGGAGGACCTAGGAGAAGCTGGGAGAGGGAAAGCATCATCAGAGTATATGAAAAAAAATTCAATAACGTTATTATATAAAAATAATTATCAAATTTTAGATATAAAAGTACAGCTGTTTTTCAAAATAAAAGTACACAGGTTACAATGCATAAATCCCTTTAAACACGCCTATATCACTGGATTACATTTAAAACAAAAATATTTACTGATATTTTATAGATGTCACGTGTTAGGTACATCTAAGCATGTAAGTGCAAAAAATATATTTTGTCAACAAACTATCAGTTAAGCACATTCATGCTGGATTCCAACCATTAAAGGTGGTGTAAGAGGGGCTGGAGAGATGGCTCAGTGGTTAAGAACACTGATTGCTCTTCTAAAGGTCCTGAGTTCAAATCCCAGCAACCACATGGTGACTCACAACCATCCGTAATGAGATCTGACTCCCTCTTCTGGAGTGTCTGAAGACAGCTATACTCACATATAACAAATAAATAAATCTTAAAAAAAAAAAAAAAGCTGATTCCAGAGTCAAGGAAGGTCAATAGCATTTAAGCACAGCATCCTTTCTATAACTGATTCTGCAGCACTCAGGACCGGCAGGCTCTGACCTCTACGATAAAACACTTTACAGGTTATTGTCTGGCATCAGTAGCATCAAGAGAGGACAGAGATATCTTTTAGAAACATGGTAAAAAAAAAGTTGGTAAAAGATGAATCCATCATAGACACCACTATCTCACAGAGAAGTTATCATATTTAAAGTGATAAGATGAAATTTACTTTTGTAAAATCTACTTTGCTAATTATTTTTACTTGATTGCAGCAATTGTATAATTAAGTCAAATGTACAGGTGTATTTAAAAATACACATATTTACAAATTACAAATATATTTAGAATAACTAAGCATTTTTCAGTCTATTTCTTTTCTTCTTCTGTATGAGTGCTGTATACCTACATGCCAGAAGAGGGTATCAAATCTTTTTTATAGAGGGTCATAAAACACCATGTGATTGCTGGGAATTGAACTCAGGATCTCTGGAAGAGCAGCCAGTGCTCTTAACTGCTGAGCCATCTCACCAGCCCCCTAAGTCTATGTTTTTCTCCAAGCTGAAATTCTCGGTCAAGTGCATATCCAGCAGTTATCATCTCAGTTACTTGCCATTCTCTTTACTTACCTTTCCATGTGATAGATAGAGTAATGTAACTAAACCCTATCTGCACATGTACGTACAAACCTGAGCAGCAGCAGCAGCAGCAGCAGCAGCAGCAGCAGCAGCAGCAGCAGCAGCAGCCGCCGCAGCCGCATCTGAGGACTCTAAGTGATCCTCTATGATTGCATGTGCCCTCTCTTTTCAGAAGTCACTAGCGTACAGTTTTATCTTTTTCATTTCTTTCTAAGTTTAAATCTGTGTAGATGCATCTTCCAATGCTTCATGTATTAACTTCTACACAAAACTCAATAGAGGCTCCTTTCTTACATTCCTGATGCTTGCCTATAGTTCTGGGTAGCTGTGTTCCAGTGATGTGCACTGGACAAAATCTACAATTTAAAGATATTACAACGCAACCCATTTTCCATATTTTTTCCTGATAATTCTGTCTTCTCCCTTTCATGAATTATGACAGAATTTAACAAAGTTCTATGAAATGTTTGAAACATTAGAAAAAGAGCTTAAGGCCGGGCATGGTAGCGCACGCCTTTAATCCTAGCACTCGGGAGGCAGAGGCAGGCGGATTTCTGAGTTCGAGGCCAGTCTGGTCTACAAAGTGAGTTCCAGGACAGCCAAGGCTATACAGAAAAACCCTGTCTGGAAAAACCAAAAAAAAAAAAAAAAAAAAAAAAAGAAAAAGAGCTTAAGAAGAACCACTTTCCTGGACTGCTGAAACTTTCAAGTATTTACTCTAACATCTCTTGAACCAGTGACATAATCTTATAACTTAAATACACACAGGACTGGGCTTCTGAAACCTCAAGCCCTATCCCCACTGGCACCTCCTCCAATAAGGCCACGCCTCCTAATCTTTCCCAAACAGTTCTACCCACAAGGAACTGAGCATTCAGGTGCAACTTTATGAAGACCTTCTCATTCAAACCACAAGATGTTCACAGAATTAGGTCAAATGCAGAGACGTGAGCTGTATTCTCAACACAAAGATAAACAACCAGCAATACCAGGAGGGTTAATTGGGAAAGTGCCTGGATGACATTTTAAATATTCCTTGGTCATTATGTTTATCTAACTCAATAAATTACACTGTAACTTTAAGCAAAGCAAACTTTGACAGAAATGCTATAAGTTGAACATTCTGGTTCTGTATTTATCTATATCCACATGCTTTCCACAGCCTCATGGTGGGTAAAGCATAGGTCCCCGACCCCTGACTTTGACCTTTTGCCTGTGTGACCTGTGTTTCTTTTTTATTCTTAGATCCCATGAATCTTACACATAAAGCATAGCTTGCCCTCTCTGTGCGACAGCAGCAGCACAGCAGAGCAAGAATTCTCAATGTGAAGCTGGCAGACTACTCCAAGATCACATGGACCACTCAGTTTCAAACTAGTCCCCATGGACTCTACTTTTTCTATGTCTGACACTAGATAGAGATAAAACCACCTCAGCACTGAGGACCAATGATAAGAATACTGGTGTCTCTTTTAGTATGTTCATATGGGCAATATGGCACAAAGACAACATGTCTCATTTGTTATCAGCATCTGCCTAACTCTTTACAGTAATATTTTTTAATTAATCAAAAGATGCTATCCTATTTCCATATTTGGACATTTTTTTTAAGAGTGAAAACTGTTTCTTTTTCACCTAGAGTAAGAAAGATATTAAGTGTTATATAACTCACAAATAATCTTTGTAGTTTCTAAAACCACAAAGACCTGGTTCTTAAAACCTGTGAGTTTAAGAATTTAAAAAAATTAAAACTACATCAACTGGAAAATGCAGGCCAGAAAAAATTGTTTAGAGTTTAGTGCACACTGAGTACAGATTCATGAGTGAGCGAGCTAACCAGCCATTTTAATCTTTCTTTGTAAGTATAATGAAATGTTATATATAACGTGCTCTATTTGTATATATTGTGGTTGCCTTTGCTCTAAACAATGAGCAAATTCCAAGCCATAAGTACAAACATATAAAACAAGCTACATAATTAAACATTTCAAGATTATTTGTAATTAAAAAATTAGATAAGATTTTTTATTTTATTATTATTATTTTTTTCCTTTGCTTTGGTTTTTTTGAAACAGAAAGGTTTCTCTGTGTAGCTCTGGCAGTCTTGGAACTCGCTTTGTAGACCAGGCTGACCTCAAACCCAAAAATCTGCCTGCCTTTGACTTTGGAGTGGGATTAAAGGCATGTGCCACCACTGCTGAGCAGAGAAGAACTTTTTAAAGACCTCATTCTCATCAGCAGCATGTGCTGGCCTTTGCTGCTCAGCTCGTACCTGAAGTCCCAAGCACAACATCCCACGGGGAGCTGATGGGCTGCTTGCCTCCGTCCTCGCCCCCTTCCGTATCGCTTCCTTGAACACCGACACCAGCTACAGTGGTCACCTTCTCAGCTTCGAGGTCTATCTATAAGAAGTTCAGTACATCTTTTATTCAATGCATGTTACTTTTGCTTTCAATCTGTGACTAATTCCAACAGAACATGCTGAGTATCTGAACACAAAGTCTTAGAAAGCTTGTTATATAGGACTTGCCATGCACACATTCAATCTGTCCCTCTCATTTCCTGGCAGTAGGAAGGAGTGATTTACCCACATACTATCTCATGAAGGGAAAAAAAAAATAAGTTAAATTAAAAAAATTATTCAGAAGAACCAACTTTTAAGAGCTCAGTAATTACAACCACACCATTTTTGTGTAACCTACACACAGCCATGTTAACAAAGTTCCACATAAAATAGGGCTTAGTGACCAAATAAGTGTCCTCCCTAACTTGACAAGAGTATATCAGCATATTTAAGTGTCTAGGAAGTTCACAAGACTAAAACATACAAACAAACAACAACAAAACACCCACATCCTTTTTAATTCTTTAAGTCACAAAATATATTTATAAAAATAAATTTGCACAAAAATGTTTCATTAAGTTTATGTGTGTGTGTATGTATGTATGTATATATATATATATACATACATACATATATATATATATATATATATATATATATATATATATATATGGATATACAAATATCTATTGGACATTTAACAAGCCAGATCCTACTCAGCAGCAGAGAAAACACAAGGCCTTTACTAAGATTTCATTATATACTGTAGATACATACTTGCTATTATATGTGTATTATATGATAACTTTGTCAGATAAAGATAAATGTCAATGTTGAATGAAGGTGAAGTATCAGACTCATTGTGATTACTTAACAAGGGAGATCATATGCACTTTGATTAGTTATTGTCCAAATTGACAATAATTTAATGATCAGTAGACTATATAGTCAAAATCAGTATTGATAGGAAATGTTTAAGATAATTAGGTTTATCTATAATGGAATATGATAGTCATATCATTTCTGTGACTAAAACAGAATAAATGAAGCATACAAAACACTGTTTAATAAATTCCATTTGTTTAAAATATTCTCTAGAAATAGTCTTTGAAGTCCAAATTTGTATAGGAGTATATTGACAGAGAATTTCTCTGAGACCTTAATGTATTTTTTCCTTTCCTTCCTTCCTTCCTCCCTCCCTCTCTCCCTCCCTTCCTCCCTCCATCCTACCCTTCCTTCTTCCTTAATACAGGTCTCATGTAGCCCAACCTAGCCTCCAACTTGTATGTAACCAAGGATGACCCTGGACTCCTGATAAACATCAGGGTATCTTGACTAGAACTGTTAAAACTTTAACTTAAATGAAGATTACCTTTCTTATAAGGTGGTTCTCAGTGTCGGCCACATAGATGACATTATCTGCTATAGCTACACCCTGTGGAGAATTAAAAGACGACTCTGAAAACATCCCATCTTTCCTTCCAGGGTTAGGTCCTAAAAGATAAGACAGTCGTGAGATTTTTTTTTTTTTCCACACTAAAAAAGCAATTTCAAAGTAGTATCTTCCAAATAAATAATTTTAAAATCTGCATTTAGCTGGGCAATGGTGGCGCAGGCCTTTAATCCCAGCACTCGGGAGGCAGAAGCAGGCAGATTTCTGAGTTTGAGGCCAGCCTGGTCTACAGAGTTAGTTCCAGGACAGCCAGAGTGACACAGAGAAACCCTGTCTTGACCCCCCCCCCCCAAATTGCATTTAATGTTGGGATTTTTAAAAATAAATAGCAGTGTTTCAGTACTTCTATTTTAAAATGAAAATATGGGGTGGACAGATGGCTCAGCAGTTAGAGTCCTGGCTCTTTTTTTTTTAGAGAACTGAATTCAACTCCCAGCACCCACACGGTAGCTCACAAACACTAATCCCTGCAGGATGTGACGCCCTCTTCTGGCCTTTGGGGCCAGTGCATACTACACTATACACGTATGGTGCACAGACATACGTGCAGGGAAAACATCATACACATACAAATATTAAATCATTAAAAATTTTTAAAATGAAAGTGTTTGGTATTTTCCTCTATTTCTGTTTCTATCCATACTGGGTAATGACAGGACTTACACTGTAATAGTTCTTAGTGTACTTCAGTAGCATATATAGCAGAAAATAATTTTTAAAGCTTTTTAAATACCGGTTACCTATACTAGAAAGTTTAAACTATTGTTAACCTTTCAGCAGCTAAAAGGATAGTTTTTAAAATGTGATTTATTTTGTGTGTGTGTGTGCTGCCTGCATGTATGTATGATAAGCACCACGTGTGCTGACTCCCAGAGGTCAGAGCGTCATTAGAGCTCCTGGAGCTGCAATTACAGATGCCTGTGAACTGCCACAAGGGTGCTAGGAATGGAACCCAGGCCTTCTGAAAGAACAAGTGCTCTTAACCACTAGGCCATCTCTCTAGCCCTGAAAGGGGTCTTTTTTAAAAAAACAATATTGGACAACAGACTTGTTTGACTATAAAATAAAACTCTATATACACTCCTTCCCCAGAAAAATACTCACACTTGAACTGCTGTAAATAGCTCTACACCTGTCTTCTTGAGTCAAGATCCCCGGGGTGACACTCCTTCCCACCTGGTGTCTCACTGTCACTATGCCATGCAACAAGCCATGCATACTTTAAGACAGGCAGAGTGACTGTGACCTAATGGATGGCCTCTCAAGTTCTGAACACCCTAGCTCCAAGCAGGCACGGTGTGACGCGGTGATCCTCAGAGGCTGAGTCGGGACCCACACTGGCTTACGCAGTGGGAAGGGGACACATGCGAGTCCCATTAACTCCCAGCTCTCCTTTCTCTAGTTGGTGGTCTCGGTCTGTGCTTTTTGTCTTAGTTTGACTTCCGTAAAATAACTAATAACACCTAATAATACCCCAGTTCATAGTATTATAGGAAGGAAGATAAGGAGATGCAGGCAGCGTGCTTAGAATTAAGCCAGGGATGTGGTTTGCCACCATTACTATCAATATGATTGTTGTTGCTGATGTTAAGAGTTCTGCAGAAAAGAATAGGGTGTGGGGAAGAGCTCTATGGCTGGTTCTTCAGATCTGAGAACAGGGTGTGGGAAAGAGCTCTATGGCTGGTACTTCAGATCTGAGAACAGGGTGTGGGGAAGAGCTCTATGGCTGGTTCTTCAGATCTGAGAATGTTTAGCAGTGTAACCACCTGAATCCCCACAGGACACCAGCAGAGTGACGTGCCTAAGGAATCTGACAATACTGTACTATCTCCGACCAAATCTGTTAAGTCACATGAAATCAGGAGTTCCTGAAAATATGTGACCAAAGAATTCTTTTTAAAAACTTAGCTGGAGTTGGGCGTAGTGGCACACGCCTTTAATCCTAGCACTTGGGAAGCAGAGGCGGGCAGATTTCTGAGTTCAAGGCCAGCCTGGTCTACAGAGTACAGAGTGAGTTCCAGGACAGCCAGGGCTACACAGAAAAACCCTGTCTCGGGGGGGAAAAAAAACAACAACAAAAAAACACAAAACCCTTAGCTGGAGACTAGCAAGTTGGCTCTACAAGTAAAAGAGCTTGTTCCTAAGCCTGACAACTGGAGTGTGACTCCCCAACCTGTAACAATGGAAGGAAAGAGCTGACTCCTAAGAGCTGTCTCCTGACCTCTATCCAGGACACACAAGCACCCTTCTACTCTCCAACACACAACACACAACAAAGAAACAAATAAATAAATGTAACAAATAATACTAGGTGGCTATGGTGACATATTCTTGTAATCTCAGCACTTTGGAGGCAGGAAGATTGCTGTGAATTCAAGGTGAGTCTGGGATACAGTGAGGTCCTGGCCAGCCTGAGCTAGAGACAGAGACTGTCTAAAAATCATGAAGTTAAAGAGTATGTTAAGAGTTGGCAGTATTCTTAGAGGCACACTTGAGAATACCATTTGCTGATAGTTTTTGTTAAAAAAGAACATTGTTGGGCTGGGTAGAGTGGCATATGCCTTTAATCCCAGCTCAAGAGGCAGAGGCGGGTCTATCTCTGAGTTCCAGAGCAGGCTAAGCTACACAGAATGCTACAGGACAACCAGAAGTATATGTAAGACCCTGTTAAAAAGAAGAGCACTTACCTACATCACTTTGCATGTTATAGCATATTAAAATCTGTATGAGAAGAAGGCTCAGCTGGCAATGTACCTGTTGTACAATCATAAGGATCTGAGTTTGGATTGCCAGCATACACAGAAAGCCAAGCATGGCAGCACATGCCTTTATTCCTGGCAGGCACATCTGTGTGAGCTGAGGCCAAGTGGGTCTACATAGAGAGTGCCAGGCCACCTAGGACTTCACAGTTAGACCCTGTCTTAAAACAGTAAGAGGAACGACAACACCATGTGTTGCATCTAGAGGGACAAAGCAAGCAAATCTCTGGAGTTCAGTGGTTAGCAAGCCTGGCCAAGTCAATAGGCTTCAGGTTCACTGAAAGACCCTGTTTCAAAAGGTAAGATGGCTTCTATGCATGTGTCAGCACACAGACTCACGTAAGCATGTATATATACCACATACACCAAAAGCACAAAGCCAAAACCAGTTAAATTCAAGACACTTTTCGAGTAGCAACTGTCATAACTGTTAAACTGAAAAACTGCTGTTTGTGAAAAACATAAAACAGCACATACTCTAATAAAAACCATAAACAATGACAGAAGAGATGAGAACATCTTAGCACACACAATGAGCAATGGCTTAGGACCATGTTTAATCTACTTCCATATGTAAAAAGTATCCTATGCTATCAAGTGGGACTGGCTATATATAAGGGGTGGCTTTCCCTCTGACTAATTTGCTGTGTGTCAGTTCAGCCCAGATAAGCAGATTAGTATGAATGTACTTGGGAGATTTTACCTATCGTGCAGATAGAAACTAGAGGCATGTTCTCATCTAAGGCAGGGAGCTATGAAAGGAGATGCCCTGTGCTTGCATGGAAAGGGGAGGGGTCTAGATGTACGCTTTAGTTCTTAAGGATGAAACAAGAAAAAAGTAAAAGGATGTACAAACCCTAGCCTGTTTACTTTATAGTGTAAATATCAAGTTTCTTGGTTACTGTTCCTAGTTCTTGTCTTGAAAACATATGGACATATTTTGTTATAGAAGAAAACATCAAACTCCCATTTAAAATGTAATTGACCTAAAATCTTGGTATATATTTCCATGAAGAAATAAATGTGACACTTGTATTGAAAAACAGAATGAAACACACAAATATACCTAAGAAATTATATAACTTAATGATTTCCTCCTTTTGACATGAAGCTTCTGGGTTTTGTTTGTTCTGAAGAGGACAGGGAGGTTAACTCAGACACACAGACTAAATAACAAAATAACTCGGTGATAAAGTCACAAGGCAATTCAGACTACCTTTGTATACAGACTTGAGCTATTTTTAAACTGAAAACTATGACATTCTCATCAATAAATAGCATGACCAGTAGCAACCCTTACCCCCAATGCTGCACTGAATGTGCCCATTCTTCTGGACGACCAAGATCCTGTGGTGCCCCGTGTCTGCTACCACGAGTCGACCAGTAGCATAGTCCACTGCTACTTTGCCAGGGAATAGCAATGGTGAAGGTGGCAGAGACTCTTTGAAAAGTTTTATTCCGATTTTTCCATCTCTGATCTGTCCCCTGTCTTTGTAATACTTTAAAGCGATAGACGTATATGAAAATAGTTTATCTTTGTGTCCCTCTCCAATCAAAGAAAACAGCAGGTTTCCACGGGGTCCCAGTATGACCAGTGTTGGCCAGCAGGAGACTTCAAGCTCCTGCCAAAGGCTGGCATCTGCGTCGTTAACCACAGGGTGGGTGATGTTGTATCTGAGGACAGCACTCTTGATGTTGTCCAGGACCTTCTCATTGGGAAACTTAGCCGAGTGAACACCGACAATCAGAAGGCCATCTGAAAAGGGGACGTGTATGTTAGACATTAGGAAAATCTGAAAACAATTATCCATACATTAGGGCTTGCTCATTAATATAAAAACATCTATAGATTAAAAAACAACTACATTAATGTATTTAATTGTATTTTAACATGTATATACAAAACTTATAAATCTGAATCTCAGACAAACACACAGGATCAAATTCATGAGCAGGATTAGAACTCTACGTTTTCAGGTAAAGCTTGTAAAGAAAATGGAAGGACTCAACCAAGGGAGGCACACCACAGAAGGTTGGGGCCAGTGTTACCAAGGTAAAAGCTCTGCTATCAGCTGAAGCCACTTGAGTGGCTAACACTCCAACTGAAACCCCACTGCATTCTGGTTAGAGAACCAGGGAGGCTGGAGAGCATTGAGAAACACTGAAAATACTCAGGTCTCAACTCACATGTCTCCAAACTACACACACATAAGGCAAGACCAACAATGCATAGCAAATTCTGAGCACTGAGAACTGAATTACTGAGTAGAGAAGATGAGCAGAGGGGCTGGAGGGGTGGTGCAGTGGTTAGGAGCTTACTTCTCTCATAGAGGACATAGGTTGGGTACCTGGCACTTATATGGCGACTCACAACCATCTGCAACTCCAGGTTCAGAGTATTCCGTGCTCTCTTCTTGTCTTGGAAGCACTGCATCCATGTGCGTACACACACACACACACACACACACACACACACACACACACACACACACTATGCATACATTAAAAATATATTTTTAAATTTAATTTTATTTGTAATTCATTTTTCACACTCCATATTCCATTCCCTGCCCCTCCCCATGCACCCTCCAACTGTTCCACATCCCACACCTCCTCCCCACTCCCCATCCCCCCCCACCTGACCTCTAAACTCCCTGGGGCCTCCAATCTTTTGAGGGTTAGGTGCATCATCTCTGAATGAACACAGACCTGGAAGTCCTCTACTGTATGTGTGTTGGGGGCCTCATATCAGGTGGTGTATGCTGTCTGTTTGGTGGTCCAGTGTTTGAAAGATCTCTGGGGTCCAGATTAATTAAGACTGCTGATCCTCCTACAGAATCTCCCTTCTCCTCAGCTTCTTTCAGCCTTCCTTAATTCAACAACAGGGATCAGCTACTTCTGTCCATTGGTTGGGTGCCAATAACTGCATCTGACTCTTTCAGCTGCTTGTTGGGTCTTTCAGAGGGCAGACATGCTAGGTCCCTTTTTGTGAATGCTCCATAGCCTCAGTAATGGTGTCAGGCCTTGGGATTTCTGCTTGACCTGCATCCCACTTTGGGCCTGTCACTGGACCTTCTTTTCCTCAGGCTCCTCTCCATTTCCATCCCCGTAATTCTTTCAGACAGAAACAATTATGGGTCAGAGGTGTGCAACCCCATCCCTCACTTGATGTCCTGTCTTCCTGCTGAAGGTGGGCTCTATAAGATGGAAACTTATAATCAGAAGTAACTGTGCTAAATGTCTACTAAAACAAAACTAAATTTATCTATCAGGACTTCAATAGAACCCAAGTTCCACATATCACAAAGTTCCAGTGTCTTGTATATAGTCTGAAACTACTGTTTCACAAAGAATAGTAAACCAGTTCCCAGTCATTCAGAGCCACAGTAAGATCCTGCCTTAAACACCATAAAGAAGAGTATATGATTTATCATCAAAGGAAAAATAAACAAGATATTGATGTCAAAATAATTTCAGTCAGCAGACTTGAAGCAGCTATAAAATCATGTTGCATGAAGTAAAAGAAAAATACAAATGAAACGAATGAAAAGACAGGAAATATAAGCAAAGAGGTAAGACTATAAAAGAAAACTAAATGAAGATGTCAGAGCTGAAAACACCTACTTGAAACAAAGAAACCGAATGAGCTCACTGGCAAACAGGTGTCAGAGGAAAAGGCCAGGAGCCCTGAGGTAACATCAGAGAAGGATACTCTGAGTGAAGAGACACTTCTTCAGGCAACTTGGGATCCGCTTAGAGCATCTAAGGAGTTACAAGAATCCAAAAGGAAAAGAGAAGAAGTCAGGGCAAAACAAACACTGATTAATGCCTAATCTTCTCATTCTGGCTAAGGAATTAGTTACATAACTCAAGGCCAGCACAGCATCTAAGACCCAACAGAGGAAAATATGCCTTGACAGCTCGTGATCAAACTGCTGAGAAGCAACAACTAAACAACCAGGGAAACCTTGGAAAATCCTGAGGAGAAGATGCCTGGGAAGTAGAAGGAAGTGGGCAGAAGTAGGAAGGAATTGAAACTCTGGCCAAATTACTTACCTTTTATCAGTTTTCTCACTTGTGAGATGGGGAAAACATCATGAATGACTCCCTAGGTTAAGTGAATTAAGGGACAATCTGTGTAAGGAATTTAACAGTACTCAGTACACAGTGAACTCTCACCAAATTAAGCATAAATTAATAAATAAAAACCCTCTAAACTTCAAAAGAAATTAGCAATATCACACTTCACAATTACATCACATAGGGAAACATGAGAGATGTAACCTACTCTACAGAATATAGTACATTACTCACATGAGTAAATATGCAGATACGCATGGGGTCATCTAGTTACAGGAGGCTGGATTATATTCTGTAAGAGACACAGCTGAAGGGAGTGAGCAGGCTAAACGCAAAGGACACAAAGCCTCAGCGGGCTCAGAGGGAACCCCAGTGAACAAGAACCGCAGCCTGCACCCCAGCTTCTCTGACTATGGTCCAGGAATGTGTTAGCTCCACAATAAAGGGCACTTGCTAGTTACTCATTAAATAAAGCAGAGCCTACAAGGGTTCTAGTTTGTCCTTCTTTCCTTTGCCTTTCTATATCCACAGCTCCATCTGCCACTGAGATACTAAACAGAAGCAACAGCCCCGTGCAGACTGGTCAGTCAGCTCTGCAGTCACGTGGGTAGGTCAGCTCCTACAGTGAATCCGCATTCTTTGCTACCTTGATCAGCTCAGTTTTTTCAGAACAAACCCTGGCCATCACATACACCTCTACTTAAGAGTGTTGCTTTGATCTCAGCTCTGATCTGTACGCAGGACATCCTTATCCATCCATGGCAGCTTTCCTACTCAGCCAGAATGAGAGCTCCCCTGTGGGACATACATGCGCACATGCAGCACACTCCCCTCCGAATCCTTCAACTTCCTCACTGCTTGCTATCACCTTGATGCTGGGAGGGGGAAGGGATACTATACCTTGGTTTGTACACCTTAAGAGTGTTGAAATGTGGCTTTATGTGACTTGGCTTTGCAATCTATTTGGGACAATTCCAGTAAGTTTAATGCACGTGCTTTTGTAACTTATCTTTTTGTCTGGAGCTCTTAAGACTTTTTTGGTTTGGTCTGTAATTTTAACGGTTTTATTAAGCAGTTCTTTGGATCTTTCTGGGTTAATAGTCCCTGGTACCTTATAGGCCCTTTAAAGATGAAGAGTGAAGGGCTTTTTGTTGTTGTTTTTCCATATTTAGTTTTTTTTCTATTCTAATTTCAGGTATTAGTTTGGGTGGTTGGTTTGATTTTCTTGAGGTTCTCCAAGTAGTCCTATGCTGCACCTCCTTTGTTTGTCCTCCAGGTCCCTCACTTTCTCCCTGCACTGTTGGTCTTCTGTGGCTCAGCCTCATCCACTGGAGCTCCCCACCTCCCTCTGCTTCACTGCCGTCTCACCCACTCCATTATTACATGCATTCATCCTCCCTTCCACATCTTGTAATTCAGACTCCATTTCTTTTCTTTTTTTTTTTTTTTTCTTAAGATTACAGTTTAATGGTTTGGGGTTTTTCTACAGTTTAGCAGGACAGCAGGTGAGTCTGAGGCTCAGACCACACAGGGAATGTTTCCATTTCCATTTCTAATATAATCTTGAATTTTTTGTTCCTTGAATTCAATCAATACCCATTTCTTCTTTTTCTTTTTAATTTTAATATTTCTGATCCAAATTGGTTTTCATTAGACTTAAATGCTGTTTGAAGAAATTACTCCAAAAAGGCACACAGTTGTCTGTGACTATCAGTGAGGATTCCACACATTCTCTTTCCTGTAGTTTTGTATGGATGTGACCCCCTCACCATCTTGTAAGCCAGGCTCCTAGCTTGAGAGCTCCCTCTTCTGTCAGCTCTGTTCTCTGTGCAGTTTCATTTAGGGACACCACTCATGGAGGAGGTGCTGGCTGTAATTCTCCTTCCTTCATACGGATCCTAAACTTTCCCTTTCACTTCCTTCTTTCGCTTTGGGGACGAATCTGAGGGGAACCACACCCTGCGTGTGTATTTGATGTTTCTCCCAAAGCACACTTCTCTATGCTTTCCATCCTCGTCCTTTCTAAACATTTAAGTTAAACTAGAACTAACTAGGACATCAAAATCTGTGGTAACATTTTAAACTTTTTTTGTTTTGTTTTGTTTTGTTTTCGAGACAGGGCTTTTCTGTGTAGCCCTGGCTGTCCTGGAACTCACTCTGTAGACCAGGCTGGCCTTGAACTCAGAAATCCACCTGCCTCTGCCTCCTGAGTGCTGGGAATAAAGGCGTGCACCACCACACCAGGTTCCATTTTAAACTTTATATTGGGAATTTCTTTTTTTTCTCTCTCTCAATTTTTTATTAGACATTTTCTTCATTTACAATTCAAATGCTATCCCAAAAGTACCTTATATCCTCCCTCCACCCTGCTCTCCAACCCACCCACTCCTGCTTCCTGGCCCTGGTATTCCCCTGTATTGGGGCATATAATCTTTGTAAAATCAAGGGCCTCTATCTCTTCCCAATGATGGTCGATTAGGTCATCTTTTGCTACATATGCAGCTAGAGACATGAGCTCAGGGGGTACTGGTTAGTTCATATTGCTGTTCCTCCTATAAGGTTACAGAAGCCTTCAGCTCCTTGGGGGATTTCTTACTAGGACCAAAGGGGCATTCTGTTTGTGCTCTAAGAAGTCTTCAGAATTACTCTACTTTTTCTTTAAAACTGTTGCATTTTATTTTTTCTTTAACATTTTTTTCACACAACATATTTTCATTATGTTTTCCCTTCCCCTAATTCCTCCCATCACTCTTACCTACCCATTTTACATCCTGTCTTTCTCAAAATAAAGACAAAAAACAAAACACCCAAAACAGAAAAGCAATAAGAGGGAAAAAAGGAGAAAACAAACAAATAAACAAACAAACAAACGGAAACAAAGAGCCCAAAAACAAACAAACTAGCAAACCAACAGAAAAGCAATAAGAGGGAAAAAAAGGAGAAAACAAACAAACAAACAAACTGAAACAAAGAGCCCAAAAACAAACAAACTAGCAAACCAATGAGGAGTTGGTTTTGTTTGCCAAGCACTAGACTTGTTCTTCTGGTGCAGGTTAAGCTGCCCGTCCCCGTCTTCAGCTTGCATCAGAAGCACCTTTAACTAGAGTTTAGATTACTTCTTGATGGCCACGTGATGTGAGGGCCATGGTACTCCGTCTGGTGGGACTGTGAGATACAGAGTCAAATACGGTTTTATTTGCTTTCCTTTTTATTTTTATGTTTGGGAGGTCAAGGGGAAAGATTTTAAAGCATGTGTATTAGGTACCTTTCTCCTTGCTATGACAAAATATTCAACAAGAAGCTTGAAGGAAGGGTTTGCTGTGGCTCTCAGTCTGAGGATCCAGTCTGCCACTGCAGGGAAATCCCGTTGACAGGAGTGGGAGGCATCCAGCCATGAAGCAAAGAACACCAAATATTGGTGTTCTGCAAGGTTATAATTCAGTAATTCATAAGGAACCCAGCCTCAAGGGATACTGCCCCTCAAAGTTAAGGTGGGTTTCCATACTTCAGTTAAGGCAAAGATACCTGCTAGCTCTACTACTATTTGACAAAGAGGTGAGGTACAGACAGGGAGACAACAAACACAATCACACAAGAGAATCACTCAAAGACCTTAGAATTACAAATATTCGCATGCATGTGATATAATTAGTGTGCCAGAAAAATCCTTGAGACTCAATTAAAAAGATTTAGCAACTTCAAACATAAAATTAATACATGAAAATAGTCTTCATAGAGCCAAACAATAACCAATTATCAACTTAATAGAAAAAAAAGGGTACATGAATGATAAACTGCTACATTACATATATAGAATGATGTTTAGATAGGTAAATGTTGAAACACACTGCTGAAGCAGTAGGGATAGTCAGTCAGTCTGTCTGTCTGTCTCTTTCTGCTTGCAGAAATGTAAGTGAACATGACTCTAGAATGAGGAATTTAGAAATATGCAGCAAAATGACTTTTACTCTCATTTCTAGGAAATGACCCTTAATTAGTCCACCATTATGTGAAAACCTATCCCTCCACAAAATTAGTCATTGTAACTACTAAGCCAACCTTAGAGCCAAAATACAGGAGAATGGTTGAATCACACTGTACATACACTGTGAACTATTATGCACAAAATGTCTTAAGTACACCACTTTCTATTTAAGAGAAAAAGTAGTAAGGAATGAAATAAAGTACAAGGCAGAAGCAGGTAAAGAAATAGGTACATGAATGACAAGCCTTTCCATTTCACTGTGAAAACCATGTTATTATATATCCATCCCAGACCCACCTGGATGTGAGCGCACACACGCACACACGCACACACGTGCACACACACACACACACACACACACACACACACACACACACGCACGCACACGCACGCACAGGCACACATACTCTCACACACAAACCAAGGCTACAAAGATGGCAAAGGTGCTAAAATGAAATACAAACAGCAACAATGAATTCCCTGCCCTTCAAATGAACACCATAACTTCTGTTGGAGGCAGGTGGAAAGACTAGCCTCCATAATTGTTTAAGTCTTTGAGAGGGACTAAACTAAAACCAAAGACAGCTTAGGAATCATGAGCTCCTTGGAGAAACAGCAACTTTGGGGATGGGCTGTGAAAGCGCAGGAGGAACTAGAAATATTCTGGTGTGAGAAGAAAGTACTCCCAAAACAGCAAGAGCACAGGAGGCGGCTGGTGGGCAAGACACTGGGTAGATCTGGGACAATGCAAACATTGGAATAAATAACAGTAATGATTCAAAAGTCACCAAATTCAAGGAGGAACCCACAAGTTAAGCCCATTTGTTTATGCATATTATACAGATGTAATAATATTAATCAAAGTATATGGTGGCTATTTCCTACTTACCTTCCAATAATCAATATACCCCAATATTTTCCTAAAGAAATGATGAATGGGATGACACCTCAATGATGAGAAGTTAAATGATGCAAAAAGAGTGAAGGAGACTCAGGGAGAGAAACCAGCACATACAAAGAAGACACAAGTTTGAGACGGTAAGAATAAACACCTAGAAATGGTCTGCCTTCAAAGTCATGGTCAGAATTTACAACTTTATTCTACATGCAATTGAAGTTATATGGAGAATGAAATGCAAGTATCAAAGATACTTCCAACTAACCTCCTGAGCTTCCTCTCCAAATCTGCACTTTCTCTGGTGTTTTGTTATAGAACTGCATTATTACACATCCAACTATATAAGCAAGATAGAGCGTCTCTGTAATAACCCATGGGCAGCCTTCATCATCCATGTTTAACTCATGACAAACCCTATTGATCTTAACCCCTACAACTTGTTCAGCCTGTACCCATCTGTAGAGAGCTTAAGAGCCATGTGCTCACAGATAAGCACCAGGGAAACCAGGAATGTTAGACATGCTGGATTGTCTCCTCAGGGGGTAAATGTCTACTTGCTTCTACACAGAAGGCTGGGAGTAGATGTAGTTAGTAGCCTGGTGATCTGTGCTACCTCCTCCTCCTCCTCCTCTTCCTCTCCCCCTCCCTCCCTCCCTCCCTTTCTTCTTTCCTACAATAATGCTCTTAAACCATGGAACATTTCTGCTCATCAAGACTCTCCGTGTTAGAACAATGGAATAGGCCTACCCCTAAAGAGCCATGTCTAATCTCTCACAGGAAGGCCTCCTAGTGTTTCCAGCCACCAGACTGGACCAAAGACTCTCACCGGAAGGGAACCGCCCAACGCCCTTTAACCCCCTGCCTCCTTCTCCCTTTGGCCCCCGGGGCTGACGGAGCTGCCCCTGGGGCCCTCACTTTGTTCTCAGCTCTTCTGCGACACACAGTAGCATCTGGGATGTCCAAGACTGAGAACCTGTCTTCTCTGGCCTCCATGAGGCCCAGAGACCTTGGACTGCTCCCTCTCTACCCCAGAAGACTGGGGTTCCCAGCTTCCCACAGCCAGATGCCCACTCAGGTGGCATAGAGAGCACACGGCAGGACCCCGCGTCCACCCACCCAGAGTCCCAAAACTCTGGCAGGACGCAGGTCCCCCACCCCCTTATTTCCCCACAATCAGCGCCCCACACATCTCCATATTATTTGCGGCTCTCAAGGTGCTGTAGCAATCTGAGCTTCCTCCCGTTCCTTAGGATATCATTACAGTATCCCTCTTTCCCATCTTTCCATGGTTCTAATTATCTAAAATCAACCATAGTCTAAAGTTATAGAATAGGAAATCACAGAAGTTAGTTATTCATGTTTTAGACCACATACCCTCCTGAGTAGTGCAGTGTGATATCAGACCACTTCAGCCCACCTGGTGACTATTATCCCCCTTTCAAGGTGTCCATGTTAAATATACTACCCACATTAGCCACCTAGTCTTTGTATTAGTTGTGTTCAAGCAACCAACACTAGTTAATTATGGCCCTAAAGCTCAGGAACAGTAATGCTAGCAATTTATGTTTGTCAAGAAAGAAGCCATACATTTTTTTCAGTGAAAAGGTGAGAGATTCTGACTTAAGGAATGAAAATAAAATCTATGGTAAGAATGCATATTTATTCATCATCCATTAAGACAGAAAAAGAAACCTGTGCTAGTCTTGCTATTATATCTCAAATTGCAAATATTAAGGCCATAACCTGATATGCACTTACTTATAAAAAAAGGGGGCCTCACAGGTTATTACAGATAGTGAGCAGTATCCACAAGGCTTTGGACATATGCCTTCCAGGTCATGGGCACTAGTATATAAGAAGCAGAATAAAGATTAATGTAATTAATATATATATATATATATATATATATATATATATATATATATACATACATATATATATATATATCTCACATAGTCTAAATACTGATTCATATATAGACAAGTATCAAATATCTCTTCTCATTTTTCAGCACTGAGTCTTAAAATATACAGATATTTTTCTTAAACTAGTTTGCTTTTTCTAGGTCATAACAATTAGAATGAGAAGATTCTTCCCTCTGCAGCTCCAACATAAGGATCAAAATGAAAAACAAGAAGGAACAGGAGAGGAAAGCAAAGAGGAGTGAGAAGGCAGAGATGGAAGGAAGAAAGGAGGGACAACTTCTAACAAATCATTCCAAAAGCCTGGAAGAAAAGTGTGCTGGTTTGAATGAGAATAGCCTCACAGGCTCAAATATTTGCATTTTTAGTCACCAGAGAATGGGACTGTGTGTGAAGGACTAGAAGGATTAGGAGGTGGGGCCTTGCTGGAGAAGGTGTGTCACACCAGGCTCACTGTCTGTTTCTGCCTGTGGCATATGGATTACGATATAGATCCCTCAGCGACTGCTTTAGCACTACATCTGTCAGCTTACTGCCATGGTGATCTGAATAAAGCCTCGAAAATAAAGACCCTCATTAAATGACTTTTTTTTTTTTAGATATAGGAGTTACTTTGGTCATAGTGTGTCTCTTCACAGCAATAGAACATTATAAGACAGAAAGATAAACACATACAAAATCAATTGAATTCATTGCAACAGAAGGTGTTTAGCAGTAGTCCACACAATTATCTAGTCAAATACAAGGAAATATAAATAAAAATATTTGAAGGCTTTTTGAATACATTTTAAAAAGTAAAACCTGTACCCTAAGCGGTAAGCATAACTTTAGAACATAAAGAAGGAGAGAAAACCATCTCAAGCACAGGGACGTTATAGACGACAGTGTTAAAAAGCACTGACAGTGCTGCTGTTCAAGCCGAAGATCTGAGCTCAGATCTAGCGCCCATGTAAAAGGTAGGACACAACGGAGGCAGGTCCACAGCCACAGCGGAGGAGGGAGAGATGGAGGCAGGCTGACACAACAGCTCTACAACCACAGCAGAGGAGAGATGGAGGCAGGCTGATCCCAGGGACTCTGGCCAGACAGTCCAGCCAATCTGCGAGCTCCAGCTTCACCAAGACCAAGAACCCTGCCCCCCAAAATGATGAGAGAGGCTGAGGAAGATACCTGAGGTCAACCTCTGGCCTTCATACACATACACCCAGGCACACCCTGCCACCACCATGCAAAAATACCACAGATGACCTGGGCAAAGCTAGGCCGGCTGAAACAAAGGGAGGAAGGGTCCCATGGGCAGAAGACACTGGACAGTAGGTATTTGTACTTAAAAGTAGTAGAAATACTGAAATCAAAACCACTAAAAATTAAGTTGAAGCAGAGACCAGAAGCACAGACTAAACCCCTGAAAACATGCCATAAAATGATCAATATTTTCACAGGAGCTCAACTATTTAAGAACACAGACTGATAACTAGATGGGTTGTAGGAAAAGAAAAGAAACTGTAAATTACATACAGATTAAGAGTTAACTAGCAGACCCTACCGTCTGAAGGGCCTCTGTGTAAGGGCTCTCGCCCAGCATCTGGATATGGAAAGGTTCCCACCACTCCAGACAGCACAGGTGGAGTGGCTCACCACAGCTACACTGTGTGTAAGCCATGTGATTCATGCTGAACAAGCATTTCCTTGGGAGTCTGATGTTCTGGAATATGCCACAGAAAAGAAGCTGCCCCCATAGGCACCTCTGCTAAAAACATGTGAGATAAACCTAACAAGTGGTAGAAAGTTCCCTAGGTGGCCGTGTGCCAAATGTGTCTCTGTCCATGCTGGAGGAGGTGTGTGCATCTGGTCTCCCTGCATCTGCTCCTGAGCAGCTGCTCCTCTGTCTTGATCCTGCTTGTGCTCCCCATTGTAATCACGTGGAGCCTCAGCAGCAGCTATCTTCTGAATCCAAGGCCTAGTCTTCACCTGGTTGGTCTGGAAACTGACTCACAATGAATTAAACTTAAATCACTTCAAGGTTTACTTTATTATAAAGTTAGAGGTGCAGTCCTGCAGATGACTGAAGTATAAAACAGGTAAGGCCTCACATACTGCATGACATATACTAATGCTCATCCAACAGTAACAAAATATTCAGGCTTTAAAAGGAACTCTGATGCAAGCCAGGCAGTGGCGGTGCATCATAACACTTTAGAGGCAGATGCAAGTGAATCTCTGTAAGTTCAAGGCCAGCCTGGTCTACAAAGCAAGTGCCAAAACAGCCAGGGCTGTTACACAGAGAAACATTGCCTTGAAAAACAAAACAAAAAAACAAAACAGAAATCTGATTCAGTTATGCATTAGATATACCTAGAAATTACACTAACATATGCAGAGCTTTTTCTAAGAAAACACTTTCGTATAAATCAAGAATACTTTCCTGTGCTAAAAGCCACTGTCCTAAGTGAATATTATAACAATATACTTCTGAGGTAACAGCATAAAGAAGTGAAAATCTTAGAAACTCTTATGTAGCAAGCAGAAATTACTTGGACTGTTATCAATTTAATATAAACATGTTGAATCACTATGGACTAAAGAGCTCAGGGCAGAGTTGTTTCTTTTAAAATATTTAAGCATTAGAGTGACTCATTACAACTGAGCAGTATTTACTTTTTTGCTTAAAATAGTTTTTCATATGCTATTACAAAAATGATATTGGTCACTATTGCAAACCTGAGTTTAAAAGTTGTTATTTATTTACTTACTTACTCACTTACTTGCTCTGGGTTTTGAATTCACGAGAAGTCCTTCACTTTGCTGAGCATCTTGTGAACTAGGACTTAGACTGTGCTGCTGACCATCAGGACAGAACAGCATTGCTCCACTATGTTCACAAATGTCTCAGTCATGAAAGACATCTGTAAGCAGACAAGTTTAACCTGGTAACAGCCTACAGAACTTCCATTTGATGATTTCTAGATATCTTTTCAACATGAATTGAATTACCTTCTAACAATAAAGAAACTTTTGAGATACCCAGATTTTTATATGGTAGCATATTGCAGCAATATTTCTTTGAAATTACAAGGCTGAGATCACTTCCCAAAGTATTTTCCAAGGCTTAAACATTTATTCCACAAACAGTATTCAAAATAGACAAATGCAGAAACACAAATTACTCATCTACAGCAGTGGTTTTTAACCTTCCTAATACTGTGACTCTTTAATGCAGTTACCCATGCTGTGGTAACCCTCAAAACCATAAAGTTATTTCATTGCTACTTCATAACTGAAATTCTGCTACTGTCATGAATTGTAATATAAATATCTGATATGAAGGGTATCTGATATGTGACCTCAAAGGGATCATGACCCACCAGTTAAGAACTGTTCTACAGTCTAACAGTCTAAGAATAAGATATCCCATGGTATGCTAGCAAACTAGTGATTTGATTTGATGGAGTGATCAAAAACAGTAATTTTTTAATTTCCTGACTTGTAGCATTTGTTGACTTTCATGGTATAAATAATTCTCCTATGGCCAGTTTCAAGTTTATAGTTGGCTCATAAAACTGTCTATATACCTAACAAATGGATCTCACTAGTCAGTAGGATTCAATGCTAATAAACAAACTGAATTTCTCCCAAAGTGCAAATATTTGTCTTTATAATGTTACCTTTAAATGTAAAACCAGGATAAAGCATCCCACCTCCCCCATTTAGAAATGGCATTTCACTCTATGGTTCAGGCAGGCCCCCAAGTTGTCACACTCTTTCCTACCTCGGCTACCCAAGTGCTGGCATTACAGCATGTACCACCGCATGCAGCCAGTTTTGTGCTCAGAGAGGTTATTTTCTATAAACTTGACTGCCTTAACAATCCTTTAATGTAACAGAGAAGTAAGTACAATCATACTGTTGGACATCCACCTCCAACCACCATCCATCTCTGACTTCCTCATCTTGCAAATCTGAAAATTCCAGAGACAAAGCCAAGGCCATCCTGGGCTAAAAGTAGGTTCTAAACCAGCTGGGCTAAGAATGAGATCCTACCTCAAATAGAATACCTGAAATTTAATCTGTTGCACAGTTAAGTCCCTATTATTCTCTTTCTACACCATTTTCCTTTCTATCTTTGATTTTTGACTATTCTAGATAATTCACTTAAGTGGAATCCCTCTGTGTGTGTGTGTGTGTGTGTGTGTGTGTGTGTGTGTGAGAGAGAGAGAGAGAAAGAGAGAGAGAGAGAGAGAGAGAGAGAGAGAGAGAGAGAGAGGTTGGTTATTGTACTTAGTATAATATCATACTTCCCTCTTGAGGGTGAGCAGGAGCCAGAGAACGCATGTCAACTTTCCCTTCCCTCCCCCTGCAGTAGGTCTGGCTATTGCTGTGACTGGGCTGCAGTGACTAACACAGTAGCTAAAGGTCTGCCAAGGTCTCTCTGTCTCTTCATGGTTTGCTCTTGGGAGGCTCTGTGCTTTCAGACAGCTCCGTTTCATTACTGGCACACAATTCCATGTGCTCTTCTAATCCTTATTTCAATGGAACGAGTAGTGCTAGCTTCACCTGCACTTCTGACTTTAGTCATCTAGCTAACATTGTCAGATATAGTGATACTGCCAAGAAGTCAATTTTTAGCTTCAATTATTTTCCTATTGTCTGTTCTGTTTTTTTTCTACTCAAACCTTCACTGTTTGGTGCCTTCTGCTAAATTCATGGAAGTTAGTTCTTTTTCTAGTTCTTTATGCTGTAAGTTTGGTTGGTGTATTTTGTTTTGTTTTGTTTTGTTTTTTTCGAGACAGGGTTTTCTCTGTGTAGCCCTGGCTGTTCTGGAACTCACTCTGTAGACCAGGCTGGCCTTGACATCAGAAATCTGCCTGCCTCTGCCTCCCAAGTGCTGGGATTAAAGGTGTGTGCCACCACTGCCTGGCTTGGTTTTTTTTTTTTTTAAACGTGTTTATAAGTTTTCCTATAATATAGCATAAATATTTGTTTGTCTCTAAATATTTTCTAATTGTCTTGTAACCTCCATTTTGTTCTATTGGGTATTTAAACATGTGTTTAATTTCCACAAACCATTCATCTCCTCAGCTTTCTTTCTATCGATTTCTAACCTTGATACTTGGAATATTCTTTTAAAACCTACTGAAAAAAACTATGACCTGATATATGGTCTGTCCTAGAAAATGATCCATGTGGACTTGAAAGAAATGTGTGTGCTGACAGTGTTGAGATGTTCTATGTAGGTTGAAGATCTAGCTGGGATAAGAAATGTGTGTGCTGACAGTGTTAAGGTGCTCTGTGTAGGTTGGAGATCTAGCTGGCTTATTGTATCTTTTAAGTCCTTTATTTCCTTTCTTATCTTCTGTCTGGAATTGCATTCATTATGGAGAGTGGGTATTGAATTCTTCAACTACTATCACAGAATTGTCAACTTCTTCCCTCAAATCTGTCAATACCTTTTAGACTAATTTTTACTATGCATTTGTCTACTAAGTCTTGCAGAAATCAAGCTACAACACCATGTTATAATAATGTAGCTTTTATAATTACTAAGTGTTTACTTATACCTGTTTCTTCTCAGGCTTTAAAATAGTATGTGGCATGTGTTCATGTCCATCTGCAAAACTCTTATGAGCTTTCCAATTTCTATGTTTTCCATTCTTTCCCACTTGAGAAATTTTGTGCAATTGCAAAATTTTGCACAAAGTCTTCCTTTAGGAATCAGAATACACTGGCCCACTGCCTTCAGCCTCTGACCTCCTCACAAGCAACCATCTGAGGAGACTGCCCACCCCTCCCTCTCTGACTGTGATGAGCTGCTTCTCTCCCATCATTGCTGAGTTCTCTGTCCTTGTGTCTCAGTCTTGGTGTGGTTCTCTTTGAATAATTCTACTTAAGAGTTCAGGGAACTTCTTGGATATTTATAATCATGTCTTTCATTAAATTGGGACAGGTTTTGGCCATTACTTCTTTAAAAGTCCCCGCTACAAAGCATCTGGGTACTCTATGTGTCTGTATCCTGTCCAAATGTTTGTAATCCTTTCAAACATTTTATAAAATATTCAGCAGTTTCTGCTGCCTTAGCTCTGAGCTCAGAGCCTTTTCTCTGGCTGCTTCAGTCTGTCTCCAAACACCTACTTCAGATGGTGTAGTCTTCAGTTCCCGCATTTGTTTTGTGTGTTGTCAGAGGTTCTCCTATCTCTATTTTTCTTTCCTTTTTCTTGTGTACTGTTTTATCTTTTCTACCCCTTCCTGTTGTTCTATAAGCTTCTTTAATATTTGTTTTAGAGAGTCTCAAACCTGTCATTTTATCTTTTAATGAGACAGTTTCTGTTGTTTATGCTTTCTTTGAATAGCCTATTCTTCCTTGTCTTTTTGGTTTAGTTTTAATTATCTTGTGACTTTTGCTAAAAATATTCAGCAACTCTGCCTCCAAAAGAATGAAAGTTCCACCCTAGACAGTCTGTCTAGACAACCATCTCTGCGAGAGCATTTCTGCTGCTTCCTACTCTTCCACCTTCCTGGACCCTTTCTTCTTAGAAATCTGTGTTACAATTTTCAAAGACTTGCTTATATACACATGAGCTGTAAAAAAGAAATTCCTTATCAACTGGCAAAAGACACAGAGCCTTGGGAGGAGGTTACTGACTTTCTCTGGGTATAGTGTCAACAAACTAAGCTAATAACATAGTCATTTAGGGAGTCAACATTAGGATTTTTAACATAGTTCTAAAATACAATTTTATTATGACTCCTATCAAAAAACTCACAAAAATAAAAATAAAACAAAAAACAACCTTCAACTTTGTCACATCCTCAATGGAAGAGTCTGAATTCTTAGGAATGCCCCAAAGAACACGTCACAACATGCATTAACCTAGTAGTCTGTCCCATTTTATTTATTACTTGTATGTTTTTAAAGATTACTAATTATTTTATGTATGTGAGCCCTCTGTCTGCATGTACACCTGCATGCCAGAAGAGGGCATTAGGACCCATTATAGGTGGTTGTGAGCTACCATGTGGTTGCTGGGAATTGAACTCAGAACCTCTGGAAGAGCAGTCAGTGCTCGTAGCTGCCGAGCCACCTCTCTATTTTGTCTCTTTTCATGTTTATCACAATAAACCTATTTGTGGAGTAAGAGGGCTACTCCTCCTGACATCTGACTGCTCACCGGACACTCTCTCAGCAGGGTAAGTCCCGCTGCCCATTTTCTACTACTTAGTTTTGGGTTTACATGGGTTCTGTTTCACTGCAAAATCTTTTTAAAGTGTCACAGGCAAAGTGAGTTACTACTCTCTGAGGAGAAAGTTCTATAAGATTTAAAATTTTTACATACATTAATTTTACAAAATCATGGTTTCTGCCACCTTAATGCATCTTACTCAGACTTGTTGTATATTTCCTAAAATATATTCATAATGCATGGTCAATGAATGTGCTGGCTGGAGTGAGAAACAGAGGTACCTACTACCTTGGGCAGAATAAAACATAGTTCTTAAATATATACACGTCAGTTTGGGTGATTTAGTCACTTGTAAATCTTTTGGTTAATATTTTTTAAATAGAATATATTATAGCTAAAAAGCATGTAAATCTCCTGTACTTTTAGGTTTTATGAGCAGTCTTGTTCAAGCACATTCCTGGTATATCCTCCATCTGTGTATACCCAGGGTCTATCCCAGCATCTAGTCACAAGATCAGTAGCCATATTGCTCTCACATAGATGCCAGGAGTATTGATTAGTTCAAACTTAAATGAAACCATTTTATCAATTTATTTACTTTCCTGTTATTTTTAGAAAGAAGCCAACAATAAATAAAAGCCTGATTACTCTCCTACCTGGACAGCAAACACTAGGTATAATCTTCCCTATCTGCAGAGGCTGATGCTGTAAGAGGATTTCCTAGAGTGCTTTAGAAAACATTAACTGTAATGAATCTTCTTGCAATGATACAAGGTCAAAGGAAAAGTATCTGCTGTATTTTGCATTCCACTGTGGCTCAGTCAGAAGCCTAATGACATTTCCTGCTAAGAAACTTAAACCTTTGTATCATCACACTGAGAAGAGCATAAAATTGTGGCCAGATGTTTCACTTTTTCATAGAACAAATTTAGTTAAGCCTGGGATAGAAAAAGACTTTTCTAAATATCTCATCATGACAAAAGTAAATTAGGCTCTTACCCTCAGACAAAACCTGAATCCTAAATCCTGGTTCTCAGGCAAACCATTATCACTAAGTTTAACCCCTCATGAAAAAATATATAGAAATCAAGCATGGCAGGTTAGTGGCACCTGGGAGGCCAGGCAGGGAGCCTAAAGCTTGGAGGCCAACCTGACTACCTGGAGGGACAGGAGTCAGTGCTCACTCCCAGATCACATCACACTTAGAAGCACCACAGTCTTGCCAAATGGTCATTCTCCTTTGAGTAAAGAAGCCAGATGCTCTGCCCGTGCTTATGTACAGTGCGTACAGCCGTGTGTGAGAAACCAATCACCAAGCAGATACCTTTATCAGAGAATCTTCGCTCCAGAGCATGGAGATCAGGCAGCACGTGAATGCAGTTAATGCAGCAGTAGGTGAAGAAATCAAGGACAACCACTTTTCCACACAGGTCCTTATAAATGGATAGAGGCTCCTCCGTGTTCAGCCATTCTAAGCCTGGAATTTATAGAAAACAAATGAAAACAATTAAAGGAAATAACAAAGAAAAAGAGTGATTTAACTAAACTGTCCATTAAAATGTGGTTCTGTGTTCCTAAGACCAGTATAAAGAGTCAAACACTTTAAGAGATGATAGCACTGCTTACACTGCAGCAGTTGGGTTTACTGGTCTACCCAAGTCTCTGTTCTATTAATAAATAAGAGAACATCTTCATGATTCTAACAGCATAAGTATGTATGATTTCATAAAAATATCAACTAGGCAACTATGTGGAGATTAAAAGCCTGGAGAGGGATGGACAGGAGGATGAAAGCAGCTGAGAACAGGCATCTGCTCTGGGGAGGCAACCTACAAATGTACCAAAACCAACAAACACAGTACTAAATCCTTTCAGAAATAGTGAATAGTCTTGGGAGGTGAATAAAATTCAAGTAAAAACAAGAGGAAATAAGAATTATTTTTAAAAATCCAAGTGTACCCATAATTATCAGAAACAGATATCAGATGTAGACTTCTGCATCTTTACATACTGCCCTCCTTAAGCTACTTGCAGTTCGAGGTGCAGGAGCAAAGCTGTGCAGTTACCTGTTCCTTGTTTACAAATTTGAAGGGTTAAAGTTCACTCGTACTATAGACCTTAGAACCACAGCACATGGTTGTTCTTTATACGGGCAAGAAATGTTGCCTTTTCACTACAAGGAGAAACTTTATGGTTTCTCCGTGGCATATCCAACAGACGACATCATCACTCTTGAGTTCTGGAGCCATTATTAAGTGAGATACGGATGACTTAAGCGTCCTGGTTCCAGGATAACTACTGACTAGCAGTGGGCAGTACACACACCACTGAGATATAGACAAGGGCTGACTGGTGTCATGAACAGAAGGAGGATGAACATCTTGGAGAGGACACAGGAGAAAGGCACACAACTGCATCATGCTACTAGAACAATGTACAATTTAACACCTACGAACAGTTTATTTCTGGAACTTTCCATTTAATATTTTGAGAAGATGATTAACTACAGGTCCCTGGAACCAGACATAAAGGCTAATGTAGCAAGGATTGCCAACTTCAAAAATCTGTAGTTATTCAATTATAACAACATTCTAGAAAAGATGATCTCAAACAAATATGCTAAAGGTTTTAGGGTTCAGTGAACTCTTAATTATTCCTTCTGATAAGTATTAGCTACATGTCTAATTGATGACACAGAGCTACTAATTAACCTACTAGTTGACATGATTTCACATCCCACTTGCAAGATATTTAAGACTCTATCTCTATATAATGTTATGGGTGACCTATTGAAGGTACAGAGATGGTTACTTAAGTTTTTTTGTTAAGTTATTGTCCCAGGTATTTACCAGATTTAATGATAATAACGTATTTTAAGCAGCAATAATTACAATGAATATAATAAATGGTCAACACTTAATGAGTCTTCTTGTTTCCTAAGAATTTGCCTGAATTACCACCACTTCATTACCCAAAAAAGTAAATATCAGTTCCACTTTCTTTACAAGTGGAAAAAGATATATCAAGACCTGGAGAAATCAAGTAATGTGCTCACAATCAAAAAGCTGACTGAGTTAGGAACAGGGAATCAGTTTCAGGTTGGCCTGCATTACCCATTAGACTGCAGGCGACACCTTCTGAAGAATGAGTATTTTCTAAGTAGATCAGTAAACTACAATCAAGATTGAACAATCAAGTTTTATCTCAAAACCTGCCTTGTTGGTTTTTAACATTCTGTCAAAAACAAAGCCTGATTATTTTCTTATGAGTATGATTTCAGTCAAATATCATAGTAATATAGTAAACTTACTATAAATACAAATAAAACTAGAAACTGAAACATTTCTCAAAATTCTAACTGATGGCCTGCTGGTTTATAAGAGTGTATTTACTATGTGCTGTATTACAAAGATATGTATACATCTGAATATATGTGCTTGTCATTTTTAAGTTTCTCTGATGGGATCAACCTTCATGCAGTCAATTCTTTTCCAATTCCACAGTATTTCAAATCCAGTATAACGAGGGTAAGCCCCTCTCAAGGCAAGTGCAAAAGGGTCAGAAATATCCAAGACTGTTGTGGGATGAAGAAGGAACTGATATATCCTTCTGGGAGATACCTGAACTCTACCACAGGTAACAAATTAACTATGCATGTGGTTTCAGTGTCATGCCAGGACACAAGCCAACACGACAAGCTAAACAATGACACTCCCAACCAAAGAAGGTAAAGGAGCGTTTTGTTTAAACTGTACTACTGAGAGTATCCATTTCCCCATGTTCCAACAGTTCCCACAGCTAGGATTCAAGCCTGAGTACTAAGCTAAAATTGATTCCAGATTTTAAAGATTAATAGGTTCACCACTTTGAACGTGGAAACGCGGTAGGACTAGAAAAGCATCAGATGCTATGCCTGTAGAATGTAATCCAACTCTAGTAGTTATTAGACGGGCAGGTATCCTAGCCTTCCCTGTGCCTCAGTTTCCTTAACTGTAAAACAAGACTAGTAAGAGGGTCTCGGTGGGTTTTACAAGGTAAGATCTCTCAAGTGCTTAAAACCGTCTGTGGTACATAAAAAGTGATCAATAAACATTCATGGAGTCTTGTGGCTATTGACGTCAGGTCACGCGGGATTCAAGACAGAGATGCAAACACTGGTCCCCGCCCAGCAGAACCCCCTCCGTGTGTCGCTGCTCCCTTGGAGCACCTCGGGGCTGTGGGCGGACCGCAGGGCACCGATCTGCAGACCGCTGGCGGGAGGGAGCCACCCTAAGAAAGGGGGAGGACCCGGGAGAGGCCCCCACCCCGACGCCAGTCCCTCACCTTCCGGAAACTCGGGCACCGCTAGGTCCTGCTCCCAGCCGTCCACCTTCTGCAGATACTGGTAGACCAACTCATCCTTCTCCTGCTGGGTGACGGCGTCCAGCAGGGCGTACTCGAGCGAGGTCTGCGCGGGCAACAGGCCCGTGAGGCTCGCGCCGCGCGCTCCGGGGGCCGCCATGTCGCGCGAGCTCCCGAGGGCTCCGGGGCCGAGGGTGCGGGTCGGACCAGCGTGCGCCGCCCTCTTGCCTCAGAGCGGGGCCCGGCCAGCCCGGACCTGCGCCACACGCGCTTCCGCCTACAATAAGCCTTCCTCCAGACGCCAAAGTCCGAAGGGCCGTGCTTCCCCAGCGCGTAATTAAACTCCAGAGCTGCCCACCCCGCCCCTTCCAGGTTCCGGGCCGCCGCGAAGCCTGGACGTTCAGAGCGACAGATTCGACACGCGGAAGGCTGCTGGGGTCGCGCTCCAGAGGAGCTGGGAACCCATTGCCTTTGGAGCTTGGCAGGGTTTCCAAGACAAAAAAAAAAAAATCAAATAACCATGTACACGTTTAAAAGAGCTGACTTAAGAAAAGCCTGCCCAGTTGTCCCACTCTTAAACTGAGATCAGCCGATTCGGCACGGCAATGACAGCGGGACAGCGTTCCCGCCAAGAAAGACTCGAAAGGTAAAAGAAGGTAAAGCAATCCTCAGAGGAGAAACTTTTTTTAAGTAGGCAGTGAGGCCGGTGGTTTTGTGTTGACAACAACAGACGTGCCCTGTGACTCTGGGTGTGCTGAAAGTGCGGGCGCGAATGGAATGTCCCGCGAGCTGGCGCGGAGAGGAGGCAGCTGCAGCGGGGTCCCGGGCTGCCAGGCCAGGTGTGCCCACAAGGGACTGCCGGGGAGGAACCGGGCGAGCTGCACAAGGGCTCCTTCAGAGGCTGGCATTACTTAACCTGGGAATAATGTAGGTCTCCTTCATTGACCTTCCCCTACCCCAGATCCAAAGGTAAAGAGCGGGAGCCTGTAGAAATTTTCTGGTACCTGACCTCTCTGGAGGTCTGCAGAAGTGACTGCTTGCTTTCAGGGCAGACAGCCCCTGTGGTGTGGAGTACAGTCTCACATGTTTGGACTTTGTTCACTGTGCAGGCTTTGATCCTAGGATGGAGGACGAAGTGGACTGACCCAGGAAACTGAAGCTGGTTGAATCCATGAGTCACGGCATGAGGGCAGCTGTCGGTTGTAACCAACACCTCTTTGATTATGGTGTGACTAGTCTCGCACTAAGTAGACTAAGGACTGTGACTGGACTTGTGAATGGACACTTGTCCACATGAACGAGAGCCAGAATAGGTTTCTAACCATTATATGGAGACTGTTTTCAGTTAAAGTCATTGAGCCTGGTACTTACCCTCTGTGCTTAACATTCAAGACATTCTTGATTCTTATTTTTATAAATCAAGTTCTGGGAAGTTTTTAAAAAACAAAACAAAACAAAAACAAAAAACCCTGAATTAAATAGTTTCACAATGTAAAGAAAACTGTATAGATGTTACCTTGTAGTGAGTTCTCTTAATTTTATTATGATATAAGTGGACAGCAGGTGTTCACAGGTACTGAGTTGTGTGCCAATATCACCAAAGTTTTCAGTTCCAACCAAGTTAGTTGGCTTTTGGTTACTTTTTTTTTCCTATTAAAATTTTGTTACAAGAAATGGACTCTGAATTCACCAAAGACTAGTGCTGTACTCACAAAATCACTTTGCCATGTTAGAAGACATGTTTTGGGAAGAAGACATCTGGGAATATAAATCTAAAAGAAAACCCAAACCAGTACATCCAAATAATTGTTCTGAAAACATTTCAGAATCTGTTGAAAAAGCAACAGATGGAAAGCACCAGTCAAAAGGAACAGGGAATGAAAAAAGAACTTCAGAAAATCCAGGCGAGACGAAGGACCACAAAGTGTGCCTTGCAGAAACAGACAGTCAGATTTCTGCAGGTTTCAGTCAGAGTTCGAGCTGTGGATATGAGAGTCAGCAGTCTCAAAGCAAAGAGACAACACGGAAAAAGCAACACAGAGCTCACAGAGGGAAGCAAGTGACCCCGAAGGTGCGCCCCGTTTATGATGGATACTGCCCAAGCTGCCAGATGCCCTTCTCCTCATTGCTGGGTCAGACGCCCCAGTGGCATGTGTTTGAGTGTTTGGAGTCCCCACCTATCTCTGACACAGGTAAGGAAAGACTCAGCAAGGCTCCTGCCAGTGTCCCCTCACTCCCCTCAGGGACTATAGGCACTTGCAACCATGCCTGACTTGTTTATGTGCAGGTTTGTAATAGGAACCCGGGTCCTCGTGGACACAGCAGGCACTTTGTCGACTGAGCCATCATCTCAACTTCTCAGTTTCCATAAATGTCGCTGAACCTTTCACTCTGCTTTCTCCTACTTAACTCTTATAAGGACTATATAAGTTATGTGGTATTAACATTTTATAGATGAGCGTTCCTACAAGCTGAATAAACCAGGCCTATTTGTTATCCTACTTTAGACTTAGATAAAAAATTATAAATACATTTGGTTTCTAAATATGGATATGTTGTATTCATCATGCATGTTAATATACCAGAAGAGGAACTAGAAGGTAATCTGAGATGATTCAGTCTCACAGAAATGTGCCAGTAACAGAAGTGATGCCATGTTTTTATTATATTTTAAGATAGATGTCATGTTTAACACATAGAAAATTCCCCTTGGACTATGTGGGGAATGAGTTATGACTATTTGGGTTTTGGTTTATTTGTTTGTTTTCTTTTTTGAGACAGGGTTTCTCTGTGTAGCCCTGGCTGTCCTGAAACTCACTTTGTAGACCAGGCTGGCCTCCAACTCAGAAATCCGCCTGCCTCTGCCTCTGGAGTGCTGGGACTAAAGGTGTGCGCCACCACGCCAGGCTGACTATGTTTAGTCATCTCACAGTTTCCTGTGGAACAAGGATCTGAAAAGCAATCTAGAAGTATTTGGTTTAAATGTAATAAATAGAACCTTGTAAAATTAGGCTGCATTTTTTTTGGTGTTTTAATGTTAATGCAGATAGATAACATAGATATTGCCATAGTTCTTAGAGGTAACCCATGGAAGACTAGGCATGGTGGGTCACACCTTTCATCCCAGCGCTTGGGAGGTGGGCAGATATCTGTGCATTCAAGGACAGCCTGGTTTACATAGAGTTCCAGGATTGCCAGGGTTATGTATAGAATCCCTGTCTCAAAACAATAACAACAAAACGGTGAGCCGTGGTTTTGTCCTAGTGGTTACTTTATAGTGTTAGTGCCATCAAGGTTTATTTTATAAAGTGGTCCTTTTTTTCCTTTTTAACTATTTTCAGAATGTCCCGAGGGCTTGCTGTGTACCTCCACAATTCCTTCTCATTATAAGAAATACACTCACATCCTGCTTGCTCAAAGTCGAGATAGCAAGGAGCCTCTGGGCAGCCCCTCAGATGCATTGACTGGGCTCTTCGCTGCAGCGGCGCTGGAGTCTCCTTGTAACCTTGAGGAAAGACAGTCTGTGGTTCTGAAAACTGGGAACTTAAGAAAAGTGTTAGATGACTCTTTGTTGATGATGCAGTGTCTAAAAACATCTCAGCCTCCAGCTGAAACCAACAGGAAGAGTGCCTCTTCTCCATGTTCTCGAACGTCACTAGTTCCACAATGTGCAGGGTTCGTCGAGAGAGACCAGCTGGTGGGAGGTGGATCTCCTCTTGCTGAGGTTGCATTAAACAGGCAAAGCGAGTCAGGGAGTACGGGTTTGCCATTGCCAGAAAATGATGAGATTTCTTATTCTCCGCTGCACAGTGACGAAGAGACTTACGACGTAGACCAAGAGCTGGACGATTCACAGCAGGAACTATTTTTTACCCAAAGCTCTAAAGACAGCAGCCTAGAAGAAGATGGCTCTGCCATATTTGAAAACCTTCATGGCCCCTCCCCAAAGGAAGCAGAGGGGATCCAGCCCACAGCGAAGAGCCTGGTCGCTCAGGCTAGGTGTAGTGCACTGAGTGAAGGCACTACACTAAGTGACTCTTTTCTGCTTATCTCCCACACCCGAGAAGACCTACCACACACAGATGCGGCCTTACTCTTGCTTTCACCTGCGTTGGCAGTGGGAGGTGCTGCTTCTAATTATCAGACCACTAAGGCCAAGCCTGATGAGCCAGAAAAATTCCATTCACTTGCATCAAGTCATCAGCAACAGAAAATTGAAACGTCAGCTGTTGGCAATCAGACTTCTCTGCCTTTACTTACAAGTGCCAGGTCAAAGCCACTTGAAAAGGAGGGAGGTGAGCGTCTGCCTTTGTATCCAACCCAAAGTCAGACTAGAGGATCACAGAGTAAGGGCTTGGGTGCTCCAGGGGCTAGCTGTGCCTGCAGGAATGCACAGAAGCGCTCTAGCATGCCTCTTGACAAGCCCTTGGGCACATGGCCTTCCAGTCCCAAGTGCAGCCCAAGTCAACCATCTAAGAAAGTGATGAAGCAAATGGATATAGGTGTGTTTTTTGGACTACCACCCAAAAGACAAGAGACATCACTGAGGGAAAGCGCATCAGAATGGCCAAGTGTCAGTCCCAACAAAAAGAGGCCCCGGTTGTGCAAGAGGAAAGCGCAGAGCTCTCTGAGTGACTTAGAATTTGATGCAAAGAATTTAAATGAGAGTCAGAACTCTGTGGAATTGTCTGGAGAGAAGACGCAACATCGAAGAAAGAGACATAAAAAGTCAAATTCACCACGGGAAGGAACATACCAGAGAAGGTCAGGTCACCTCATTAACAACCCAGAGTTGGGAACAGTCAGCCTCAGCCAAGGCAAAGCCTTTGTAAGACGGACTCATGGCAGGACGCAGAGAGGGAGCACGAACATTTCAGAGTCCTCTAGCACAGGGGAAGTGAGAAGAACATGTCCGTTCTATAAGAGAATCCCCGGTAAGTTGAAATACCAATTTCAGCTTATCAAGGAAGACACAGCAGCGCCTAACGTCACGTTTTTTGCTGTTGATAAGTTTGAAATAATTTGTGTAGGATATATAGTTTCTTTGCTTTTTATGATATTTTATGAATCTTTTAACAGGGTTAGGGTTTGGGGTTTTTAAAATTTTTTTCTCCATTATCAGCAAATTTGTATTAACCATTTCATATGATACTATAATGATTAGGTAGCTATTATAGATTATAGGAAGGCATGTGAACTGTGGAGATTCGGCAGTGTAAATATAAGAAAAGCTAGCCTCTAAGGACTGCTGAGGATACGCAGGCTCAGCGGCTTGAAAGAAGGGGAGTGTAACTGGCTTTACTTACCACAAACACCAACTTTCAAGCAATGAGGGAATCAAGGGTTTTCTGCCTTTGTATGTTCCAGTTGGATATCTGCCCATGCCTTCACAGTTCATGGGAAAATTGAGCCCAGAAATTAATTCCATTGCTAGAGAAAGCGACCTCTTCTATCAGGAGTATGCAAGGGAAAGGCAAGAGTACACTCAGCTTCTGATACCGCACAGATGTGGGGCCGGGGCTGGCTCTGTTTTCAGTGATCATCACAATTCACTTTTTATATTTTACACATGCTGCGTATCAACTGCCTCAGTAGCATGGTGAGGCTGAGTCTGATTGCCTGAGCATCAGTGGTCAGCACACTTGGCACATTTTCGTTCATAAGCACACTTTAGGACAGTGTTTCTCAACTTTATTTTTGTCACTTTTCTTCGGGGGACACTTTTGAGGCAATTCCTTCTTATTTCCTTCCTCCTCTGCTACCCCAAAACGAAATCCAAGGACTACAGATAATATTGTCTGTCTTTTCTTTTACTTTGGCTCTTTGGAGAACTGTAAACTTTGGTAAGTTTTTTTGACCACTGAAAGCCCGTCAGTGTTACTCCTCATTGGAATTCATGGCTTTGAAGTTCCAACTGATTCTCTTCTCAGTGCTTGGTAAAAATTAGAGATTCCACTCGCCCCACCCCTGAGCATCAGTACCACAAAAGTATTGATCAGGGAAAAGAAATTATTGGTTTGTAACTTGACATTTTTGAATTTTTTTTTTCTGACTATTCTCAAGCCTCTACCCTGGAATATTTAGCAGACACAAGAATTCTTCTTATCTTTTGATAAATGTATGTTTTTAAGAAACTCATAGTGAATTTGCAGCATAAATGAGAGATACAGAGTGGAGAAGCCTGGCTTGAAGCCTGGCTTTTAGCCGGGACCCCGTGTGTGAGCGCCTGGCTCCTGCTCACCCCACTGTGGGCTCTTTTGTTGCAGGGACTGGCTTCACTGTGGATGCTTTTCAGTACGGTGAGGTAGAAGGCTGCACCGCCTACTTCCTCACACATTTCCATTCTGATCATTATGCTGGGTTGTCCAAGGACTCCACAAGGCCAATCTATTGTAGCGAGGTAAGTTTCAGTCCTCTAAACTCTGTATATGGAATGTCGTGACTTTGAGAAATTTTGATACTGAAAACTAAAAGAGCCATCATTGTAGTGGAGAAGATGACTAAGGCAGACTGGACATTTAGGTTTCAAAATAAAGTATATCACTGTCAGCAGATACAACCTATGTTTTTGTTTTTGTTTTTTGAGACAGAGTTTCTCTGTGTAGCCCTGGCTGTCCTGGAACTCACTCTGTAGACCAGGCTGGCCTTGAACTCAGAAATCCGCCTGCCTCCCAAGTGCTGGGATTAAAGGCATGCACCACCACCGCCCTGCGATGCAACCTATTTTTACAAACATTTTATTGCATGAGAACAATAAATGGCCATACAGTATACTCACTACCCATGTTTCATGAGTAAACATTCTTCTTAGTGCCTAAGTGCATACAGAGGCAAAATAACTTTAGGGAGCTTGTCTCTGCCAGGTAAAGCTAGGCTGGGGTTATTACTGTACATCAGACTCTGTCCTTAGCTGTTTAGAGGAAATTTCACGATGCAAAATACCTTGAACTGGTTGTTAGATCGTGAACATTTAACAGTTCCCAGGGGCTTCAGCTAGAAATTGATGTAACCCTCACAGCGTAGTCTCTGGAGAGGGACAGGCACCTCAGAAATAAGTACTTCTAGCTTTCAGAAACTTAAGCCTATCTAGAACACACCCCGAGGAAACACAGGAGGTAAATCTGCAGCAGAGGGCAGGGACCAGGTCAGGAAGTGTCTTTGTGTGCCCTGCTGGGAATGATGGGCTTTTCCCAGATGAACAAGCAGCAGAGTGACGTGGGTGTCTTACAGACTGGTCCCTGCTGTGGAGGGGCCACATGCATAACAGTGGGAGACCCACACGGTACTGACATACCACGGCACTAAACTGAGTATGACACAGCACATGGCACCTGTTTCTCACACTCTCTGCCTTGCAGATAACTGAGTATGACACAGCACAGTTTCTTACACTCACTGCCTTGCAGATAACTGAGTATGACACAGCACGGTCTCTTACACTCCCTGCCTTGCAGATAACTGGCAATTTGTTGAAGAAGAAGCTTCGTGTGCAAGAGCAATACATCCATCAGTTGCCGATGGACACCGAATGTGTCGTGGACAGTGTCAAGGTGGTTTTGCTGGATGCCAATCAGTAAGTATGAAGGCCACTTCAGTGACCCACTTACCACTTAGGCAGCACACCGGTAGCATGAAAGGTGCCTGCTGTAGACAGCACTGAAGAAGAAAATGGCAGCATCGTTGTTCGCGAGCTTACAGCTGATAAGCTGGGTTCTTAAACCAGAGTAAATCCTAGTTCTACTTTTGAAAAAATAATTTAACTATCAGATTCAATGTAGAGAAAATCTGTTGTCTAACATATTTTATACAGTTGACTGGTGACACTTTATATTATTAAAAAATAAATAAATAAACCACTCTGTTACTGGTCTTCAAAGATGCACTTTTCCATTTTCCTTAATATAACTTACATAAAGTAAAATCTTATATTCTATTTGGATACCGGAGGATTAGGCCTCTGCTCCCACCATAATTTTAAACTAAAAACAAACAAACAAACAAACAAACAAATGGATCAAATCATTCCATTGTAGACTCTAAAGATTTGGAAGATTTCTTTTGCCATTGAAATGGATAGTATTTTCTCTCTCTCTCTCTCTCTCTCTTTCTCTCTCCCATCTCCACCCATCTCCTTCATTTTCTTCTCCTTCCCTCTTCCTCTCCCTCCCTTTCCCATCTGCATCTCTGCCCTGAACTGTAAGATGCTGTCAAGATTCATGTGGCCCAAATACAGTGACCCACTGTACTTCTTTCTGAGATGTGAGCCTATCCCATAGAGACCGTAAGCATCTTGGGAAAGAAGTAAGGCAAAATCTAGATTTGCTGAAGTCCAGGCCAATATTATCATGTTAGATTGTTTTTTGGTTTTTGGTTTTTGGTTTTTTTGGGGGGTTTTTTTTTTTGGTTTTTTTCGAGACAGGGTTTCTCTTTATAGCCCTGGCTGTCCTGGAACTCACTTTGTAAACCAGGCTGGCCTTGAACTCAGAAATCCGCCTGCCTCTGCCTCTGGAGTGCTGGGATTAAAGGCATGTGCCACCATGCCCGGCCTCATGTTAGATTCTTAAAAAAAAAAAAAAAAAAAAAAAAAATTAGTTGCCAGCCTTGCTGATATTTCTTTTTTGATTGCTAGTTTGAATTCTGATGTTTTTTGGAGTTGTCATTATTGAAATGTTTACCACAAACCACACAGTTTAAACTATTCGATCAAGGGTCTCAGCCAACACTTAAGACAAGTTGTCCTAAGAGCTTAGAAGCCAGGCCAGCCTGTCCTGAAGACAGGACCTTCTCAGAAATGTGCACCTGTAGACATGAGCTGCCTTCCCTGCACTCTGGTGCAGCTGATAAAGGTCATTCCCCTGTTGATGTTGAGAGACATACTGTTGCTCCAGGTGCTTTGTCTGACCCCTGCATGTTCCTCTAAAATGTTTGTGTCCAGCTGTCCAGGTGCTACCATGATCCTTTTCCAGCTTCCCAATGGTGCTGTCATACTGCACACCGGAGACTTCCGAGCAGACCCCAGCATGGAACGCTCTCTCCTGGCGGGCTGCAAAGTCCATACACTGTTCCTAGATACCACGTGAGCTACTTTATCTGTTCTCTCTTATCCCACAGAGAGCTGTGTCTTGTGTTGTATGGGTAATTTAAGCGATTGCTTAGATCATTTAAATGATGGTTTACGGCTAATTTTTGTTTTAAGAGTGTTTAGCAAAAGAATGCCATTTTAAAAAACCTGCTAAAAGGCAAATTTAGAATTATAGGTCATTTTTTGTTATTTTAATTTTGAAAATGTTTATAGGACAGTCATTACTAAAATAATTGGGGGACAAATTTTAGGAAAATACCTTTTAAATGATTGTTTTTTCTGAAGTGTTGATATAGTTGATTGGAAAGCGCTGTGAAGAGGAAGCAGGCCACGTGGTGTTTTGCTTCTGAGTATTGGAATTACTTTTATTCTTTTCTTTAAAAGGTAACTTAGACGTGATACCTTTGAATCCTTCAGTGAAACAAATGTAATCACCTGAGTGTTTATACTTAGATTATGTGGTCTTAGCCTTATTAAGGTATAATTGACATAAATTATATATTTTTATACTATACAATGTGATGCCATGTATTAAAATAACTCATTGATTTGTAGGATTTAAGTATATAAACATTTCAAGGATTCTTTAGATAAAATATTTCAATAAAAGATAATCTTTCCAAAAAAAAACAAAAACAAAAACAAGTCTTTCCGTGGCCATTTGCTCCCAGTGACGAGTTTTGTTCTTTCATGTGTTCTTTAAATGGTAGATAAATTAAAGAAGTAACATTTTTTTAAAAACATACTTTTATTCTTCATATGGTTCCTGATTTCTTTGTGATAGAAGAAAGGACTGGGATTCTCTCTCCTTTTTGATGACTAAGTTCCAAAAACAGTTCTAAAAGTCATGAAAAATCATTTGTCCAGTGCTATAGTGTATTATATTTTAGAAAAATCACACTTTTCATCTCAAAATATATACAGATAAAAGCTGAGCGCCAGCCTTTCAAGTGGGTGTTTCTGAGCACCCAACCCAGCCAGAGCTGTTGTGTGGTTTTTAAGGTTTGGTTTCCCTCTTTCTGATTCTATGTCTGTGTGACTTTGTATACTTTAGTGCAGGTGGCAGTGGGAACCTAAGGTGTTAGAGCTCCTGGAGCTGGAGCTACCAGCCAAGTTAGGATCTGATTCTGGTGGGTGCTGGGAACTGAACTCAAGTCCCCTTGGAAAAAAAAGTCAGCAGTCCTAAGCCATGCGCCATCTCTGCAGCCCTTCTGTCTGCTGTATTCTTGTGATGTATGCATTCGTGTATCTGAGAGAGGAAACAACCATGTGTATATCACCTTTCATTTGAAATACTATATTAAATCATATTTAGCTTGTTTGTTTGTTTTGTTGTTGTTGTTGTTTTTTGTTTTTCAAGACAGGGTTTCTCTATATAGCCCTGGCCCCTGGCTGTCCTGAAACTCACTTTGTAGACCAGGCTGGCCTCAAACTCAGAAATTCACCTGCCTCTGCCTCCCAAGTGCTGGGATTAAAGGCATGCGCCACCACCGCCCAGCCATATTTAGCTTACTAAGTAAGAATTCTTTCCTATAAATATAATCTTGTCAGTTGTATTTTCTTTGGTAGTGACTTGAGTTTTAAAATAGATACTGAGTTCTATCACTCATAAGTAAAGTAATCAACTGGAAAAATATTGAGAAGAAAAGTATTCAAACAGGAAATTTCTTGGAGGATGATAAAAACATAACTTAAAAATATATGGTGAAAAATTATTATTGGGCCATAAATTGGCAGTAATTGGAAGCGTGTATTTTCATTGCAGGCAGAGTGGGACTGTGTGGTTTTAGTGGTTGTTCTCCTGGCGTATGAACTTGGCCTGTTTGTTTTCCTGTAAAGTAGCATCCAAGCCTCAGCTCTCTCTCGCTTCCTCTGTGTGTTTCCTTGTCACAGATACTGCAGCCCAGAATATACCTTCCCGTCTCAGCAGGAGGTTATCCAGTTTGCCATCAACACTGCCTTTGAGGCAGTAACTCTAAACCCACGTGCTCTTGTTGTCTGCGGCACGTACTGTATCGGAAAGGAGAAAGTCTTCCTAGGTGGGTGGCAGTGGTATCTAATTTCCATTAATATATTATAAAGATCAGACTCCTGGACCGGCCCTTTCATCCCTGCTCTTACATTTGATACTTACTTTCCGAAGTGATCCAGTATTACCTTTGAAGTTAGAGGGAAAATGTAGAGTGTTCGACACCTTTAAGCCAGGAGGCTAAACTTGTGGGAACGTTTGACAAGTGCATTTATCTTGACACTCATAGTCTGTAGGCAGTCTGTGTGGCACTGTGGTCTCAGCCTTGAAAGGCGCTCACTGCATAGCGTACCACATCATTCCTTGCCGTATCCACCAGTGAGCTGGCAGAGAACAATTTAACTTTTGCTCCTGGGCGATTGCTTCTGTCTTCCTGTAGTTTGTCTAGGTGAGAGATGTGTTGTTTAGTTTCTGCAGAGTGGTCCCTAATTCTTCTTAGGTGTGATACCACCATCCAGCCTCCAAGAGCTGAAGTGATAAGGCAGGACTTGAACATGAGCCAGTGTTCTTTCTTTCCATCTGCCTCTTCCTGTGCTACTTTTGTTTAAGATCAATCGTGTGTGTGTGTGTGTGTGTGTGTGTGTGTGTGTGTGTGTGTGTGTGTGTGTGTCTGCATCTGTGCATGGGAGTACAGGTGCCCACAGAGGCCAGAGGACCACTTCAGATTCCCTTGGAGCTGCAATGAGCGGCCCAACCAGGATGCTGGGAACCAAACTGGGGCCTCTGCAAGGGCAGTGTGTGCTCTCAGCCACTGAGGCATTTCAACATCTGCTTTCTATATGTGTTTCATAGTTCTTAAATAATAAGTAATAGACTTTTAAAAATAAATTCTTTGGCTTTCTCTTTGTTAATTCCACATAGCTAATGAGCAAACTCATTTGGCTATTTACGGTTAAAATGAGAATTTTATTTTGTGAATTTGTTTTTTATTTGGTAAATTATTACTTTAAAATATGAGTAAGTTATAACTTTGTTTAACGCCATGGTTTTACTGTCTTTTATCTTTTGCTTTGCCTGCAGCCATTGCTGATGTTTTAGGTTCAAAGGTGGGCATGTCACAAGAAAAGTATAAAACTTTGCAGTGCCTCAATATACCAGAACTCAGTTCCCTCATAACCACAGACATGTGCAACTCTTTGGTTCACCTCCTCCCAATGATGCAAATTAATTTTAAGGTAAGCAATCAAGATATGTATCTTTTTGTTTGTTTGTTTGTTTGTTTTCTTTTTTCCCCCGTTTAAGATGTGTATCTTTTAAGATAAGCTAGGAAAGGTATTTATCTGAATATAACCCTAAGAAATTCTGTCAGAATGAAAGTTTTCTCCTCAAGGAAAACATTTTATGTTTTTAGCCTTTCTGTGAGTATATCTTTGTAATTAACATGCCCACCAAGACTTCAGACAATAGACAATTAGCCTAGCAGAAGGAATACAGATAGAAAAGCATGTCCTATGTGGTCATTCCAATTTCTATTTTAAGACCATTTTTCCTAGTCATTTCTGGGTGAGGGAGGGATTTAGACTGTTCTAAGTTTTTTCCTCAGGCCTGTTTTGTTCAGTTCTGATTTTGACCCCTATTAATACTGGCATGAACTGCTGGTGTATCCTGACAGGAAGCTCTAGTGTGAGTCCCCAGGTATAAGCTCAAACATGTCAAATGAAAGGTCTGATATGTCACTGTGGTTTGGGGGCCTATCTCTCAGATTTACATTCTAGGAATTTTTTTTTCTTACATATTTGAACATTTTTGACACCTGCCAATGAAAACAGTAAGGTGTAATAAACATGATTTCAAACATAATTCACAAAATGTGATTTTGCTTTTGCCATCATATACATAAAGTAACTTTCCTGAAGCTTTTTAAGCTAGAAAGCCTCTGCCTTACAAATAACAAAATACCAGGAAAATGAATGTTCATTCCTTGGTGCATGAGGTGAAAGTACAATTTCAGACGTTATCTTCCTAAGTTTATAATCCAGAAAAATGTCAGATGTAACCAAGGCAGGGTTTTTCACATTGGTAATTAATTGAGCCAATCCTGTGAGCATTTTAAGTTGGGAGCTGTCCACTCGGTGGAGGTCTCAGGAGAGGCTCATCAGAAGGATGAGCACGTCTGTCCTGGAGAACAATCATGTCTGTCCTGGAGAACAGTCGTGCTGCTGTTTCATTCCTGACTCAGCCTGCTTCATCTGAACAGGTTCTCAGGGCCAGGGAGTCTGTATTCAAGGTCCACAATACTCAGACGGTATTACAGACACTGGAGGGTTAGAACCTTTCATAGGAGTGTCCGTGGATGCCATCTGCTGTAGAAATGGCCAAGTGAGGGAAGGAAGGCAGGCTTCCACCAGAGCTACAAGGCCACACCTCCTAATGGTGCCACTCCCTGGACCAAGCAGATACAAACCATCACAGGGCCTGTGCAGTGACATAATGATGGAGAGCCAGACGGCAGAGCTAAAGAGGAGTGAGAAGACTGTCATCACACATCGATGGCCAGCCTCTAGGCACACTAAAGGAAGCACAGTAATGGTATCTATGTCAGGATGCTACAGATCCTAAGCACAATGAAGTCACCCCTCCACACGCACTTGGGTAGCTATAGGAAAGCAGATAGACAGTAACTGCCACTGATGAGGGTGTGAGGGAATCTGAGCCTCTGTTCTCTGCTATCGGGATCTGAGGTGGTGCCTCACGTTCAGTTGGGTGCTGACCTGATCAGTCCCGGGCACATCCCAGTGCTACCTAAGAAAATCAAAAACATCACCATGTATAAAAGTGGGTAAATATTCACAGTAGTGAGATCTATAGAGGCCAAAAAATAGAGAGAACCCCAATATCCATTAAATAGTGAATAAACAAGTATATAATGTGATATATCCGCAAGGCAGGATAGTCTTCAGCCATGAAAAGTGATGGGAAAATAAAACATGCCACAGCATGAGCTATGAGAAAAATATGTAAATCTGTGTGTCTCGTGGTTTGGTCCACATGTGTAAATCTGTAGGCCCAGGACGCCTGTCCAGGTTTGGAAGGAAGACAACGGAGTGTGACTGTGGGGGGCAAAGGGCTTCTTTTCTGGGTGATGTAAATGTTCTAGAATTTGGTAATGGCAATGTTGCACAACTTTGATTTTGTAAGTAGACTGGAAACTGCTGAATTGTGTGATTTTTTTTTTTTTTTTAACACTGGTAGTTGCTGTCTAGAAGCCTAGAGACAAAACAAACCATGAATAAGCAGTGGAGAGGTAAATGTAGACCAGCAGCAGAGCCCGGTGCCTGAGAGCAGCAGAGCACTGCAGACGCTGGGCACACAGAGAGAGCATGGCTTCCTCGGAGAGATGAGTGGCTCTGCACAGCCCATAGCTTTATAGACTGTTTTCTGGTCCTCGAGAGCTTCTTTCAGATTATATTTTTATCATTGCAGACCTAAACAGAAATAAATCTTGAGGCAACTGCAAACTTAAGTACAGTTTTTATGCAGGAACTCAAACTGACTTTCAGGGCAGATTTGGAAGCCTTTCTTCTGAGCACAATTTAGGCTGCAGTTCTTGAAAAGGGAGTGACCTGCTACTATTGTCTAAATCTTTAATACTCTCTGAGCTTATTTTCCCATTTCTGGGAGTTTATATTAAAAATTAATCCTGTATGAAAAGGCTATTTTTTAGGGCTCTCAGATGATGAATGCCTAAGAAAGATAAGAAAGTGGAGTCCCTCCAGGCACACCTGAGGATGGGGCTGTGAGGCTCCAGCGAGTGAGCCAAGCCTTCTTTACCTCCTATGCCTGCTGGAACTACAGCAGCATCTATTGTACTGCCTCGGTGCGCTCTCCCATCCTCCCTGGAAGTGAGCAGATAGACAAAGTGAGCTGATAGAGGTGAAGTTTGAAGCTTCCTAGTCTAATAGGCACAGCGGGGTGGAATCTGATGACTATTGTAAGGCCGTATATCTTATATCTGTATATCTTAATGACTATAGCCACATTTTTACCAACCCCAAATATTTGTACTGCATCAAACATAATGGCTTTCTTGTTAAAAGATAAGCCCAGTAGTTTTCTAGGTGTTCAGGGGATCTTTAAAGGGTTTTAGAATGTGGGGTCAGTAAAGTGCTTGCTGTACAGGATTAGAATTCTATCCCCATTAAAAACAAAATGAACAAGCAACAAAGGAAGAAGCACCTGGATGGAATGTGTGCTTTGTGGGCCCGGCACCAGGAAGGAAGCAGAGAACTGCGTCTCCAGGGCTCCCTGGCCTGGCTAGGAGGGAGATGGATGCCAGAGAAGGACACACAGATTACCCTCTGGCCACCACAAGCCCGTTATGTGTGTGCCTGAATTCACACATACACACACACACACACACACACACACACACACACACACACACACACTACACGGCACACAATCACATGCACTCTTATATCTAAAAATAAAGGTTGAAACGCTGCGAATGATGCTAAGTTCATACTCCAGCTCATCCCGAGGTCTCACAGGTGTCACATGGTTGACTGCCACCTCTGACTTAACCCCATTGACTAAATGTGGTAAAACATAATACAGAGGTGCTGTGGGGGTTGCTGGCATTCTGCAGGAAACCTTGGTGATGTTGCCAAGGCGTTCTTCTCACAAACTGGTTACTAATAAACATGGGAAGACAATCATAAATCAGGGGTTTTGTGTTGACTAAATTGTTTATAATAACTTTCCTCATGAGAACAGCCCCACAATTGTAGCTAATGCAGTGAGGGGTTGCTGGCAGCCTTTTCTGTAGATTTGGCACGTGTAGCCACAAGTTTCTATTTGTAGCACTGGCTTATATCACATGTTATTTTTAGAATAACTAATTTGTCTCATAGGAATCAAAAATTGGTGCCAGTTTAATTCTTTCAGACAGTTCAGGCACATGGATGGTGGTGTGTGTGTGTGTGTGTGTGTGTGTGTGTGTGTGTGTAGGTTAGTAATGGATGCTGCAAACTAGACTCCAGTTTATGGGACTACGAATACAATTACATGTATTATTATCCATGGTCTCTGTTTACTGTCACTTCCTCTCAGGCTGAGGGTAAAGTGGGAAAGTGAAGTGGGGAAAAATAGTAATTAAGCAAACAACCAAAACAAAAACTTGAAAACATACAATGCCGGGGATGTAATAGAAACTTCAGTATCTGTAAATCCAGCTGTTAATATCAAAGTTAGGAGCGGACTAGAAATGCAGTCCTTTCATGGTAGATATTTTCATATTTTCTTCAAATTAATAGAAACTTTTGATTAGTACAAAAAGAAGTCAAGCGGGGCTGGGAGGACGGCTCAGCAGATGAGCACTCGCTGCGCAGGCTCGCTCTGGGCTGGAGCGTCCAGCACCCTGTAAGAGGCCAGGGAAGATACAAGTGCTTGCAGCCTCAGTGCTAGGGTTGCAGAGACAGGAAGGTGGCTGGTGCTGGCCACCAGCATACTCCAGTTAGACTGACCCTGCCTGACTCAAGGGACAGGCAGAGCATGATAGAACAGGATACTCCATGTCCTCTATCACATGAACACATATGCTTGTGCATGTGCACGCGCGCGCGCACACACACACACACACACACACACACACACACACAGGATTATTTCATCAACAAAGTGCATTTTAATTAATTCTACCCTTTTGAAATCCTAGATTTCAACCTTAAACTCTAAAGCATTAACCTTCAAAAAAAATCCTTTATGTCATCATTACCAGTCCCACGCCACTGTTACCTTCAGCTGAGTTTCTCCAGGCTTTCAAAAAGAGGTTTGTGAGATGTCATAGTCAGTTCTGACTTTAGCTGAGACACCTTAACCTAGTCAACACTCACAAGAGAAGCAGGTGTGGTGGTTTGAATGAGTGGCCCCTGCAGGCTCCTGTGTTTGCATGCGTAGTCAGCAGGAAGTGGCACCATTTGAGAAAGACTAGAAGGTGTGGAAGTGTCTTGGTGGGAGTAGACTTTGAGGTTTCAAAAGCCCAGAAGAACCCCAGTGCCTCTGTCTCTGTGGGTCAACTACTACTCCAGCCCTGTGCCTGCTATGCCTGCTACCATACTCCCTGCCTTGCTGATAGTGGATTAAACCTCTGGAACTGTAAGCAAGCTCCTAACTAGCCCAGTCTCTCTCTTCTTTTGGTTCACTAGCCCAGTCTCTCTCTTCTTTTGGTTCAGGTTGTAGAACTCTCAACCACTTCTCCAGCACCATGACTGCCTACCTACCTGCATCATGTTCCCTGCCATGATAATGGATTAGGCCTCTGGAACTGTGAGCAAGCCCTCAATTAAATACTTCCCTTTATAAGAGTTGCCTTGGTCATGGTTGTCTTCACAGCAATAGAACAGTGACTAAGCTCTGAAATGGTAGCACACACCTTTAATCCCAGCACTTGGGAAGCAGAAGCAGGTGAGAGTTCGAGGCCAGCCTGGTTCCAGGAAGGATGGTCAGGGCTACACAGAGAACCCTGACTCAAAAAACTAAAAACCAAACAAAAGTGAAATACAAAAAACAATGAGTAAGACAGCACATCACTTCTGATTACAGTGTCCTGAAGACTGAGATGAGTCCAGTTCATGTTTGAGGTAAACAGCAGATGCCCAAGAAGAATGCTGTGGTACATCTTTAAAGGGAGGGTCTGTACTGAGCACAGTGCCATGTTGGTAGATTCTTGTGTCCCCTCCTCAGCTCCCGTCAGCTTGTGCCCACAGACTTGTGCTGCCTTTCTGTGTATTGTTATCAGTATTAGTGTCTCTGTATGTAGCTTTGGAACTCACTCAGATCAGATCTCGCTTAACTCTGCTACTTAGATCCCAAATAACTTGTAGGGCTTCTTTCCGGGTGCTGCCTTGACCATTTCCAAACAGTAAAAAAGAGGAACTTGTATGTGCTTCCCGTGACTGTCTCTTTCAAAGCATGGCACCAGGTTGTGGCACACCAGTCTTGACAGCAGAAGCTGCCTGTGCCAGGTCTCTGATCTCACCCTTTAATTCCACAGGGTCGTCTCTGTTGACGCCGACCAGCAAATCAATGTACTGCTTTTACTTCACAGGGTTTGCAGAGCCATTTGAAGAAGTGTGGTGGGAAATACGATCAGATTTTGGCGTTCCGACCCACAGGATGGACACACTCTAACAACATAACTCGCACAGCGGATATTACTCCTCAGACAAAAGGAAATATATCAATATATGGTAAAGTTATTCAGGTTTCCCATTTTCAGTCATTTCTGCTTTTTATTACATCTCTTTATTCATGTGCATATAACATGCATAGATGTGAAGGTCAGAGGACAGCCTGCAGGAGCCGGTTCTCTCCTGCTGCTGTGCGGGTCCCAGGGCTGACATTTGGTCATCAGGTGTGAGAGATAGCAAACATCCTGACCACTGATCCATCTCTCTGGTCCAGGGCTTGTCTTACTTTAAAGCGCTGTAGAATTAACAACCAAGGAAAATGGGTGGCAAAGAATTTAGCCGCTCAAGAGTTTCAGGTCTCTGTTTAACTCTGAATTCCTACCCAGTGCATTGTAAGCCAGCATAAGCCAGCTGTCAGTACTCCGATGCAGCCTAGCATAGGCCACCACATGTGACAGGCCAGTGATTTTAGAGGAAATGATAGAATTACTCGAAACAGGCAATGCTGTGGTTTTGTACCACAGTGACAGGAAGTAGCAAGGTTGTGGCAGGAAGAGGTAGGTGTTTCAGTTGTGGTGACAGCAAGGTAGCAGCTGGTACAGGCCCCTTTGGGAGGTTTACCCTCGCCCTCAGAATAAAGGCATGCTGCATGTCACCAGACAGCTGACTCACCTTCACTGAGGACTGGCTCACTCTCAGGCCCCTCCGTTGCTCTTTAGCTGTAAGAGAAGGCAATAAAGGGTTTTAGAATTCCTTTTTCCCTTCTTGCTCTTTCTATAAAGCTGGGCATTGGGTTTGCTTACTCTAGAAACCAGACATCCATTTGTCTTTCTTCCCGTTTTCCTCATACTTCCTCCAGACTTTCCTGACGTTCACAGCTGAGGGAAGCGTGTAGCCCAGTGGTTCTCAAGCTTCCCAACGCTGCAGCCTTTAATGTTCACGCTGTGCTGACCCCACCTAAAGTTGTCTTCACTGCTACGTCAGAACTATCATGCTGATACTGTCATGAATCATAATGTAAATATCTGTGTTTACCGGTGGCCTTAGGCTACACCTTAGACTGATTTGACTCCCAAAGAGGTTGAGACCCACAGGTTGAGAACTACTGGTTTAGAAGAAGAAGTAAATTCCAACTATATATATAACTCTCTAAAAATGCATATGTCTAGGTATATGCATTAAAACTTAGTGTTTTTGTTTTCTGTGTTCCCTGAGTTTTATGTTATGTTAATGTTTTCATCTTTATTAGTCATAAAGACACCAAGGGGTTTTTTTTTTGGGGGGGGGGATATTGTTGTTGTTTGTTTTGTCTTTTTTTCTTCAAGATTGTGTTTCTTTGTGTAGCCCTGGCTGTCCTGAAACTTGTTCTTTAGACCAGGCTAGCCTCAAATTCAGAGATCGCCTGCCTCTGCCTCCCAAGTGCATGTGTGGTTAAAGAAGTGCGCCACTACCGCCCAGCAAGACATCAAGTTTTATTGTCTAAAGCACCAGAGGGTTTTTTTTAAGAGTAATATTCTATTTTGCTTTTCTATTTTTTATTTTTTACTTTTATTAGTTTGGTTTTTAGAAAATAATCTTTTCCCTCTGATGTTACAGGGATTCCCTATAGTGAACACAGCAGCTACTTAGAAATGAAGCATTTTGTCCAGTGGCTGAAGCCACAGAAAATCATACCCACTGTCAATGTCGGCAGCTTTCAGTCTAGGAGCATGATGGAGAAATACTTTAAGGAATGGAGATTGGAAGCCGGATACTGATGCTGTCACAGACGTCAGCTGGGTTCCACACGGCAGGCGGGGACAATGAAATCTAAATTGATGTGAGGTGCGGTCCATGAGAACAGTCTCAGCGCTGTGTTCCTCCCTCGCTTTGAACAGTGATATACCCACTCAGAACCCCCAGTGACCACTGAGAGTAGCTCTTCCCAGTCCCTTTCACTCTTAATCTCTTCCCCATGGGTTAACAGTCATGTGCAGTAAATATGGATACCAGACACCAAGCATTATCTATATAATTATGAAACAAACCTTTTATATGATATGTATTCTTAAATAAAATTTAATATAGAACCTATTAGAGCATATTTGAATGTGTTTCATTGTCTTATTTTCTTTTTAGTAGAACAACTTTATTTTCACTGCAAAACTGAAAAGTACAGAGTCCTATATTCCTCAAGCCCCATACTGGTGATAGCCTTCTCTCCTTATAGCATCCTCTACCAGAATAGTACATGCATTAACATCAGTGTGTGTTTGTGTGCTGACACTATAAAGCCATAGTCTATAGTGTGCACTAGGTAGTGGTGCATATTCTGTTGGCTTTTACACACATATGGCACATCAATCATCAGGGTGTTGTACAAAAATGTCACTACTTTAAATATGCTTTCTGTGCCTTATGTGCCCTGAGTTCATGCTTTTACTACCCACGACTGGCACCTGGCAGATCTGAATGACAGGTAGCCTAACACTCCCTGAAAAGAAGCAAGCCAGAGACAACCACTGGTCCTGTGCCATTGAGACTCAGACTGGCTTCCAGGGTGGGGAACAAGACAGAGACTAGAGGAACACCTACTGGGTCTATGGGCCTGGGTGGGAGTGAGCTGGAAACAGACGACCCTCACATGGGGCCGCTGCTTGAGTGCATGAAGGGGCTGATCTTATAGACACCAAACTTCAGGATCTCCATGACACAGGGCAACAACAGGCTATCTGAGAGGAGACCCAGTGAGGTTCCAGTGTTAGAACCCCAGAGTAGCAGAAGCCAGGAGACATTGCAAACAAAGAAGTATGTGGACAAAGGATATCCTGTGGGTTCAGTGAGGTACGTTAGCTTCCACAATGAGACTTTTTTCCTCTGTTGGAGCTTGGAGTTGCAAGGGTGGATGTCAGGTATGAAGGGAAGTGGAGGTGAGTGGGATCAGGGTACATGATGTGAAATTCACAAGGTTATTTATTTATTTATTTATTTATTTTGGTTTTTTGAGACATGTAGAGAGCCGCTCCCGAGTCGGCTCTGTTGCTATTCTAAGAAGGCTCTGACATCCTGTACAGAGCAAGTAAACAACCCGAAGACATCCTGTTACCACCCCCCATACAGAGCTAGTAAACAACAAAAAAAGCGCAGGTGCCTGTTGCTTAACCACCGCCCAGCCCGGGGCTTAACATGAGTGATGGCCCAGCAGCCAATCCAGTTAAGACACGCCTCCTCCTTGGCTATATAAGCCGAGGCTTTTCCCGGGCTCGGGGCCTTTTCCACTTTCAAGCTAGAATAAAGCTTTGCTGTAGAAGAATCCTATGTGTGGCCTGCTTCTTCCTGCTGGCAGGATACGGCGGGTCACAGAGACAGGGTTTCTCTGTATAGCCCTGGCTGTCCTGGAACTCACTTTGTAGACCAGGCTGGCCTCGAACTCAGAAATCCGCCTGCCTCTGCCTCCCGAGTTCTGGGATCAAAGGTGTGCGCCACCACACCCAGCTCACAAGGTTATTTTTATTTCCTCACATGTAGGAATGAGATGAGAGCCAGACTTAAACTGTGCTGAGCCCAGAGCATTTCCTTCTCTGTCCTAACCATCCCTAGACCCAGGCCTCAAAGCTTCTAGCCTCTGTAGCATCTAATTTTCAAAGCTGACTGATTCAGCCTGGCTTTTCTCAGCCTCTGACTGAATTGCTCTGCCTGGCCTTATACTAACTTTGACAGTGTGTTCTAATCTTCTGACTCCTTCTCATTCTCTGGCTCATTCTGTCTTCACCTGTGGATAGCTTGTTCTCTCTATCACCTGTCTCTGTAAAACTGTCTAGGTTAAACTACCATACACACACACCACCCAGTACATCCCACCCCATATACACACACACCACCCAGTACATCCCACCCCATATACATACACACCACCCAGTACATCCCACCCCATATACACACACACCACCCAGTACATCCCACCCCATATACACACACACCACCCAGTACATCCCACCCCATACTACTTTTCTTTCTTTCTTCCTGCTCTAAAGTAGTCTCTCATCCTTTCTGTTCTCCTATGAGAATAGAGGTATCTCATAGGAGATGTATCATGTAACAGGGTATATCTTATCTCTGACTCATTTGGTCAAACCTTTCTTACTATGATCTGACACCCCTGCTCCCAGAGTAGCCATTAGCTACTTTTGCTCCATGCCTGCAAGCTATTTTATACTGTTGTGGGAACATGCCTGCCAGTCATTGACACAGAGAAGTGACTTGGCTCCAGGACATGCTGACCACATACCCGGTTTTGTTCTGAATGTTCTGTATGAGGTTTGCTAGTCTTGGGTGCTGGAGAGATGGCTCAGTGGTTAAGAGTACCGCCTGCTCTTCCAGCGGTCCTGAGTTCACTTCCCAGCAACCACATGGTGTCTCACAACCATCTATAGTGGGATCTGATGCCCTCTTCTGGTGTGTTTAAGAACAGCTACAGTATACTCATACATAATATAAATAATTCTTTAAAAAAAAAAACTAATCTTAAGACATTCTACAGAGCTTTATGTGGAACCCATCAAATCAAAGGTCAATATGAACTGCTACATCTAAAATATCTTGAGTCACAGATGACTACTCGGCAACCCTTCCTGCACATATGAGCCCACTATGGGTTTTGTGATTGGCATTGACGAATGCTACTAATAAGCCAAAAGGTTATTATTATAATTATAATACCTAATATAATTATAACATGATTATATTCAGGACCAATCAGCATAAAGGTTAGCTGATATACTTTGCCTAGTAAGCCAACTGCTCTCCTCCTTGTCCTTTAACCTTTGAACCTGGTTTTTCCTATTAAAACCCTGAAAACAAACTAGTAGCACAGTTAGGCCTCTGCGTCCTTTTTGCGATCCTGAATGCTCAGAGTTAAGGTGTGCATTCAATAAACTATTCTTGCTTAACTGAGATCAGTGTTTATATGGTTTGAGTGCTAATTCCTGAACCCCAACATTTCTCTGATTTGTCACTTTGTCTGCCCCTCAATTAGATGTAAATTTCAATATGGGTGGCGCATGCCTTTAATCCCAGCACTTGGGAGGCAGAGGCAGGCAGATTTCTGAGTTTGAGTCCAGCTTGATCTACAAAGTGAGTTCCAGGACAGCCAGAGATACACAGAGAAACCCTGTCTTGAAAAACCAAAATAAATAAATAAATAAAAATAAAAAATAAAAATAAAAAAGAAATATTAGAGTGTCATTTTCCTATAATAATCATTGTGTTTTTGTAATGGGTTAACCAGGTTAGAAAATTCCTTCTGCCTGTCCTCTGGAAGGGATGGGAGAGAATGGTAGCCATTTCCTGCCCAACACTGACCACAGGTGCCTGATGCTTTTTGTTTTAGAGAGTTCTTCATTCACAGACACAACTTCATCACATTGTCTGTCTCGCTCTGTTCATTTTGACAGGTTGTGCCACTCCAGCGATTGGCTTGGCATATCTAAAGTACCCCATTTCTGTTTGCTCTCAGGATTTACCACTAACTGCAGATGCAGTTATAAAGAAATTCCACATTGGACTTTAGGGAGGTGATCCCAAAAGCTACATAATCACCCATGAGGGATGTGGGAAAGTCGGTAGGAGTGGGCTTCTGCTGAATTATCAAGAGATTAGAAACTGTAGGCTTATGTGGCAGTGTAATTGTTTTGCAAAGTGAGGTTATGGAACTTATTATATATGAGTGTTTACCTCTATTACAGTAATTGAGCAGTTTTTCCAAAGTAAAAATTTCATGCCTACGCATATTAAAAATGTTTTTGTGACAACTAAAAAAAAGCTAGGATCATGTATATACAAATGTGTATTCTTGCATGAACTTTATTAGTAAACTTGATTAAGGAATTTCTTAATAAATTCTTACATAAAAACCTACACAGAAAAATGTCAATAATGGATTTAATCATGAGAAAGAAAACTGGTCATGAAACCTCTTTTGTCTAAGCTTGGATTGTACTTTGTTATGGAGGTAAAAAGTCCAGGTGGAACAGGGTGGAAACAGTTTGCAATGGGGTGATTTGATTATTTTCTCAGTTGACTTTGAGTTTTAAATAATTGTTTTATTTAATTGCTTGTTTTAATTGTTTTGAGGTTTTAAATTTCTTGAAGTTATTAAGGGTTATAATTAGAAGAACTTCACATCTACAGATCTTAGCACGGAGGATGTGGTTAAGGGTTGTTCTTCCATTCTTCCTCCATTCCTCCCCCTGGCTTGTTTTGGTTGTTTGATTGTTTTCAGAGCTACAGATTTAACCCAGGGCCTTTTGTGTCCAGCCCTTCTTTTTTTTGGGGGGGGGGGGTTCGAGACAGGGTTTCTCTGTATAGCGCTAGCTGTCAGCTGTCCTGGAACTCACTTTGTAGACCAAGCTGGCCTCGAACTCAGAAATCTGCCTGCCTCTGCCTCCAAAGTGCTGGTATTAAAGGCGTGCGCCACCACACCCGGCTCAGCCCTTCATTTTTAATAGTATTTTTTTTCATTATTTTGAGTATTTTACTTATAAAATCAGGCATGCCATTTTATGAGCAGTCCCATTCTGCAGGCCCTGGCAGACACCACTTTGTGACAGCTTGGCAGAGTGTGTTTGCTGCTATTGTTACAAAATATAAACTCCCTGGGGAGTCCTGATTGTTCTATGTAGAGGTCACAGCCCACAGGGACACTTCCTAGGTTCTGATGAGCACGTGTGGTTCAAGTGGTTTTGTTTGTGCTTTTGCTTTTTTTTTTTTTTTTTTTTTTTGTAGTACTGTGGACTCAACCCAGGGCTTTAAGGAAGCTAGACAAGTGACCTGCTCTGCGGCTGCAGTCACAACCCTTTTTTTGTTCTTACTCTGAGAAAGGATGCTGCAGGTTGCCTGCCTGACCTTGAGGCTGCAGGCCTGAAGCCCCCCCCCCCACCACCACTGCGCCTTGAGTAGCTAGGATTACAGGATGAGCCAACACCGTATGTGACTCTCAGAGTCTTCTCTGGTCTCCAATAGTTTGGTAAAGTACAGGAAGAAACCCAGCAACGTTCAGAACTGCTGAGAAGGAGGAGCAGGCTGAAGCTGACCTGGAGGGATGTGTTCTGCTTCGCGTGTGCTCTGGACTCCTCAGACATCTCCTTCATGTCTAAGTTACCCTTACTTTCTCCACTCTGTGTGTGCCTAGGTAGGAAACTGCCCTTTAGGACATCTGTTGTTGAGATAGATCCCTGTGGACCAAGTGCACCCTGAATGAACTTCCATACTTCAGCCTGAGTACCCACCATACTTCAGCCTGAGTACCCACCATACTTCAGCCTGAGTACCCACCATACTTCAGCCTGAGTACCCACCATACTTCAGCCTGAGTACCCACCATACTTCAGCCTGAGTACCCACCATACTTCAGCCTGAGT
>LR749509.1:4511849-4523815 GCA_902729485.2 Mus minutoides
CCCCCAGAATGATCTGTCGTCAAAGAACTTGACTTGCAGTTCGCAGCTTATCTGATTTGTGTACTTCTGGCCATTTATTTCATTTGATAATTATTTTAGAAAGAGTCTAAGACAAATGGTTAGAATGGTACCAGTTAATTACTGAGCAATGGGAAGTTTTGTGCTGAAAGCCATTTCTGGTCTGAATGATTGAGCATGCTCCCCTAGTGATCGATCACTGGGGCGTGGTGACCATCCTTCTTCTCTTCCCTTCCTTTAGTGCCTGCCCTCTCCTCCCAGACGACTGTCCTCTCTGTAGAGTGACGTGCTCCCCTCAGGGCTTCACAGCTACATTTTTTTGAACCAAGAATAATTCATAAGACATTTGTCATGGAGTTGATAGTAGATAGCAAGCCAGGATAGTACAGCATTGATTTTTTTCTTCCCTCTTAAACCTCCACAGCTGGGCCAGTAAGGCAGAGAAATGCCTGGGCCCAGCGTTCAAAGGCTACGGGCTCTTTAGGCCGACTGCACGGCTGGCCTCTGAGCGCGGCTGTTTTCTTGGAGTCCTAAGAAGACCCTCTTTCCTCAGCACAGTCTCTGATCCACGGCATCTCATTATGCTGCTTTGTTTCTTGAGGACTAAAAATGGATTTGCGAGGGGATTCTTGCCTACAGCTCTGTTCTCGGTGTACACGAGGACATTGGTGCTGTGGTCTGGAGTCAAAGAAGAACTTGCACACTGAGGGGTGTTATTCCTGCTAATTAGTAGCAAGTTTTCCTGAAGCACCAAAACCCAGGCTCCTTTAAGATCCATCCCACGCTGCACCATAAATACATTTCAGCCAGGGTTTATATTTTATTCATCTTATGATACAGTCCCTTTCGGAGTCTGGCCCAGAGACAGTTCTCATAAATTTTAAATGCTTGAATGGCCCTTGGATAAACAGTGACCAAAAAAAAAAATCCATCTATATCCTAAGAGTTAAGTTTTCAAAATTCTTTTTTATGCAACTCTTCTGTGAAAATAGGTTTGTTCCAGAATAACCGCTGGAAGTAAAAATATGTTGAAACTAAAAACACAGTGAATTGTTTCAGTACATTCAAGTGTGTGTTCTTCACATTGAATGTAGCATAGAAACAATTTAGAAGAAAACAAACACTTTAAGAGAGATATATCAGCTCAGTACGGGTGCATAGACTTGAAATCTCAGCTACTCAAGAGGCAGAGGCAGGAGGATTGCAAATTCAGCCTGTCTCAAAAGCCAAAACTCAAGTGTGAGGATCTTCACTGCTTAGTGGCTAGTATACTCGAGAGGGGAGGATAAATCATGATTTTTCTGTCTTAAGGGAGGTGAGACTAGGGTCGCCGAGGTTGATGATAGTCCAGATGGTAAAAGAAAATATAATATATATTAAATTAATTTGGAAACAAGTTTTGCAGCTAGTCCATGGGTGAGGATGACCAGGCCAGCCTTTAAGCAACTTGTTCGATTTAAATCAAACTTGGGTTTATGTAAACACTCTTATGTCTTGGAATGAATTTTGCGGTTTAGATTCTAATAGACATATACTAGTTTACATAAAGATTTAAGGCATCTAAAAATACTGTGTGCTTTGTCCCAAATGTGATTGACATTTTTCAAGGAGAAACCTTTAGTAAAGTCAAGTTGTTTTATCAGTCTAAGCCCTTCTGAGATTTCAAAGTGGAAAGCAAGAGCTTAAAAGGTCACGGAGTGGCATCAAAGCAGGGTTTGGATTCACCGTTACATAATATTAGACTGTTTTAAATTTCTTTTTTTTTTCCCTTGTTCCGGTCAATCCCGCTCGCTCTGGCTGGCTCCGCTTGTTCCGGCCGCCCCCGTATGGCCCCCGCTCTCTCTGGCCGGCCGGCCCTGCTCGCTCCAGCCATCCCCGTTCGGCTCCGCTCGCTCTGGACAGCCCCGCTCGCTCCGGTTGGTCTCTCCAGTCCAAGGATTCGCTTTTCTTATTATTCTTCATAAGTACACTGTAGCTGACTTCAGACGCACCAGAGGAGGGCGTCAGATCTCATTACAGGTGGTTGTAAGCCACCATGTGGTTGCTGGGATTTGAACTCATCACCTTTGGAAGAGCAGTCGGGTGCTCTTACCCGCTGAGCCATCTCACCAGCCCTGTTTCAAATTTCTTATGAAAGAGCTGTGGCGGACTTCCTGGTGAGGGTCTGAGCTCTGACTCTATGTCATCTGGGACAAGCAGATACAAGCGTAAATGAACTAAAAGCAACAGTGCCCGTCTGCAAGGGGATCAAAGGTCAAGGGGCCCTGTTGTGCAAGGTCAGCCAGATGGTGATGGTGATGGCCCTGACGGTGTCTTTCATCCATGGGAGGACTGGTCTGCCCTATTTTTCATTTTGTTTTTAACTGCTTTACCGAAATCTATTTCACATAGCATACTAGTCACCCATCTGATGTGTACACATGAGTGGTTCTTAATACTTGGCAACCAAGCACAGTGTGTTTGGATGGGAATATATATATATATCTCATTAAATTACAATTGTAAGCTGCCACGTGTGTGCTGAGGACAAAGCCTAGGTCCTCTGAAGAAGCAGCCAGTGCTCTTAACTGCTGAACTATCTCTTCAGTCCTAAATAGGACTATGTTCCAGGGGCATGAACTGACTAAAGGGAGGTAAGATGGTTACTGCCTCAGGTTGCACACAGGATGCAGAATGAACCTTACAACTACCACTTGGATTTGGAGACTTGAGCCTGGAAGGCTTGAAAAATCACAGTGGAAAGACGAACCAAACTTTAAAGAAATGGCTTATAATGCTGATGTAAATATGTAAAAAGGAAATGTTCAGTTTTTATACCTTCAAGCTGCAGCATGCTATGGAAGACGGTATCTGGAAGCCATATAATTCAATAGTTTTATAACTAAATAAAATTATAGCATAGTTAGTTCCCCTTTAGCCCTAAATCATATCATCCCTGGCTAAGATCGAGTTTTTCAAACATAGATAATAAAAGTCCTGAGTTTTAAACAACCCAGTGATTCTCGAGTCCTCAGAATGATCAGCCAAGAAACCGCTTCTTGTTCTAGGAGACAACTCTGAAACTGTTTACACAGGAACTCCATACTCAGTCCAGATTGTGAAATTTATTCATACATATTAAAATTTCTGACAAGTTCTTGACAAAGAGCAGGTAAGAAAAGCCCATCAGCAGTTCAGCTCAGTTCTGTGGACCCCTGTCAGAGGGAACAAGTGCATTCGGATACCGTGTTTTTGCTGTGCCAGGTAAACTGGGAGACATTAGATACCCTCCAACAACGATCTGCTCCTACGCTGGGAATGCCCTGAACAGCACTCACAGCCTTTTAAACTGTTCAGTCTATAATAGCAGAAGTTGCAAAAAAAATGTAATATCTAGTGTACAAATCCACTGAGTGGCCTGGTGTGTGTTCCTTTAGGAAATGTTCTCAGTGTGCTGGTTATGTAAAGACACTGCTGGCAGAGGTCAGATTCCTTAGGGAGCGTCTCTGCAGCAAGGCAGCTTCTGAGATGGATTGCCAATGTAAGGACACCCACGAGGGAGAAGAAAGAGAAGAGCGACAATTATCTCTGAAAAAGAAAGCCAGAGACGGATGGGAATAAATCCTTTCAAGGAAAAAGTAGTCAGTAGCCATATATCTTGGAAATAGTTAAATGTCCACTAAGGTCATTCAAGCAATATGAGAAGAGATGGGAAGACAGACATCAGCCTTTAAAGGACCAAACGGAAGATAAACAAAGAAGTAAACAGAACACCCTACAGCACCCCAGGAAAGAACTACAGCACCCCAGGAAAGAACTACAGCACCCCAGGAAAGAACTACAGCACCCCAGGAAAGAACTACAGCACCCCAGGAAAGAACGTCCTACAGCACCCCAGGAAAGAACTACAGCACCCCAGGAAAGAACTACAGCACCCCAGGAAAGAACTACAGCACCCCAGGAAAGAACGCCCTACAGCACCCCAGGAAAGAACTACAGCACCCCCGGAAAGAATGCTGTAGGGGAGAGGTGCAGTCAGCGCGGAGCGTGGGCGGTAGAGCGCGGTCTTATTAAATCAAAGCCACCTCATGATCTCCTTCTGCTGGGGAGTCACATTTTTGAGAAATGAAACTTGACAAAGATATATGGAAAGTAATTTTCATCTTTTCTGCTCTTTATTCAAAAATGTCAAACAAGAGGCGCATTTTCAATATATATTACAAGGTCAAAGTTACTTCCAAAGATTCTTCAGCCAAGGTGCTAATGGAATTTGTTACCATGTTGGAGAGATTGTATTAATTTTTCTCCTTTCTAACTTGAGATTCATTAGCATGATAGTAAAGTTATTAAAAAAAAAAGATGAACAGATTCACAAGGATCAGATGACAACTGAAACAAGCATAAGGCCCCCTGTGCCAGGGAGATGGCTTAGTGGGTAAAGCACTTCCCACACATCTGTAATCCCAGCACTCCTACAGGGTGACGGAGGCAGGAGAATCCCCACAAGTTCAGGGGCCAGCTAGCTCAGTGATAGCTGCAGTGGGGATGAGACCCCACCTGTCGCAAAATGGAAGGAGAGAAGGGACACCTGAGGCGTCCCTCTGATCCCTGCATGCGCTCTGTGGCACCAGTGTGCCTCTGCACAGGTACAGGAACATGTGTGCAAGTGCTCATTTCCCCACGGCCTCCTTCATCTTCCCTTTGGTGATACCTGTGAGCTTGATCTCTCAGATACTGTGTGCCTGCTCCATCATCTCCCTCCCGCACCCCTGTGTGTATAGGGTCTCAGGTAACCCAGGCTGACCTTGAACTCACTTGTTGAGCTTGACCTTGAGTTCCAGTCTCCTCCTAAGTACTGCAACTATCAACAAGTCCAAATTATATCTCATATTTAAACAGTTTTTTTAACTTTGTCAAGGATTTTATCGTTAATCTTTCTTCTACATAAATGTTATTTTGATAGAAAATGAATTGGCCCCTGACATCTATCCTCTCTTCACAGGAAGAGAATTTTAGCTCAGTGCCCAGAATAGAAACTGCATTTCAATTTTCTCTTACAGCTTAGTGCGTCAGTGTGACTAAGGTCTGGCCAAAAAGACATGAGCAGAAGAATTGAGACATTTCTGAGTTGTCATCCATACAGAAAAAGCATGCCCTGCTCCCTCACCGCTCTTCTTACTGTTTGGAACTTCATGCCAAGGTGTCCAGGCTTTTCCATGAAGCTTAGGCGTAAGGAAGTAGAAGGAGATTGGGCCTGGATAGGCCGTCCTGAGGCTTCCGTAAGAAGCAAATCCCAAAGTTCATTTGCTATTCAATTCTTGTAAGGTCTTTATTACCCAGATCCAGGCCTTACCCCAGTGCACAATGCTCCCTTCCACCAAGGGGTTCACGACGCAGGGCCTTGTCAGTAGGTAGGGCTCAGCTCATATCACCTCAGAACCTCAGAAGAACATTTTTATGCTACTCTATTGAAAGTTTTTTTTTTATCATCCCCCCCCCCTTATTATTCTGTGGCTCACTTTCCCATTGCAGTGTCTTCTAGAGTTCAAGTTTGATGAATCGAATGACCTTGTCTATCTTGCTCATTGCTAGACCCGTAATCCCTGGCACAGTGCCTGGCCCCTGGTGGGGGAGCAGTATTTATCTGTTGAATGGTTAAGTGTATCATACTGTGACTTTAACAGAGAAATTAATCTTAAGAACCAGCATGCACATGCTGTTTGGGAACATAGAGATAAAGTAGAAGAAACAGTATTTAAAATGTTCTTTGATAGCTACTTCTGGGACCCAGGTGTAAAGTGAGGACAGACAGGATCCTACTGGTTTTTCCCATTATATGTCCCTTTGATAATATTTGATTTTTAACCTGTGAATATGTGACTTTGGAAGATATCATGCTTTGAGGTAACTATTGTGTCATTCAAATGATGTGTTAGACTACTTGATGAGATGAAAGAACATTCACAAAACAAAAATATCATGTGGAGCAAAATGTCATTTCATGAAGTGTGGAGTGTGTGTATAGAAAGATGTATAAAAATAGTTAATACACAACATGGTTCCGCGTGTGTGATCTAAATGGATATTCCAGTTTTGAAAACAGAATGAATGTTCATTGATTCATTATGATGAGTGATATATGTGTGAAGACCAACTCTGAAGGACACAGTGGCAGCTTCCTCCCCAGGGTTTCATAGGCCTTGGGCCAGCCCTTCCCTTGAGCCTTTTAATCGGGAAGTAAGGAGCTACTGGGATAGTTAGAGACTTGTGAACAAGTTGATGGAGAAGCTATTGAGGTGACAAAGCTCTGTACTGTGGAGACCTGAGGTAGAAAGCAACACTAGAGTTGGAAGGAAGGTGCTGGAGCAGTGGCTCAGTGGTTAAGAGCCTTGATTGTGGTTCCAAAGGTCCTCAGTTCAAATCCCAGCAACTGCTTGATGGCTTACAGGCATTAAAACTATAACTTTGTAGAGTTGGAAGGAAGGAGGCTGTCCCAAAACACAACTCAGAGCCTTCATAGGATTGGCCAGAGTCAGTCAGTGTCCAGCTTCTAGGGCAAGGTCAGTTTGACCCTGTTTCCTGTTTTATCCCAGGGTCTACCTGGAACAGCTGATAGACATCCAGTAACTATTTGATTGTGCCCCAGGAGGGCTACAGTGGAGGAAGGTCAGCAAGCTTCGTCTGGATGTGTATGGTTATGGTGCTGGTGCTGTCCCAAAGTGAAGATTCTGGCTACAGACAGATGTGTGGGCCATCCACACACAAAAGGTCAACAGCAAACAGCATTGAACTGGAAAGCTGAGGAAAGGAGATAGCACAAACCATGCAGGCACTTCCAAGCAGTCGATGGAGAAGTGGGGGTAGTTGATGTCACAGAAGCAAAGAAGACAGTAGGGGATACTGTCAGGACCATCAATTTAGAAGTAGCTGCTGTTGATGGGTTAGGACAAGATACATAGGGACACTGGAGATTGGGGGTTTATGTTAGGGACACTGGTTGTCTATATGCCACATTTTTTTTTCTTTTGAGTTTTTTTTAATCCCTTCTAGATTCAATAGATCTCTGACTTGTACCCACCACAAAACTGTCACCTTCTTATCAAAGGTTCAGTGACTATTTTGGCAATGGGGAGGTTTTTCCACTTGGTCACATCTGTACTCAGTTCACTATCAGTGAGCTGACAGAGACTCTTTGTACTGCTCTCATGAAGCCAGGCCACCACATGTTTGCCTTTCCTGCCTTCAGGTCACACCCCAGGTCCTTCCTGTGTGTTCGTTTTGTAGGCCCAGGATAAACACACACGCTTTTTTTTTTAAATCAGTGTAGGAAAGGGTAAGAGGTTTCATAACATCAAAATTAAAAACTATGTCTTGATCATGCTATTCACTAGTCATTGATATTTGGATCATGTATTTTTCCAAATTTTCTTTGCCAGGGATATTCTCAGCACAGAGTTATTTCCTGAGCACAGATATTTTTTGTCTTCCCTTTCTTTTTTCAATTCATTATATTTAAAAAAATCATTTGTGTGTGTGTGTGTGTGTGTGTGTGTGTGTGTGTGTAAGGATATATTCCTGTATGTGTGAACTTGTATGTGCATGTTCACATGTGGAGTAAAGTCAGCTCTCTTTCTTTATCACTTTCTTTCTAATTTTTTTTGAGACAGAGTCTCTCACTGAACTTGGAGCTCAGCACTCAGCACTCAGCTAGTCTGTCTGTCTGTCTGTCTGTCTGTCCAGTGAGCACCAGCACCTTTTTGTCCCTGTCCCCAGGGCTGGGCTGACAGTCATGCCCCTGTGCCTGGTGTTTACAGGGGTGCTGCAACTTAAACCTAGATTTGTCTGGAGCTGGTTATGGGCAGTTGTGAGTTGTCCAGTATGGTTTCTGGTGACAAACTTGGATGGTTTGGAAAAGCAGCAAGCCCTCTTTTTCTTATACCATGAAGAGTATAACTTTTCCTGCTTAGGTTTGGTGTCTAGAAGGAGAAGGGACAGAGGATTCTTCTTGCTCACACTGGGGTTGATTTCAGTGTGGTCATACCAAGTGACGCATGCTGCAGTGTTCTCTGCAATGGAACATCCCATGACGCAGAGTTCTCTGCAGTGGAGCATCCCACCAGAAAATGGATAGAAGACCGAGTGAGAGTTCTTCAGCAATTCCATCCTACCATGAGCACACAAGAGCAGAACAAACCTGTCTATGCAAACCAGACATAGAGGGGCACACCTTTGATCCCAGCACTCAGGAGGCAGAGGCAGGAGGATCTCTAAGTGTTAAGGGCCAGTCAAGGTGACATAATGAGACTGTCTCAGAAAAATTACACATACATATAGATCATTTATGTTTCATAATCAATTCATTGACACAAATAAATGGTAAATCATATATATATATATATATATATATATATATATATATATATATATAGTCAATAGCCAAACACTAGCTTATGCTTCAGATCTTCAGTTTAATAGTACCCTACATGAACAGTCTTGTAACTGTTCTATGCAACTGCTTGAAGATTTCTGAAGCATCTGTCCCTTCCTGAAAATGCAGTAAGTCAGTGACCAAGTTTCAAATTGTTATTTAAAGGTTTGAGGGAGGGAAATGATAGTTAAAAGCTATAGATGTTGTGTTACCCTAAGCAAGAGCCCCTCATTCCTATGCATAGGAGACATCTTCTGTGTGCTTCTCATTCCTATGCATAGGAGACATCTTCTGTGTGCTTCTCATTCCTATGCATAGGAGACATCTTTTGTATGCTTTTCTCTCCGTGTATTCACGATGGCTCTCAGTCTTAGGACAGCTGCTTTTCCAGATGGCACTGGAGAGTCCCCTCCTTAGCAGGCAGTGTACAGATCCGACTCCCAGAGCTGCTTGCTTTTTGAGATACAAGCAGGTTGTTGTTGTCGTTGTTGTTGTTGTTGTTGTTGTTGTTGTTGCTGTTTGGATGGCTGGTTGGTTGGTTGTGGGTTTTGGGGGGAAGGGGGAATTTCAAGATAGGGTTTCTCTGTGTAGCCTTGGCTATACTGGAACTCACCCACTATACTAGGACAGCCCCATACTCACAAAGATTCTCCTGCCTCTGCCTCCAAAGTGCAGGGATTAAAGGCCTGTGCCACCACTGCTTGGTAAGAGTAGTTTCTTAAAGTTCATCTTCTCCCCCAGGATTCTGTCAGGAGTGCACTGTCCACAGTAAGGAAGTGAGGACTCAGGCTGCCTCAGTTCAGACTCTGCTGTGGACGGCTCACTCCACTTTTCCCCTCCCAACAGCTAAATGCCCAGGGACAGCAGGCGTCTCCCTCTGTTTGTTTCTAAAAAGTCCCTGGAGACTTGTCGGATCCTGGCTGGCAGGGAGGGGATGTTGCTAACCCATTACCACCCCACATCACATCACAGTGTCAGGACTAATAGAGCAGCTGGTTTGCTTCTCTGATAAAAGAGTGAAAGACTTTGCTTGTAAATAGTTGAGCTGTGCTCACAAATCCAAAACAGTCTTCCTGCCCTGGCGTTCCCCAAACACAGCTTCAAAGGCCTGGTTTCCTTCCTAGGATGTGAGCTATCCTGCTTACTGATATTGATAATCAATTTCTGGAGCTTTCCACTCTGGCTCCGTTGGAGTCTTGTGGCAGCTTCTTCCTTGTGCTGGGGACTTTGAAGCTGAGAGGACTGTAGCCTGCAGTCTGCGTGCCTGTTCCTGCCACGGGGGTGGAGTGGGTTGGGGAGAGCGCTTCCTTGCCAGGAACTGAGCTGTGCTGTGGTATTGAATTTTTCCACTGTTTTACATCATGCACACCACACTCATCTTTAAAAATAAGAAGGATAATATATTCTCAACCTGGGCTAGGGCTGGAGAAACTGGTCCTTTGGCTTTTCTGAAGCTCTGCCAGCAGATGCTACATGGCTGCTTCATCTTAAAAATAGGCCCCTGATGGATCGCACAGCAACCCCTGAACAAGAGTTGGGTAGTGACAGGGAAAGAGAAAACACACATGAATGAACAAAAAAATGAGAGGAGAGAGAAGAGGAGGGAGAGGAGGAGGAGGGGGAGGAGGGAGAGGAGGAGGAGGAGAGAGAAGAGGAGGAGGGAGAGGGAGAGGAGGGGGAGGGAGAGGAGGGGGAGGAGGGAGAAGAGGAGGAGGAGGGAGAGGGGGAGGAGGAGAGAGAGGAGGAGGAGGGAAAGGAGGAGGGCAGCTAACAAGTGAGTGTTTTCAGAAGTGAGATGAGAAATTTGCAGTCTTCTGGCATTTTTCTTTTTGTTTTTAAAATGGAAGGGTGACAGATGAATCTAGTGAGGGGGAAAAACACAACAGTCCACAGAGCTCACAGATTTCCCCTGAAAAAGGTAAAATGCAGCCATTTTGTAGTGCTCGGCTCACCAGGAAAGAAATGTGGGTGTGTTGCCTAGCTCTAAGCAACTGGAATGAAACGCCGTGGGTACGTGGGTACGTGGGTACGTGGGTACGCCAACACCCGGACAGGCCAGAGCATCTGCAGTGCTCTGGGGACAGCAGAGCAGGCGAGCTGCTGAAGGATGCTGGACTCATGTACAGCAGAGCAGGCGAGCTGCTGAAGGATGCTGGACTCATCTGCCTCCAGAAGCTTAAGGATCCAGGGAAGGACTAGTAAAGTTTAAGAATAAAAGACACACCCACAATGAAAGCAGTGAGCTCTGTCAGGATGGCCCAGAACTCTGCAGCCCAGGGAACATCTCTACATACTCAAAAGCACATTTCCTGCCCCGCTTAAGGCCACAGCCCAAGACCTTCAGTGCAAATGCTATTCGGCCACAAAGCAAAATGGACTTTCAATGTTTCCATAATCGATAAAGACTTTCAGCCCTAGAGACCAGCTAGGTGGCTGACACAACACGTTTATACTTACTTTACAACAATGAATGACAGCTTATTTCGTATGCAGAACAAAAAAATTTTAAGTGCTCAGCAAGACATGTTGAATATTTATATGGAAATAAATTATAAAAAACCAACTTTGTTCTTGGTAACGTTTGAATTGATAAATTAGGGAGTTTCCCATTTACTCAAGCCTAGGTTTTGATACATGCTATTGTGTACTGACCCTCTTCCTTGAAACCACACTTCTGGATACTTTATTGGGTTCTTTTCCTACCACCCTTCTCTACCTTTCCAATACCCCAACACTCGGCAGGAAAGAAGGGGTGTTAGACTGCTGCCTGCTGATTAAGGAAGTTGGGTTTCTTGGTGCAAGTTTGATCTTCATAGTCAGGATATCTCCAGCAACCAGCAACCAGCAACCAGCAGCCAACAGCAGCCAACAGCAGCCAACAGCAGGAGCAGGGGAGCAGCAGCTGCCCCTCTCTCGGGGGCTCTGTGATTTTATACCCTCTGAAGAGTCCCCAGAATTACAAACATACGCTATGTGCACCCGGCAAAATCATGCCCCTGCCAGAGCAGGAGACAAATCATAGTCAGCCGCTGTGGACAATCTGAAGCAGCCCCATATCCCACAACCTGGGATTAAAACAAAAACCATTCCCATATAGCATTTCTATGTTTTTAAAGGAACCAAAATTCTCACTACATTTTTTTTCTTTTTTTTTTCAATTTTTTTTATTAGGTCTTTTCTTAATTTACATTTCAATTGCTATCCCGAAAGTCCCCTCCCCCATCTCCCTTCCCTCCTCCCTGCTCCCCTGCCCACCCACTCCCACTTCTTGACCCTGGCGTTCCCCTGTATTGGGGCATATAAAGATTGCAGTACCAAGGGGCCTCTCCTCCCAATGATGGCTGACTAGGCCATCTTCTGCTATACATGGAGCTAGAGACACGAGTTCTGGGGGTTCTGGTTAGTTCATATTGTTGTTCCTCTTCTAGGGTTGCAGACCCCTTCAGCTCCTGGGGTTCTATCTCTAGCTTCTCCAATGTGGGCCCCATGCTCCCTCTTATGGATGACTGTGAGCATCCACTTCTGTGGGAGTCAGCTATAT
>LR749509.1:4523915-4551415 GCA_902729485.2 Mus minutoides
GCTCCTTTCATGGGTATTTTGTTTCCTATTCAAAGGAGGAATGAAGTATCCACAGGCTGGTCTTCCTTCTTGATTTTCTTGTGTTTTGCAGATTGTATCTTGGGTATTCTAAGTATCTGGGCTAATATCCATTTATCAGTGAGCACATGTCCAATGACTTCTTTTGTGATTGGGTTACCTCACTAAGGATTATGTCCTCCAGATTCATCCATTTGCCCAAGAATTTCATAAATTCATTTTTTAATAGCAGAATAGTACTCCATTGTATAAATGTACCACATTTTCTGCATCCATTCCTCTGTTGAGGGACATATGGGTTCTTTCCAGCTTCTGGCTATTATAAATAAGGCTGCTATGAACATAGTGGAATATGTGTCCTTTTTACCAGTTGGAACATCTTCTGGGTATATGCCCAGGAGAGGTATTGCTGGATCCTCTGGTAGTACTATGTCCAATTTTCCGAGATAACGCCAGACTGACTTCCAGAGTGGTTGTACAAGCTTGCAATCCCACCAGCAATGGAGAAGTGTTCCTCTTTCTCCACATCCTTGCCAGCATCTGCTGTCACCTGAATTTTTGATCTTAGCCATTCTGACTGGTGTGAGGTGGAATCTCAGTGTTGTTTTGATTTGCATTTCCCTGATGATTAAGGATGTTGAACATTTTTTCAGATGTTTCTCAGCCATTCGGAATTCCTCAATTGAGAATTCTTTGTTTAGCTCTGAACCCAATTTTTGAATTGGGTTATTCGTTACATTTTTTTTCTTAAGAGCTGTCAGATGAGAAAGATCCAGGTGAGGGAAGAACGCTGGTCAAAAGGAAGAAACAGCTGAGGGAGAGGCTTGGAGCCTTTGAGGTGGCATATAGGCTCTCAGCACGACAAAGGCCTGGCTGTGTACGCAAGGAAACCAGGCTGTATGCTGAGGAGGTGGGTCAGGATCCCGGGGCCCTCCCTGGCAGTGGTCTAAATGTATCCATCAAACTTTGTAATGAGTAAAGACAGAAGAAGAAAATAGCCATCCATACTTTATTGCTATTTTGACTTTTTATTTGACTTCTTATGATGCTAATTAGTTGAGTATTATTTTGAGAGATAAATGCCCAAAACAGTGACCACACTTTGAGGATAACTAAAAGTATAGCCAGCTTCTAGTATAGGACTCCATCATCACAGACGCTTAAAGACACTGCAGATGGGAAGGAACAAGAGTGCCTGGTGCACATTAGAGGGCCACACAAGGAGAATGTGCCAACAGTGGAAAGAAAGAACAGCAAACGAACGGCTAGAATAGCAGAATGTTTTGCACTCAGGAACCTAAAAAAAAGACAGAGTTTCCCCAATTAGGCTAGCCTGTGATCATCCAGTATGAGGGAGGGTGACCTCGAGTGTTACCATCGAGGGATGTGACTCCAAGGCTGTGTCACTCCCAGGAGATGAGAGCCAGTGGCCTTGCTTCCATGCCCACTTAGACGGATCATCGAAGGTGGCATCCCTGAAACACGCACCTGTGTTTTCAGCCTGTAATAGCTCCTGCTGGGATGAAGAATCTTGGAGTTTATAAGACACTCAGAAACGGGTTTTTCTTGAATTTTATTCTTTTGAATTCTGCTGTCAAAATATTGCCACTTCCCACTCTTTATCTCTATCTAAGCGTGTGGCTTACTCCTTCTTTCTGGGAGGCACTGTAAGTAAAGGAGAGAATGACCTCAGAACTTCTGTACTCCTAAGAGACAGGAGGAGAGGATGCAGGGAGAGAGAAGAGAATGCAGAGAGGGGAGGCAGTACCAGGCAAAAAGCAAATGTGGACCTCTGATTATAATAGCTGCAAGGGCTCCCCAGGAGAAATCGCAGAAAAACATTGTAAAGCCCAAAAGAAAATCAACGTAGCCAAGTTAGAACCTTGGGACTTCAACAGTCTTTGTGGGGCGCTTGCCTCTCTGACTTCCCCAAGCCTTGGTTCCTTCTATACGTGGATTGTTAGTCTTCATGTCTTGGGGTGACAGTGAATGATAAGTGAGAAGTCCATGTATGGTTTTACCTCATACAGAGCCGTACCCCAGATTGCCATACTTCTGCTCCCTGGCCACATTCTCCACAGAGTATCACCGCAAAGCCCCTGTGAGTCTCATCCTGAGGATCTCTGACATGGCAGTCTTAGCTCTCTCCTCCAGTGAGTCTCGAGGCAAGACCATCGGACTGGGCCTGTCAGCGTTTGAGAGCCTGGCTTGCGTGGCCCTTCCTGAGGACACATGACACTTAACTCATTGGCATTGGCGTTCATTTGCCATACTTTGAGTTCACGCTTTCGGTGGAGCCCATGGAGCCAATGGAGCCTAAGTGGTCTTTGGGCCCCGTGATCATTTGAGCACAATTTCCTTCATTCGTTGGCTGTACACTGAAACTGTCTGCTTCCTTTCTGGCCACTCTCAGAACTCAGCAAGCTCATCTACCACTTATTATGTCAACATCCGCTCCTAGAAAAGAAACCTAGCTTGATCTCGAAACTTGAAGATTTCAATTCTGGGTCACTTACCTAATTCTAGCACGGCTGCTCAACAGTTATTCATGTTTGAAGTTTCCATTCAAAGAAGAGGCATCCATACATCCCTGGTCTCTGATCACATTCTCACTTCCTCTGGTCCGGAATGGCTCTTTTTTTCAAGGTGTGAAACCCGTTGTTCTGAGATAATTTGTCTGTTAGCTTTGGATGGGCATTCCTTCTTTGTCTAAGATTTGACCTTTGCGCAATCAGCATGTGGCCCCGAGAGCCACGAGTATGATTCAGCATGTTCCTTAGCACAGAGGAGCTGCCCACTCTGACCTGGAGAGTACACCCATGTTAGCCTCGCTGTTGCACAGATTCTCCTCATCCTGGGCCTGAGGCCAACACACACATGCAGAACCCTCCGGGAGGAAAATATGAATCTCAGTCCTAGTTGCTTTTTACTGTCTTTATTACTTCAGAGACGGCTTATCATGAATGAAGCATGTTGCTGGAATCAATATCTAACTCTGGAGGCTCCTGAGTGCCAGATGTCCCTAATGTTGTCTTTACATCATTCAGGTTTGCTTGCAAAGCTGTCCCTCTGTTTAAGGTTCTCCTCAGCATCTGAGCTATTAACTCTGGAGATTCAAACCAATAAGGGCCGTGTTTCCTGCGCCCCTGAAAGCGTGGAATTAGTAAGGGGATTTACTTCCAGCCAGTTCTTCCGTTCTGCATTTCAGCAGCCACACATGTGTACACACACATATGCATGCATGCACATACACGTGCACACTGTCCACGCATGCACATGCACACATACACACGCACGCACACATACATACATACATACACATGCACATGGCATACACTTATAAGCACAAATGCTGCAGCCTGTGCTTCCATGGCTTTTGCTCAGACTTGTCTCCCTGCAGTGTTCCTCCTTTATCAGGAACCTTTTTGGGGACACGAAGAGAAGAATGCTTTCATGCCTTTCAACCCTCTTCAATGGCAGCCATTCAGACAGATCTCCTGTGAGGTCCTTAATGTTTCCTTCTGATCTATTCAACAGACCTGGGAGTTAGAAGTCCTAGGAAATCGTCCCTCTTCTTGATGCCACAACCTTGGGCAAGTCTTTCAGTGTCCTGGGGTCTGTCAGGCTCACTCCATGGCTGAGAACATTAGGTCACATAGCCTCCAATCCTCCTTTCTATCCCATTTCTCATCTTACAAAATCTCTCTCTCTGTGTGTGTGTGTGTGTGTGTGTGTGAGAGAGAGAGAGAGAGAGAGAGAGAGAGAGAGAGAGAGAGAAATCGAGTGTCTTTCTCAATTGTTTCTCCTCCTTATTTTTGGCACAGGGGTCTCACTGAACACAGAACTTACTGATTTGAAGGACTGCCTGTGGAAGAGCTGACCACAAGTCCTGGGTATCCTCCTGTCTCTGCCTCCCCAGTGCTGGGATTACAGTTGCATGATGCTGTGCCTACTTTTCATGTGGATTTGGAGGGTCCACACTCAGGTCCTTGTGCCGGCCTGCACAGCAAGCACTTTTCCAATATCAGCCATTTTCCTCACCTCATCAATAACCCTTGAGAGTTGCCGAGGACTGACTGTGACCTTGTGGCCTGACCTTCAGCAACACCGGCATAGTTGTAGAGTGAACACACACAAGAGTCAGGTTTTAGTAGGTGATGAAATGCCCCGCAGCTGACTGCTGAGGCTCACAATTTTGATGGCAAAGCTTGAAAATAATACTGAACATAGTTGATAAACAAATCTGTGAGCTCCCGGGAGGCCAAATATCATCAACAGTTTTTTGCAATTTATTGGCATAAGGACAGGCATCTGAAAATTGCTCATATTTACATAGTTGAAGCACAATGCTCTAAGGGGATTATACTGTACCCTGGTTAAAAAAAATGAAAATGTCTAGTCACCATATTATAAATTTAATTCCAACCAAAATTCTTATTAAGCCTCTTGGAGATAGAGGACACAATATATAAACATTTTAAAATTTGGCTGCTCCCCAGAGGCCAAATTCCGGGATACAGAAACTCTGCCAGCTGCTGGAAAGATAATGTCCCATTTGAGTCACACTGAAGTAGCTTTAGGTCAACCATTAACTCCTTAGGAGCCAATAACTGGAACAATCAGAAAAATCAGTCTACACCCTCTTATGGAGGCCATAAGAGGGTGTAGATGGCAGATAAAGACTTGATATTTTCCTAGTGTCTCTGCATTCTTTGGAGGTAAAAGACGTTGTTGAGAAAGAATGATTATTTTATTCTGGGATTTCCCCCTTCCCTGCCCTTTCTGGGGTTTCAAACACTTTTCCTTGGTCACAGCCACTGAGAATTCTAAATATCAGACCTAAGTATGAGTTTCAGAACAAACACTGTGGCACTGAGAATAACTTGAACAAGTTCTGTAATCCATAACAATTCTCCTGAGTGCTCACTGTGTGTAGACCGGGCTTCTTCACCTGGTGCTGGGCCTGGTTTTCTTCTCCTCCTCTGCTGCTATCTGCTGGTTATAGATAGGCAGTGTCAGTTTCCAGAACGGGCCATGTGACCCAGCACGTATACTACAAGTGAGTAAGTGTGTGCATGTGTGCAGGGGTGGGGTGGGGGGTGGGAGGCAGGAGGGAGGTGTGTGTGCGTGTGTGTGTGTGTGTGTGTGTGTGTGTGTGCCCATGCCTGGGTAAGTTTACAGGATTGTGAGTACATATGGATGCTTTTGAGACAGTCTCTGATTGAACTTAGAATTCATTGAGTGGGTTGGCAAGCTGGCCAACGAACCCCAGGGCTCTGCCCCCCTGGCACTAGGATTACAGTCTTGTACTTCTGAACCCAGGGCTTCTTTTAAACGAGGGCCATGGATCCAAACTCAGGTCCTCATGCTTGTGCTGCAAGAGCATTACCAGCGGAAGTCTCTGTGGCCTCTGATTAATTCCATGTCTGAGGTAGGACTCTGCAAAGTGACTGTCAATCCTGGCTGTGTGTGAGGCACATATGGGACATTGCAAATGTTGGTGGTTAAGGACCACTCTGGAGATCTTTTTTTTTTGTCCTGAGGAGGGTCACTGGTATTATTTTGAGAAGCTTGTGAAAGAATTCTAATATGCAGCTAGGCTTAAGACCCCGATCTCACCAATCAAATCTCAGTAGAACACACAATGTGTTGGTATATGTAACTGAGAAAAATCTGCATTCAATTTTTCCATGTCTAAACCAGGACTCCAACTCATTTCATGCTCTTAATACAATCCATCTCAACTCTATGTGATTTTTATGGCTTAAGAAAAAATGGAATCAATCATTTTCTCTGCACGCTTTCAGGATTTTCCTCAAGACTGAACCAGGAATCCAGCCTAAATTAAGCCAAGGCTGTTATTTTATCACATTTCATATTGTATAAACAAATTCTAAAAATAAAATGAACTATAAAAATGTATAACTCAAAAGGTAGGTTTTCACATTAATGTTCTTATAAACTTAGCATTCCTTCGCCATGAGTTCTAACAGACACCAGAGGCCTGCTTAGCAGGTGAAATGAAAAGGCAGTTTATTTGAGATTTGATTTCTGCTCAGTCATGAGGAAAACAGAAATGCTCAGAATTAGAAAATAATATAAGCTTTACACACACACACACACACACACACACACACACACTCTTGCATGGGCTTTATTGTGTGTAAATTATATGCATTTTCACATACAGTACTACAAATGAGTAGGAGAAGGGTTTATTTTCTTGGAAGTGAGTTTAAAAAGATGATTCAAAGAACATCAATTAAAAGGGGTAAGCACGTGGTAGCGCACACCTTTAATCCCAGCACTCGGGAGGCAGAGGCAGGCGGATTTCTGAGTTCAAGGCCAGCCTGGTCTACAAAGTGAGTTCCAGGACAGCCAGGGCTGCACAGAGAAACCCTGTCTCGGAAAACCAAAAAAAAAAGGGGGGGGGGTAAGCATTCATTCAGTTTTACCAAGAGATTTCCCACAAGTCTGGGGGGTCAAGAGGCTTACCCTGACAAATACCAATCAAATGAACATGTGATATGCTTATTCTTGGGATTGTTGGCACGTTTCTTGTCCTGTTGACAGACATCTTTTCATCAACAGATGTACCTATGAGGCTCTGGCTCTGTGACCTGCTGGAGTCCCTCATGTTAAGGAAACTGTGCTCTTTATTGGGAAAACAAAATCCAAAACAAATCTCACCAAAAGCCAAAGCAAATAAGCAGAAGAGGAACCCAGTGCTGGTCTCGTCATCGCTGTGTTTGTTGGTGTCCTTATTGTGGTGGTGGTGGTGGTGGTGGTGGTGGTGGTGGTGGTGGTGATGGTGGTAGTGGGTGCTGTTATTGTAGTATTTGTCGTGGTGGTGGTGGTCATGGTGGTAGTTGTAGTGGTTGTCGTTGTTGATTTTGCCTCTTCTTTTGAATTTGAAAAATGTTATAAATACATACACACAAATCGACATGCTTGCTAAGAAGTAATGGTTTCTCAGTGTTATGTGTGATGAGGAGGCACTGTTGCTTTCTATGGAAGAAAAAAAGCCCACCCTTTTAAATAATGGATATAATCCATTCCTTGAGTGGATAGATCTAAAATTTACTGACCTAAAAAAAGATTCCTCATAAATATAGCTCTTACAAAAAAGAAGAAATGTATTCTTCAAAAAATTAAAAATGGAACTACCAAATAACCTAGCCATCTTGGGGCTGGGCACACAGTCAGGAGAAAGTAAGTCACTGTGTCAAGGAGATGTCTGTGTTTCCATGTGCATCAACAGCCAAGAAATGGAAGTACCTAAGTGTCCATCAGTGGGTGAATATGTAAAGAAAATGTGGTACAAAATTATATACTCATTAAGCTACACAAAAGAATGAACTTGTTTGTGGCAACATGGATAGAACTGGAGACCATTGTGTTAAATGAAGCAAACTAGATGCAGAAAGACAGATGCTGCGCTGTCTCAGTCAGAGATTCACTGCTGTGAACAGGCACCGTGACCAAGGCAACTCTTATAAGCACAATATTTAATTGAGGCTGGCTTACAGGTTCAGAGACTCAGTCCATTATCATCAAGGTGGGAGCATGACAGCATCCAGGCAGGCATGGTGCAGGAAGAGCTGAGAGTTCTACATCTTCATATGAAGGCTGCTAGCAGAATACTGACTTCCAGACAGCTAGGATGAGGGTCTTAAAGCCCACACCCACAGTGACACACCTACTCCAACAAGGTCACACCTACTCCAACAAGGCCATACCTATTCCAACAGGGCCACACCTTCTAATAGTGCCTCTCCCTGGGCCGAGCACATACAAACCATCACATGTACTTTCTCTATCGTGGAAAATCTACAATAGCAGACTTCATGGAAGTTGAGAGTAGATTGATGATTATCAAACATTGGGAAGGAGGATGGGAAGGAGGGGAAGGGGAGAGAGGACAAGGGGGAGGAGAGGATGTGGGGGGGAAGAAGTAGAGGAGGGGAGCTTACGAATGAGTTTCTGGCTATAGTCAGGTAAGAATAGGAAACTCTTGGGTACTATGTATTGAACATTCAAACAGCTAGAAGAAAGGGTTCTGAAGCATAACAAAACAAAACCATGAAGAATTGATCAATGTTTGAGAGCATAAATACATTGATTTAAATGCTTTTCAAGATATACAATGTATTGACCATTACCTGGTTCCTTGTTACTATGTACAGCTATATATCTTTGTGTGTTAATTAAAAACCTAAACACAAACAAATGTGAAAAGGAAGCAGCTCACGTTCATTTTTTTCATTCCAAATGCCCAATTTCAAGTCAGAACATGCTGTGTATTCATTCATTTCCATGGCTCAAGATGTGCATTGCAAAACTAGAGAGATGTGGTCTGGAAATAATTTGCAAACACCCCCACTTGCTCGGTCTCTTGGCCTTGTTTGATCTAGAAGCTTAAATTATTGTCCTGTGAAATTAGAAATATTGTAATGTTGAATTTAACCAACATTCCAGTTCTGATCATTCAGAATAGAGCTGGGGAGGGATGACGTGGTTTAAATTTTTTTTTTTTCTGTTAAAATTATTTTGTAGACGGAAGGAAATCATTTTAATGCCCTCTGATCCTGAAGAGAGAACACCTGGTACACAATTCAGGCAAAAAGGCATCATTTAAATGCACCGCGCACCTGGATTCTATTTAAGACTAAGCAGGATTACTCACAGAGACCCAGTGTACTGAATTTAAGTAGCACCAAATTGTTTGAGAGGGAGAGCTAAATTTGGAGAGCAGGATTAAAGCTGAGAGAGAGAGAGAGACAGAAAGACAGAGAGAGAGAGAGAGAGAGAGAGAGAGAGAGAGAGAGAGAGAGAGAGAGAGATTCTGCCTACATCTATAGTGAGCCACCCAGGAGGACTAAGTCTAGATGTTGGCTTGCTGGTCACCAGAATTTCAAAAGGTTGAACTCGTTGGTGACATCACTCTCTCTGTCATTCTTCTCATAAATGTCATTCTCTGAAGAATTTCCCCAGTGTCTTGCTTTTTCCAAGTCATGCACTTTAATTATTAAATTCCAGAGCGGCTGACATCCGAAAGACCTTGCTAGGGAATGTCTAATCCATTCCAATTACCTTGCAGATATGAAGCAAAATTATGAAGTGAAAAATATTTGGGGCCTTTATAAGAGTTACACATATGGGACTGCTATTAATCGGGACAAAAAAACACAAGTTATTCAAGAGATTGCATTTGTCTGAAAATGAAAGCCAAGATTATTCTGGCAAAAGCCACCATAGCTGGGGAAGCCTCCAGAGCTCAGGGACAACAGCAAATTCTCAAAAGGTTATGATGTTGTCTGTCTGTTAAATGCATTTAGATTTTGTTTTGTTTTGTGATTGGGCCTCATTTAGTTTAGGCTAGCCTCAAACTTGCTATGTAGCCAAGGCTGGCCTTGAATCTCTGTTCCATTTCTCTCTCTCGTCTATGTGCTGGGATTATAGGCACATGCCATCGTGCCCTGCACATTTAATTTTATGGATAATTAAAATTCCTGCATTTAACCCAGGGTACACTTGATTTTCATGTTAGTGCTTGAATACTTTTTAAAGTAATGATATGCTAAGCAGTATGCATGTTGTTGAAGGATTATTTTCAACTCAGAATAGGTCGCTCAATTAAAAATCCATTAAAAATCTGGCAGAGAATGTACTCTTGAGCAGAAATATGGAAAACAGATCTATTGTAATTCCTATGCAGTATTGATGATTTCCAACATCAGAGCTCCATGAGAGCAGAAATCTTGCTCCTTTCATCTGTTTTTGAATGCTCTTGTGTTCTGACCAGTACCCAGGAGGCCATGGGCACTAGGGACAGGCTGGAGTGGATGGCTTTCCTCAGATATCAGAAGTCAGCAAACCCAAGGTGTGAAGGCTCTATCTCAAATAAATAGGAGCTCTTAGTGCTTAAACTTTATTTCCAACTTGTGGTAGAGGTTGGGCATCAATTTGGAAGTCTTAAAGGGACTTTTCAATATGTTTTTTATTAGTGTGTGTGTGTGTGTGTGTGTGCGTGTGTGCTGCCTGTGTGCACTGTATATGTACAGGTGCCTGTGGCAGCCAGAAGCAGGTCTTGGATCTCCTGAGCTGGACCAACAGGAGGCTGTGAGTTCAGAGTAGATACTGGGTACCAAACTCGGATCCTCTTCCAGAGTGTTGAGCATCCTCATCCACCGAGCCATCTCTCCAGCCCCAGCAAGGGATTTAGTGTTGGACACTGATTAGTGTTTTCCAAACCTTCAGACTGCCAGAACTGACGATAGATAGACAGGCAGGTCCTGTTTCTCTATGTCTTCAGTGTGGCTTGTATATAGCAGGTACACAGATTTGCACCAGGTGCTGACAACTTGAGTTTCTATTTTTCTGGAACTCTGCGCATCTGGACAAGAAGAGACATAAGGACTGAACAGATAGACATACTGCTATTCAGTCCTGTTGCGATGATTAACTTTGGCTTTATTTCCAGACCTGAGGGAAAAACAGTTAGCATATGGAAAATTTCTGGGCAATTCCTCCCAGCCTCCAGACATTTTCAAATGAAACACTATCTGCATAATTTCTCATACAGGTTTATGCTAGTTTCCTGTATACTCTATCAAGAAACTATGGCTGCTGAGCATTTAATACCGAGACCCTTCAAGGGCCATGTAGGGTGGTTACCAGCCAAACTTGCACCAGACTGGCATCTCATAGACAGGACACAAACCACAGAGCTGAGTTCTCATAGGAGGGCAGCAGAGAGAGTTGGCAGACGGGAAGGGGACCAGTGCAGGGAGTGTCTGTCCACATTCCTCCTCACCACTCCTTCCTAGAGCCTTGAGGTGCAGAATTCCCCTATTTAAGAAGATGTGTGCCTTTGCTGAATACAGTGTAAGTAGTTTGATTCCCACTATACCACACATCTGAGGACCTAGCTCCCAACTCAGATGAGCCACATAGAGCCTATCCTTGAAGGTATGTTTATGCTTTACAATTGGGTGACATCTTGCCATTCCTGATGAGCAGGAGTAGGCGTGGATGTGCCAAGAAGTGGCGGTTGTGCTAGAAAGTGACCACACAAGCATGAAGAACTGAGGTCACACCTCCAGAACCCATGGAAAGCCAGGTGGGATATACGTATCTGCAACGCTGGTGCTTTTCCGGTCAGACGGGAGGTGGAGCCAAGAGACGCTTCGGCAGCTTGCAATCCAGCTAGCCTGGAATACACAGCAGCAGCAGACAGGAGACACTGCCTCTAACAAGGCAGATGGCAAGGACAACAAACAAGGTTTCTTTCTGATCACCACATGAACACCATAGCACATAAACACGTCCCCTCACATACACAAATGCATGAGCACACGTGTGCACGCACATACTCACATACACACAAACACACACATACACACACATACACACATATACAAACATACACATACACACACTCACACAAACACACACACATACACACACATACACCCATACACACATACACACACATACACACACACTCACACACACACACACAAACATACACATACACACACTCACACACACTCACACACACATACACACATACTCACACACACACAAACATACGCACACACACAAACATACACACACACACACATACACACAGAAACATACAGTGTAGTGGTCATTAGAAAGGAGGAATTTTTTTAACTTAAAGGAGTCAGGGATGAAAGCGGCTTAGAAGGACCCTTGATCATCTCCACACTGCTGAAGCCATAGCCAGAGCATTTGACTGTCCCATGTCACGGTGGGCGGCGTGGTATATAGTATATGTAATTCTTTCTTTCTTTCTTCTTTCTTCCTTTCTTTCTTTCTTTTTTTTTTTTTTTGGTTTTTTGAGACAGGGTTTCTCTGTATAGCCCTTCTTGAATTGCTTAGAGGCAGAAGGATGACTAATGACAAAGTAACCTCAAAGCCTCTCTCCTAAAACTTTTTGATAGTATAACAGATCCCATTATATTATTCAAGTTCTTAAAGAGATCGGCAAAGGGTTAAAAACCCGAGAGAAAGAAGCGGGGAGGGGGGGGAATATCAATAAGTGCATGAGAAGATGAATCCAAAAGAGCAACAGAATTTAGAACTGTGGGAATGAAATTAAAATAAAATTTCACTCTAAAGCAAAAAAAAAAAAAAAAAAATCTGGAAGCATCTTTTTCCCAAGACCCTGGGAATCCCATTTCTAGAAACATGACTTGCAGGTACTCTCTCCTGGCTTCCATCTGTCAGTTGAATTAAGGAAACCAACCTTCCTATTCACTCACAACTCCTCCTCTCCTTCTTTCCCACATGTAACAATAGATAGATTGTTAGTTTTAGAAGTTATTAGATATTAACCTAGAAAGAGGAAGAAAAGATAAGCTTTCAAGAGGGAAGTAAAGCAGACTCTGGAAACCACCTTGATTTTATGCTGGCATCAGAGAAAAACAAAGAAAGTGTGACCTCTACTGAGCTGCCAGCACGAATGACAAAACTGTGGTAGCTCTCTCAAAAGGACTGAGCACAGGAGCCAGATCTGGGGGCAGCGGGTGGGGGTGGGGGGAAAGCTTTCCAAGCTCCGGGCGGGAGGAGCAGCCTTAAGATACTTCCTCTCAGGGCTCAGTTAGCCCTGCTGGCTTTCTTTGCCTTCAGAGGACCCTTAGGTCAGTAGCCAGCACCTGTATCAGGCAGTTTAGGACTTTCTTTCCTGATGTAATTTCTTAGTTGCTTAGTTGAAGCCAGTAAGTGTCAGGTCAGCGAAGCCCTCAAAGGCGACTTCACCAAGCAGTGCATGAGTCAGCAGGTGAGTGAGAGAGGTTGACTTTGTGGCCTGGAGACAATGACCTGACTTCTGACATCTCTCATCTTTGTTTTTCTCTCCTGTAAAATGGTGTTGATATAACTTACCATGAAAATCACAAGAAGATGAAAGGAAAGGAAATCTGATTTTTTTTCCCCAGTCCAGTAGGTGTTTGCAAAGACCCGTCGCAGCCTCCTATCCCTAGAGGCGCTGAGCCATCGGCTTCAAGAACCCTTCTGTCTGTGTGACTGAGCTAACAGAAGATCTGCCTGTTGAACCTGTGTGCACCAGAGTGGTTCCTGCGAATGACGCTGCACTGTGGAATTGTGGCATCCTTTCCACTTTAGCTTGATAGGCAGCTATTATCATTCTTAGCATGCTTCAAGAGTCTTCAATATAAAGTGGCCAAAATGTGTTTTTCCAAATCTACAGATTTGCTTGGGGTAACAGATACAGTTAACTCTCCATGAATAAGGGTTCTGTACCTGTGAAAATATGGATTGAAAATATTTGAGGAAAAAAACCCTATGTTTGTATTGAACATATGAAATTTTTTTATATCATTTTTCTCTAACAAGACAGTGTAACTATTCACACCGAATTGACATTGAATTTAGTATTATAATGACCTAGAGGAGATTCAAAACATATGTGTGTGGGCTATATGCAAATGCCACATTGTTCTATAAAAGGGACTTGCGTGTCTTGGATTTGGGTGTTTCCTGGGAATCCTGGATCAAGTCCACATGGAGGAGAGGCATAGAAACATAGATGGGGCGATCAGCTCTGCCTGGATGGGGAAGCGTGACGTCTGAGCTGGACTCGTGAGTTCGGTGTTTGCCAAATAAATAAATCCTGAGTTGACAATGTCCTCAGCGTGGCAGTGATGGTCTCATTACTTTTCATACCTGTGACAGAGAGTTCTAGAGTTCTCTGTGGCCTGTACTCTTAAACCCGGCAAGCTGGGAGAGAAGGATTGCAGGAAAGAGGTTGTAAGTATGCAAATCCTGTGGTGATCATGAGTAATGTGTGAATCTCTAACAGCCAACATGAGCTCTACTAAGGAGGCCTCGTCCTCTGACTAATGGCAACGTTAGTGATCAGGCCTGTGTATACAGCACAGCAACTATAGACTTCATCAAATGTTCACAACACTAATAAATCCCCAGCCCCGCTCCAGCAGGGCTTATGTAAGCTGGGAGGAATTTTGGCAGAGTCCCTCGCAGTTTCACACACTTTGTTTGGAAGTGTGAGATATTAATTACAGAAAAAACTAGATGGCAGCAAGCATTCCTGCGACAGAATCAAGCCAACCATCTGCAACTGTGGGGACCAGTCTCTTCCTGACTCTCCCTGCCCTTTCTCCAGAGCTCACACCGGGGCTTCTGGTTTCTTAGGGAGAACTCTGAGACCTTCCAAATACAGTGTTAGCTGTGCAGGAAGATAAAAGGACTGAAAGATCGCTTATGAGAATTGATTGGCCAGTTACCTCCCCTTAGAGTCCAGAAAAATCCTAGTGGTCTTAACTGTGCAAAGGTGAGGTCAGGTCTCTGAGCAGCTCCTAGAGCAGAGGTTCTCAGCCTGTGGGCCCACACAGCAAATATCCTGCATATCAGATACTTACATTAGAATTCATAACAGTAACAAACTTACAGCTATGAAGTAGCAATGAAAATAATTCTATGGTTGTGTGTTGCCACCGCATGAAGAACTGTAATAAAGGGTCACAGCTTTAGGGAGGTTGAGAATGCTATAGAGGATGGCGGCTGAGGAGACACTTGGGAATAGCAGAGCTTTAGCCCAAGTCAACTGTGCCCAGCTTTGGGGAAGTGGAGGAATCCATTATCTCAGCAAGTACTTTTGTATTTTTTCTTCTTTCTCTGTGATGTAACTCTGTGCATCCTGCTCTCTATAATTTTAGGACTTTGTCTGTGTGTGTGTGTGTGTGTGTGTCTTTCTGTCTCTCTGTGTGTGTCTGTATGTGTTGGTATATGGAGGTACGCCTGTGTGTGACTGTGCATCAATGTGTCTGTGTGTGTTGTGGGTGTGCAGGTGTGTATATATCTGTCTGTCTATTTGTCTATGTGTCTCTGCATGTGTTGTGTGTATAAGCAGGTACAGGTGTTTGTATGAGTGTGTAGGCCAGGAGATAACCCTAGGTATCATTTAGTTTTTCTCCTTGGATTTTTTTTTTTTTTTTTTGGTTTTTTGAGACAGGGTTTCTCTGTGTAGCCCTGGCTGACCTGGAACTCACTCTGTAGACCAGGCTGGCCTTGAACTCAGAAATCTGCCTGCCTCTGCCTCCCGAGTGCTGGGATTAAAGGCGTGCACCACCACGCCCGGCTTCTTCTTGGATTTTCAAGACAAAGTTTCTCTGTATAGCCTTGGCTGTCCTGGAACTTGTTCTGTAGACCAGGCTGGCCTCAAACTCAGAAATTTGCCTGCCTCTGCCTTCTGAATGGTGGAATTAAAGGTGTTCGACACTACCACTATGCCCGTTGACCATTTGCCTTTTAAAAGACATCTCTTCCTGACCTGGAGCTCACTAGGAGGCTCGGGAACTGGCTGGCCATCAAGTCCTGAGGACCTGCCTGTCCCCGCCTAGCCAGTGCTGAGACTGAGAAACAAGGCCACGGCACCCAGCATTTTTTCTCATGGTTCTGGGGCTGGAGTTCAAGTCTTCATGTTTTCAAGGAAGCTTACCTGAGCTTGCTTCCCAGCCCTTTCCTGTCACCTTCTGCCATCCTTCAGCTCTAACTTAAGAGCCATTTGTACCTTTTTATAGAAAAATCTTCCCACCAGAAACCCTAGCTGATGGTGCTAATTTTAGTTTAAGATGTAGTTCTTAATATTTAAGAACTATTACCTACAAAGGAATAAATAATTATATTAAGCAAGTTGTGGAGAATTGCAGGCTAGTATCCAGTTGAGCTGAGGTCTGAACCCCGATGGTCATAATTCACCTACATGACACGGTAGGTGTTCCCTCATGCTCCTGGAACTCTGGCCCCTGCCTAAGTTACAGCCCCCACAAGAGAAGCATGGTCAGTTGTCATGTAGACAATGGCCCAAACTTCTGACCTTCAGGCTAAACTCCTCCCCAGTTGCCTAGCACCAGGGAAGACCATAAAAAGGGCTGTTCAGCCCCCACCCCGATCTCTTACTCTTACCTCTCTCACCTCAATTCTTTGTTCCCTTACCTCTCACTTCTCTCACTCCTCTCTCCTCTTTCCTCTCTTTGTCTTCCTCTCTCCTACCCTCTCTCTCTCTTTCTCTCTAGCCTTCTCTCTCTCTCTCTCTCTCTCTCTCTCTCTCTCCCTTTCCCTCTCTCTCCCTTTTCTCTTTCCCCCTGTATTTCTATAATAAAGCTCTTAAACCATAGAGAGTCTCTGCTCCATCAAGATCCGCTACGTACTCTGGTCAGTGTTGGGAACCTCTTCCCTTATCCCTCTCTTGTATACCCCCAGGGCTACAGGGTGTGGCCCTGGCGCCCCCAGGTCAGGGGCTGCTCCTTCTCCACCCCCCCCCCCACATGGGTCAGAGGCTTGCATGCCCACCTGGGGCCGAGTGGAAAGCATCCTGGCAGCCCCCCAACTCCTGTGTCTGCCTGCCTAGAGCACAGGAACTCTAGCCAGACGTTTGGCCCTTTTCCCCTTCCCCTTCTTCCCCAGGGCCTCCCCCACCCCACCCCTTTTTTTGTTCCCAACAGCAAGTAGCATACTGTCTCTTACCTAAGGATGCCCTTTCCAGGTCCCTTTAGAATGCTTGGGACATTCTCTGTCCCTCCAGTTTACTTTCATGTGGCTGCACTGGGGATCCTACCTGTTCTAGAATGTCAAGTAAATTCTACTCATTCTCTAAGATATAAAGCCCTCTCTTGGGCTCTCCTCAAGTTTCCCCCCCTACAAAGCTTTGCCGCCCACAGTGGACTAGTCTTTAAGTATTTTTTGTTTCCAGCAGTGAATTTGATGGAGGACTTGTCTCCTGGTTACCTACTATCTGCCTTAACATACTTAAGGACAAGCTTTACAAAGTTAGGGTCCTCATTTTTCCTCCCACCCTGAGGATCATCTAACATTTTTGTCACTGGAGATGTGGCAGTTGCCAACTGTACTGGTTGGTTTTGTGTGTCAACTCGACACAAGCTAGAGTTATCACAGAGAAAGGAGCTTCAGTTGAGAAAATGTCTCCTTTCTCAATTAGTGATCAATCGGGGAGGGCCCCTTGTGGGTGATACCATCCCTGGGCTGGTATTCTTGGTTCTATAAGAAAGCAGGCTGAGCAAGCCAGGGGAAGCAAGCCAGTAAGAAACATCCCTCCATGGCCTCTGCATCAGCTCCTGCTTCCTGACCTGTGTGAGTTCCAGTCCTGACTTCTTTTAGTGATGAACAGCAATGTAGAAGTGTAAGCTGAATAAACCCTTTCCTCCCCAGTTTGCCTTTTGGTCATAATGTTTGTGCAGGAACAGAAACCCTGACTAAGACACCAATTAATTGACTGTCACACAGAACCAGGCTCATCTGAAGGGAGGACTGTAAAACACATAAACTTGTCACAAAAGGAGCCTTGTTAAAACTCTCCTAGTTTTCATAGTAAAATGTTTGGGTTTTTGTACTCTTCCTGGGTAAGAGGTCAGAAGATGAATCTATGACTGAGACCAGAGGTATGTAAGAATATGGAGCCTTTCTAGGCAAGCTTTGGGAAGTGTGCTGTATGTCTGTCCCTGTCTACAGTCCCTCCTCTTTATCACTGCACAGCCTCCTCATCTGTGGCTTGTCTGCTGAGGAGGCTCGGGCTGTGTCTCCAAGTCCAGTCTGCCTGGTTTGAATTCCACCTCTGCTATGCTCTCCCCAGCCATAGCCTTGAGTAAGTAAGCATTTCACTTCTCTGAGCTTTGGAGGCAGTCTTGACATTATAGAATCAGTGTAGGGTCTGGTACAGTGTATGAAGGCACCTAGCAGTGTGAGTCCTGATTACTACCTGTTGATCGTGGCCTCCCTCCTTTGGTGACAGTGTGATGTTCTCTAATTTTTCTTGGAGTAGTTTTGTCCCCAGTTGTATTTCCGGTGCTCTTACCTATCATGTAAGAGAGAAGAGGCCAAGATCAAACAGACAACAATACCAGTACCCTGTCACCATCAAGGCAACTGAGCCCCAAATCAGCACCCCAGAACACCCCAAATTAAACACTGATAAATACATCTCATATTCATATATATATATATATATATATATATATATATATGGAAAAGTCCTATAGCTTGGTTTTCTAATTAATTAATTAATTAATTAATACCACAAAGAAACAAGATAAAAGAAAATTACTAGCATTATGGATGTGAACATTTTATTTGAAAACTTTCTCCAAACTAAATAATGTTTATGAATTAACACAAATTGTAGTAGATCTCTTCCTTTAGTATGTGTTTTATCAAGCATTTTCTGTAAACAGTGCACTGTATTTATGAGCTGAGAATATGGTGGTGAATGAGATGAAATTGTTCTCTTCTTGGGACATAAGACAGGAAAACTTTGTTTAGTAGAATGTTCAATGATGATAGAAAAAGTCTGTTTCTGTGCTGATCAGTGCTGCAGCCAGTTCCCATCGAAGGTTATCAAATACTCCAAGTGTGACCAACATGCTTGAAATGGAATTTTACATTTATTTGATTGTAACTAACTTAAAGTCAAATAGCACATGTGGCTGGTGGCTACCGCATCAGGCAGAACAGTCCCTGGTCAAGCACTGGGAGTGCAAGGTTTCCAGAACCATCCTGTCAGAGAAGGGTCTCTAGGTCCTTTGATTATTAGACATCATTAACTTGAACATTTTAAAGAGCTTTCTCATTAAAACACACGTGTTGCTCAGCCTCAAACCCAACTGCAGCAAAGAAGCCTGATCTGTCTGACCCAGCCGAGTCTGAAAGTCTATTTACCGCTTTATATTCTTCACATCATCCCAAAGGAGAGTCACTTGGCACAGACCTGAAGAGATAAGAGAGGGGGGATGGTGGCAGAGTCACTATGACCCCCCATGTCTTCACTCTCTGTGCAGGTGTACATATAGTATACACAAATGTATAACTCTGTGGTAACCTGCTCTCCACACAGGAAAGAATGCAGAAATGTCAACAGCTTTGAGTATGATTTCATGGACTCAACACTGCACACTTTGTCTATGATTCCATGTACTCGGCCCTGCACACACTCTCTCTATGATTCCATGTACTCAGCCCTGCACACACTCTCTCTATGATTCCATGTACTCGGCCCTGCACACACTCTCTCTATGATTCCATGTACTCGGCCCTGCACACACACTCTCTATGATTCCATGTACTCGGCCCTGCACACACTCTCTCTATGATTACTCAGCCCTGCACACACTCTATGATTCCATGTACTTGGCCCTGCACACTCTCTCTATGATTCTATGTACTTGGCCCTGCACACACTCTCTCTATGATTACTCATCCCTGCACACACTCTCTATGATTCCATGTACTCGGCCCTGCACACACTCTATCTCTTACTAGCTGTTCTTTGGATTTCATTTTGAATGGTTTGCATCCTCAGCAGGGAGAACCAAATGGAAACCTCCAGATACCCCTGAGGTGTGTTCTGGAGATCCAAGGCACCTAGTAGGATATAGAGAAGTAGTACTCCAACATCCCACCGAAAAGCCGTGAAGTGGGAAAGGTATGGGTTGAGGAACTGTGGGTCCAGTATGGCACTTGGGGGGGGGGTATATTATAGTAAGTCTTTCCACATTTCTGAGCATTGGCTTCTTCCTCAACCAGATTAAGAGCCTCATCAAACTCAGGCTTTTTCTAGTTTCCTTTCTGTTTCCCTGATAAAACACTTTGACCAATAGCAATTTAGGGGAGCAAATGGTTTATTTTAGCATGTAGATCACAGTCCATTATTGGTGAAAGTCTGGGCAGAAAGTTAATGCAGAAACCATGGGAGAACTGCTGCTTGTTGGCTCACTCACAAGCTCATATTTTCTTACACAGTCCAGGATCACCTGCCTAGGGAATGGTGCTGCCCACAGTGGGCAGGGACTCCCACACCAATGAACAATTAAGATAATCCCTAAGGACATACCCACAAACCAATCTATTCCCTTGAGACTCTGTTCTCAAGTGATTCTAACCTATGTCAAATTGACAGTTAAAGCTAAGTAAGAAAACGTCAAAGATGAAACAGCCAAGCATGACTCCAAGCCATTTTTATGTTCTCCTTGCTGGTTAAGTAGATCCAAGAGAGGGCTATCTTTCCTAGGGACAACTGAACCAGGCTCTTTGCTGCATCATCCATGGTCATCCACCTGGAATGGGGTCAATACGGACATCAGTGAAGAAGGTTACAGATGGAGTTTTGACTGTGCATGTGTCCATGGGTAGCAGAGAGTATGGGAATGGTGCAATTCACCTTGGTGAAATTGTATAGCACAAGACACAACCTTTGCCAAGACTGGCCTGGTGGCTTTTCCTGCCACCTCTCAGCAGGTTCTTGCATTGTACTCTCATCTCATGACAGATAAGACAAACATCTCCATTCCTAGGTCTGGAGTTGTCCTGCTGTAACCCCAGCAAAGAACTGCCATTGAGCCACAGAGTGTGTAGCTGCTTCCAGCTCTAGGAAAGGGGTGGCACAGAGGAAATGAGAACAGACTCCAAGGAACAGCACAGAGAACGGTGAAATGGTGGCTTCTCCTGTCTGTCTTAGCCGTCAGCAACACATACCTAAGCCCAGTCAGGAAGGTTACGTCCTCCAGGAGAGGTTGTGTTGCTCTCCACAGAGTAGGAATTGGAATCAAGGGGAGAAGCAGAGCTGTTTTCCTCAGTTCCTTGGTCAAATCCCTCAGGAGTGCATTAGGATGCAGATTCCAGACCCTACACCAGAGCTGCCATATTGGAATTTTGGGTTGGGAGTCTGCCCAACAATTTTGTTTTGAGAAGCAAACATTTTGAATAGGAGAAGCACCCAGAGCGTGGTCCTGACAACAAGACCTCCCCCTTCTCTTTCTGTGGCGGGAGGGAGGGTGGCAGGCTGATCACGTGCTGGGAAGGACCCGCAGCCATGTTTATTTGTCTCAGCGCTGCTGTGAGTGGGTGGATGGTTAACTCCTAGGTCCATAGATTCCTCCTTGCCTCCTTGATGGCACATAGAGAGCAGGGGATACGTGGATTTCAGAGCCTATGAATCCATGCCCACAGCTGGATTTGAGCAGTTTTGCCTTGATGTTTATTTATTTCCTCACTGAAGTGGCTTGATTCCTTATTTATGAGATTTTAAACAGTCATACATGCACATTTATTTATTTCCATGCATATTTTACACTGGCAATAATCTAGATAACAGAAAACATATTGAATGTCTCCTCTTCAAGCCAAAGGTCTTTACTAATCTAAACCCCCACACAAGGCAAAAGTCAGGGAATTTTCTTTCTAAAGTTGATATCAGATTTGTGGTTCTTTCCCTGAACTGCTCAGAACTCAGAGTCATGAAGATCAAGTATCAGAGTTTTTCAAAGTCTTCATCTCTTCGCCCTGAAAGGACAGCCTGCTAAGATGCATTTTTAAATCCCTCTTCACACCAACAGTCCCCACGCTGATTAGTGTTCAGCTCACTGCTCCTCTTTCCTGATTTTACTAAAAGGCCTTTGATTCTTTTGGCTTTGCAGAATTGATTTGGCAATAAACCAATCAATTAAGAGTGTCCAAACATAGTTTCCTATTTATTTTTAGAGCAAGCACATCTTGGCTGGATACAGCTCCAAACTTTCTCAGCTTCCCAAATAGTTAGTGTGTCTTTAAGAGAGCAGGTGTACTGAGTGAGACACAGAGGCCATTCCTTCTGCCTGGTGGCTCCTGGGTTGCTGAGCTACAGGAAATGTCTGGGAGGGCTGCTACAGACATTCACTCTCTTGCATCCCTGAAATGATATGGCTAACGAAGAGCCAGCTGTGTGGACTGTGACCTCAGAAGCACACAGCTATTAATTAGACCAGGGATTTACTGAATGATGTCTGCCATGTCTGGGGCAGAATCTCAGATAATCAGCCCTCCAGTTTTAATTTTACTCCTTAGTTATTATCCCATGTGGGGCCAGTGGCCCCACTGTTAAGTCAGCACAGTGACTCAGAGATGGATGCAGTCTTGTCTCCAATCACACCGCTGTGCATGGTCCAGGCTCCATCCTTCTGTGTCCTGGGGCTGTGGCAGCCCTACTCCCCAGCACCTTCCTTCTGGCTCTTTTTGATGGCAGGGCTCCTCTTTAGTGTCCTCTCCAGTCCTGGCAAATCCCGCTGGACAGACTCAGCCATCTGGTGTCTTAAGGAGCAGGCACAGGGGGAAGCATGGAGCTTCTCTGAGTTTGGGATGCGGCCAATGGAGAGTTTCACTTTCTAAGACAAACCGCAGGAAATAATTAAGCGACTGAATAGTATCCTCAGACTCCCCAGCTCTCAACCAGCCATCAACCATACCCCTGTGTCTCTCTCTTACCCTCTTGCCTCTCTCTTGCCCCCTTGTGCCCCTCTCTTTCCATTCCTTTCTCCCCTCTCTCTATATGGCCATGTCCGGCCTCTATGGTAGGCCAATACTCTCTCCTCTCTGCCTTTCTCTGCCTCTGCTACCCCCTTAACTCCCCTTCCTATGCTCTAAATAAACTCTATTCTATACTATACCTGTGTGTGTGTGTCTTCCCCTCAGGAGGAAGGGATGCCTAGGCATGGGCCCGCTGCGGCACCCCTTCCCCCACACCCCACCAGAGCATCTTCTTACAGTCTTTCTCTTTTTATGATCACAACCCCTTGTGTCTGTTCTTGAAGGAAACCCTACGATGCACTGCAATGAACCAAGGGCAGCCGCAGATGATCTGTGTGTTCAGGTGGAACTTGGACTTTCATTTTCTGACATCTGCTGGCCTGAGCCTCTAGGCAGGCTCTAAAAAGTGACTACGGCCCACTGTGATGGCTAGTGTTACGTTAGCTTGACACAAGGCAGAGTTACTTGGGAAGTCAGAACCTCAACTAGAAAATGTCCCTCTAGATCAGCTGGTGGATAGGTCAGTTATACATTTTTTTTTATTGATAATTGACATGAACGAGCCCAGCTCACTGTGAATAGCGCCATCCCAGAGTTGATGGTCCTGGTACCATAAGAAAGCAAAACAGGTTAACTACAAAGAGCAGCTTTGCAAACGTGGCCTCCCAATCACTTCCTGCCCTAACTTCCTGTGGTGATGGGCTGTGGTATGGAAGTAGAAGAGACATTAACCCTTAGTCCCCCAAGTTGCTTTTGGCCATGGTGTTTTCTTATAGGAATAGAAGTCTAAGATAGCCACAGAGATAGACCCAGTTGCTTCAAAAACTCAAAGGGCTCTGTAACCCTGTGCATCCAAAGGAGACTGCCATATGGGAGAGGGCCAGGCAAAAGCAGAAGGAAGAACATACACCATCTCCTCTGCCTCTACAATGTTGTCATGTTTTCCTCTTGCTGTCTCCAGCCCGCCCCTATGCCTGCCTTCCATCTCTTTCCATTGTGGTCCAGACCAACAAATGTGGCTGGCTCAGGCATGTCAGCCACAGGAGATGCCTGCCGTTGCTTCTGTAGGTCCCTTTCCAACATTATTTTTCTTTTCCCAAGAACCACATGTTCAAATTTTAAAAGAGGATTGGCTATCTACTTTCACATAAACAAAGAAAGCCAGGAGTAGGGGAGAGAGATAAATTTTCTGATCCTCTAGATAAGTGGCTCTCGGGCTTCCAAATGCTGTGACCCTTTAATATAGTTCCACGTGATGTTGTGACCCAGCCATAAAATTACTTTTGTTGCAACTTCATAACTGTAACTTTGCTGCTGTTATGAATCATAATGTAAATATCTGATATTCAGGATATCTGACACATGACTCCTGTGAGAATGTCACTTGCCTTCCACCCCCTAAAGGGGTTGTGGCACACAGGCTGAGAACCACTGCTCTAGATAGTCATGTTGATGGATATCCGTAGTGGTCAGTCCTATATAGGAGTTGTTCTCAGGCACAGTGAGGAAGACGGAAATAGCCCAGGAAAGGAGTCTAGACTGGCAGTTATGATGTAGCCATGCCCAGGCAGAGGGTTAGATATGAGTCCAGTCAAAACCCCTCTTCTTGATTGCTGAACACATGTCTGAATCTTTGGGTCAGAGTAATGTTCAGTAATTTCTGGAAGGTGCACGTGTTTTGTTTTTTAACCATTTGGCTGCAGTATGGACTATTGGTAGATGCCATAAATTCTAAGTTACTGGACTATTGGACTAAGACCCTCAAGCCAAGCTCTTCTCTGCACCAGGGATTGAAATCTCTAGCCAAATAAAATGTCTTCTGAGAAAGCCTCCTGTCAGCCTCCTGCCCTCCCTCTGAAGACCAGTCTGTCCTCCTTCTGTAGTCTCTCCTGCCCTCCCTCTGAATACCAGTCTGTCCTCCTTCTGTAGTCTCTCATGTCCCAAGCACATACTGTACCCTAAGAAGTTCCTACTGTGCTTGTTTTTAATCCACTGATCTGTGAGCTACTCAAGTGCAAACTGGGGCCATTTTAGTCGCCTTATAACAAACAGCATCCAGGATAGCACAGTTGGATGTTCAGCAAAAAATGAGGAAATGAATGAATGAATGAATGAATGTGAATCCTGACCCCGCCAGTAACTAGATGTGTGTCTACTTTAGTCACATGCCTGATTGGTACTAGCCTTTTACATAATAGCCATAATAACTGTTTCCATCCACACTTACAGAGTGATGAAGAAGAGATAAGACATGTTCTTGATATGCATAATATGTAACCACAGACCCTAGAGCCCGGAGAGGGGTCTCTAGTGTTGTAGTCTGCAGAAATATCAAATCAAGGCTCTGTACTTTCAAAGAACATTGACAGGGTAGTCCCATATCTGGATGTAACTGCTTTATAAAAGATAAATGTGAATGTCCCTCATTGAAGCCCAGCAGGTGGAACCTTTCCTCTCCTTTCCTTCAGATACATCCCAGAGATCCAAGGAATGCAGTTTGGAAACTGCAAGAATGGATGAATGAATGAATGAATGAATGAATGAATGAATGAAGAGTTCTTGCTCTGCTCCTCACTTTAGAGAAATGCTAAATGCAGAGAAGATGGTGACTGTCCAAAGGTCTCTGGGCTAGAAATCAAAGTGAGCTAAAGAAGATGGTGACTGTCCAAAGGTCTCTGGGCTAGAAATCAAAGTGGGCTAAGAAGGGATGAACACCATGGAAACTGAACTAGCTGGTAAGACCACGTAAATAGAGGTTAGCTCCTTAGAGACAGATACCAAGCATTGAGCCATGTATTATACTGAATTTTAGTGATAACTCCATGCAGAAGGCACAGCGATGTCAGATTTTAGATAAGAAAACTGAGAGGTGAGCCTCTTAATGTTTCATGGCCAATGCAGGTCTCACTAAGGTCATAGTGATTGTACGGAGCACATGCTCCATGCTAGAAACACAGCGAGCGTGTCACAGCATGATATACCATTTGATTCTTCAACAACTGGTGCAGTTGGTGACTGCTTAAAGGAGCTCCCTACAGTTCACATGCTAGTCTGAGACCACGGGAACTCTTCCTGCCACTTCATGCTGTTTGAGTTCATAAACCCAGAGCCCTCTCTTCTAGCCCCGAAGGCAGACTTCATTCATCATGTTCTCAGTAGGTCTGAGACTCCATCTGAGACCCTGATCTTGTCCCTCCTGTCACCGACTTGGTCTGGCCTTGGCTGAACCATAGGACTCACCTCCTTCTGGATACATCGGGTAAGGAACAAGGACACCTCCTCCAGGCTTTGGGGTTTCAGGTCATTCACGGCCAAGACATGATCTCCATGGTAGAATAAGCACCCAAGTCGGGGAGGGCCTTCCCAGCGAGCCACACTGCAAGGGGATACAGCATCCAATAGGGACTTAAGACAGAGCTCATTGGCAGAGCAGGAATGGGCATGCTTACTCTACGCTCACTCGGAGCTGACTCAGCTGAGTCTGCCCACTTGGTTGGCTGTCTCCATTGTCTATTTGGACTGACTTCTCTCCCTCCCCACTTCATGCTCTCTCTCAAGCCCTGCTCCAAGCAAAGCTCCCACGAAGGCCCTGCCAAGCCCAGTCCTTGTTTTGCTTGTAGTTAATCTCTCCTTTTCCAGGACTTATAATTATGCACAGTGGGAACACTTTAATTGTAGTTTTGAATAAGGCATGCATTTCCTACTTACTTTTCATGTGACTATCCTTTTTGCCTGGCTTTGTGACCCTGGGAATACAGATCTACCCTTTTTGCTTCCTTAGTTGGTGTTTAAAAAGTTTATAACTCCACAGTTCCATGGAAAACATGGTGCTCAATAAATGTCTGACAGAAGCTGGCACATAGCACCGCACAACGACTCTCTAATGAGTAAGTAGTGAAGGGACAAATCTGGGCGTTTGCCATAGACGAGCGCATGGGCTAAGTAGCTGTTTACAAGGCTTAGAATGCACAACTTTGGGAAAATGGAAAGTTATGAAATTGTGGCATATTCTTTACATTAAAGAATTATTGTGTAAAAATCCAATCTTCCAGGGCTAGAGTCGTGGCTCCATGATTAAGAGCATTGGTGGCTCTTTCAGAGGACCCGGGTTCAATTCCCAGCACCCACATGGCAGCTCACAACTGTCTGCAACTCCAGTTCCAAGGATCCAGGATAACAGGCATGCATGTGGTGCACATATCTGTGCATGCAGGCAAAATACCCGTACACATAAAATAAAATACGTAAATACTCTTGATCCTCCACTAAACTGAATTTAACAGGCTTATTTATTTGGGGAGGTGAAGGAAAAGTTTCACTGTGTAGCTAAAGCTGGCCTTGTACCTACTACACAGCTCAGGTTGACCTTGAAATCTTCATCTAGGGTACAAAGATTACTGGCCCGTGTCACCATGCCCAGTCACAGTCTACAGGATATGGAATCAGAAATATAGCAATTATGCTTTTAAAATGTCTGCCACATCTCTTCTCAGCCTTTTGGCTAAGATCAAGTATAAAAATGTCTGCCACATAGACGTTGTGTTAGAGTTTTGGAGCAGAGGTTTTCACTGGGGTATGGGACTTGTAGACACTCCTGCACATCGTTTTCTTTTAGATCCTATTAACTTTGCTCTCTTTTCATTGGTTAAATATTCATTCTGCCATGCCTGGGAATGACACCCTTGACATCCACTCTCCTTTGAAGATTCAGAAACATCCTGATTGATGGACTTTTTGGTCCTCGTAAATGTACCCCTGCAAAAGTTGACCTCACATAAAGCAGTATGCTTTTGCCTCCAGGTCCCCTCTGTGGCCACACTGTAGTCTGTGTCCAACATCATTTTTGTCAAATGTGGTGTTTCAGAATAAAGGTCTCCTCCACCCTTGACTCCTGATCATTTCCTGTCATTCACAGCTCCCACCTACCATATCCGTCCTGCTGCTTCTATCAGAGCGAGATAGTCGATGGCATCCCGAGGAGAGAGGAACACGTTCAGAGTCTCCACTTGGCTCTCATCGGGGATGTTGCTGAGACAGAAAATAATTGTATAAGTCACATCAAACAGCCAACTGTCCTTGTCTGTGAACTATCCTTTCAGAGTACACGCTTGACCTTCTGTTTC